>JANVCC010000101.1:2475186-2804186 GCA_025345505.1 Todiramphus chloris collaris | reverse complement strand
CTCCTCTCCTCTCCTCTCCTCTCCTCTCCTCTCCTCTCCTCTCCTCTTTCTCTTTTTTTTCCCTACAGTGTCTTTATTCAATACCAGAAAGCTTATGTAATTGCAAGGGACTGTAATAGTTAGACACTCAGGATTGAAAGCATTGCAAGCATAGCTGCTTTACTAGTAGGGTAAGGATGCTTTGTGGTACAAAATCTTCAAAGTTTATTTTCAGTAGTCATTCTGTTCACTTCATATCTGTGTCTTGTGCACACACACACACCAAAAAAGCTACAAAAGCATGTGCTGTTGAATGTAATGGAGGTGCAAATGCTAAACATATCTAGTTCAGAAGCAGGGTCCAAATACTATTCTTCCATGATTCAGATGAAATAGGACATCCTATTAAGTAACAGCAAGTAAATGAGTTTTTGGGTTTTTTTTTTTTTTCTTCTCATATTGATCTTGACATCCTTTTGATATTAGGATCAAATGAACCCAAGGTTGAAGAATCAAAAGGATTAATGAAGAACTACAGTGAAACATATTCTTGCAAAATAATAAGGCATACAGAAAAAAAAACCCTCAACTAACATTTATTAAAAAAAAAAAGCCAGAGTTAATAGCCTTACCAAAACATTATGTCTGGAAATTTTCAGCAACATTAATTTCAAAATTGTATTAAAACAATCTTGTAGAATTCTGCTATTGGCCCAGCTTCTATACATAATCTAGCAACACTGGGTTGCTTGTTTTGGGGTATTTTTTGCCCAATTTATCACTTGTTTATAGAATATTGGAAATTTTATGAAAGGTTGAAGATTGCAACGTAAGAACTTTGTTACTGACTCCTTGCAGCTGTGATTTCATCCAGCAATAACTTTAGCTTGACCTTTTTACCCACTGCTGGATTATTCTCTACAATATTTTTATAATGTATTGATCTTACTTGAATTTCTTCAAGTAACGGGCATTCCACCATTCTGCAGTCTGACAGAAGTAGCTGTGGTAAGGATTTTTTTACTCTCAAAATATAGCTAATAATAGTTAGCATTTGGACTAGTCACTTCATTCAGGAATTATATAATTTACAATCATATTTTTTTATTTTAATTAATATGCAACAATACTTTAAAATGCAGTCCTATCTTCTATTTTTTTTATCAGTCTCTAACTTGAAGGGAACTGCAGATAAGATACAATCAGCTCACTTGAACAAGTTCATAAGCAAGGTTGAAAGTAATAATTACAGATGTGAGACCTGGGAGATTGATTCTGCACTGTTGGAACCACTGAGCATTTGGCCTTGGATCAAGCACCAGATTTATATTTACTGTCAAGGAGCAAAATGTAGAGGGAGTTGCTGGAAGAATTTAAAATAGAATTTAAATGTAAAATAAGATGACAGTGTACTAAATCCAAATCACTGTGTGCATATGTAATCAAACATTTTACCATGATCAATGTAGATCTTTTAGGGGCTGTGTTTTCTCATTACCATATACAGGAAATGTGAAATTCCCTTCTGTTGCAGATTTCAATCCATCATTCATAGTGCTATCAGGTTTCACACCAATTACTATGAGTTGAGGCGTCCCAAAATGACCATATATAAATGCAAATTCAAATATCATCTGTTGATTTCCAGTTTCATCTTTCCATTTTCTACATTCCTCCTAACATTCAATAAGAGTATGTTGCTGAGATATTTAATTTTGAGTGTATGATGTACTTCACTCCTTCGCCATTGTCTCTGTCTAGGTTTTTTTTCGGTATTACTATCTACTCCAACAACGTTTCCTTTCCTTTTCTTTCTCCTTATGACTAGTTCTCTTGTTTTAAAAATTTTAACCATAATTCAGACTTTCTTGGTTCCTATTATATTTTATTTATTTGATAAACCCAGAATGAAAAAATAATCTGTTCAGCATCTATTAGTCTTCCACCTCAGTCCACCATATTATTACACTTCGTATTGAATTGTCAACAGGATTTCTGTATTTTCATGGCATAATGACACGGTGATACAATGACACCAGCTGGTCTCTGTCAGATTGGTTAGGTGATATTCTCCAATATGTCAATAAAATTTCAATATTCTGATGCATTGCAGTTGTTCAGTACTGTCTTCTGTGATCTCTTGAAGGAGAAAATATTTGCCAATCAATTAATTTATAAATTTTATTTAATTTCTTCCCTCTGTCTTGATTCTCTCAAATAAATTATTTTTATTGCTATGATTATTTTCATTAAAAGTCTTTTTGTCATAATATGTCATAATAAAATTATCAGAAACAGGAATATCTCAGGAGGAGAACACATTAACCATTAAAGCAGTCTTTCTTTTGGTAAAGACTCCTCTGCCACCAATATTCTTATACAAGAAAATATGTTTGTTTGGGATTTCAATAAAAACATATACCTTGTCCTATTTTAATTGCATTATTTTCTTGGAATTTCTTCTACGATCTATTGGAAAAAAAAGTATTTGGGTTTTTTTTTCTTTTGAGTGTTTTTTTACAACAAACAAGGAGAAGAAACACTGGCCTTTCAGCATGTAGTTCTGTTTTCCTTTCATCATGTAGTTTGAATTTAAATGGGGTTTTTTTTGTCCTATGTTTCTTTTCCAAAATTAGTGGACTATTACAGGATTTTGATAGATAAGTACGTGCAGTGTCAATGCAGTTCAATGTTTATTTTTATGTTTTTAATGTAACAATATTTTAATATAAATGTATGTAGGATATATACTTATTTATGTACTTACAAGGAAGGTACCTCCTATTCTTATTGTTTCGTATAATAATGGTTATCAACTGAAAACTCTCTTGGTTTTTCAGTATGTTCTCATCTACCTGAAGTCATTTGCAATATGTTTCTGAAAACTACTTTCTAGAGAGGTGACATATCCTACAGAAAGCTTTGGAACAGACTGAATAGGGTACATAAAAATTTATTCTATGCTTTCTAAACATTTTTGTTTAAAGCACATTTGAATTTCACATATGGAGGATCATCATGTCAGATCTACAGGGGAAAATAAAACTGTTAAACCAAAATGTGTATTTCTATGACAAGAAGATGGAACCTAATACATAATGAAGGAAAGATTTCTGTAAGAAATGTACTGCTTTAACTGAGTCAACATAGCGATAGGGTAGAAATGAGCTTATTTTAATGTCATTTTAATTTAATTGTTCCTTTCAGTGGAATCAAATTCCTGAAATAATGTGATGCATCTGTGAAGAAGGCAAATCCAATCCTAAGATGCTCCAGGCAAAATGTTTGGAAAAGAAGTAAGGATTAGTGCCATTGTATAAGGTCCCACTAAGGATTAGTGCCATTGTATAAGGTCCCACTCCAAACTCATCTGGGAAACTGTAAAGTTCTAGTCGGCCATATTCAAGAAAAAATTAACAAAATGGGAAAAGGTACACAGAAGGGCAACGAAGAACATCAGGAGAATGGAGAGCCTCTACTTAGAGAGGATTCTGGTAGGATTTTGGAGTTGAGATTCAGCCCTGCATGCCTTCTCAACCCAAAACCTTAACACTGGAACTGATGATCTGAACAACTATATGACGATTTTGATTAAACATTCATTAATTTTAGATTCTACTTGTAAAAAAAAAAAAAGATGATCAGAGACAACACAACATACCTTCCTTATAAAACTACTCAAATCATAAAAAAAAAAAAAAATTATCAACAACAAAAATACAGACACCACTTTTCCAGACCCTGGCCACATTTCTGATCTTGGCCATGATCACTGGGAAGGTGACCTCCAGTGTAGTTTTCTCAATGTGGAGGGCCTCAGTACAGTAACCTTTACCAGTAGTAAGGCAGGAGGAAGTTTTTACTTGGTCATATTACCACTACAGGTGTTGCAAATGTAAAGTGTTCTGGAAAATGGTGATGGAGCAAGCACCTATCACAGAAGATGTCAGACCCATATTCATTCTTAATTCCAGAACAGCTACACCAGAATAATCCCATCCTTCATCTCAGTGCTCTTCCTGCATATGCTCCTGACAATGGTCTTGGTCCCTGTAGATGAACTTAATCCTACTTTAAAAGCTTCTCCCCTTCCTTCCCTTTCTCTCCTGTACAGAGGATGCTACACAATGTGGAACTTTTAGTCTGGAAGTGGCTGAAGCTGGTGACTTTTCTTTGGATGTATTTGTGAGGAGACATCCAAAAGGCTTGCTCTTCCTGATCAATATCTGAAAACACAGAAGAGTGAACTCATCCCCTCATCCACCTTTACATCAGCTGTTTGTATTTCAAAGCCAAATCTCACAGCCTATGCATGAAGACATTTGGTTTGCACTTCTTCCCTTGCACTTTTGTGTGCCAGTGAACATTTACTGTTTATTGCTAATTAATAGTGTGAACTTGTGATGGTTTCCTGTTGAGAAAAAAATGGTCATGTGAGAGTCTGGCATGTCAACTGCTAGTCTTAAAGCAAAAGAGTTGATGTTATCACCACATAGCAGAGTTGTTTCATTTGAGTACATCTATAAGCTGAAGACCATCTGCTTGTATTTTGTCAGTGTAGCACATGGTTCCTTTATGGAGACTTCTGCCCCATCATCCTGAGTAGTTTATGTTTAGTTGTGAAGATTGTCTGTATTTGCTAGGCTTGGCTCAGTCTCCAGGTCATCAAGGAGTCCTGTTGCCTCTCCTGAGATCTACAGAATAGAGTCCTGGGTGAGTTTGTGTTGACAGGGTCATCTGGACATCATCCAGTCCTTCTTACCACTCACAACAGGGTAGCTCAGAACATGTTCCCAAGGGCATGCAAGTGTTGTGATCTGCCTAGTTTGTCATTCTCCTGGTGAGTCTAGCATTCATTCCCACTGATGGGTGAGACAGTCATCACGAGTGAGTCATGACTCTTCTTTAATACTTTTTCCATAATTCTCTTTGAAATGCGCTTTGCAGAAAGTCTGAATGATGTAGAGGGTCTTATATCCTTTTAAACAATTTCTCGCTTACTCTGCTTATGAAGAGAAGAAAAATATCCATATATATATATACATAAATAGATAAATATCCATATATATACATATTTGATATGTAATATATTAATATCTATTGGCATTGAAAATTGATTTGAACTGTCCCTTTATTAGCAATATTTTTCTTAATTGAAATTCTTTTACAGTATCTATCATAAATGGTCAGTTAGAATAACTGATGAGAAAACAAGTTACCAGATAATAAAGTAAGGAGAATATAAATTGCAATATCAACTTTCAATCAACATTTATAATTGTTAGAATATCTGTTGTTCTGATTATCAAATTAATTAGCAGTTACAAGCTCAAGTTATAGACATAAATATTTGTACATGAAAATACATGTGTCTTTTAGGAAAACAAATTAATCATATAACAGTCCTTTCTATATGGGGTATTTATGGGAAAAAAAAACCCACACGAGTTTGGTAAACACATAAAATTTTACATGTATGGGGGGTTTTTTAATTTAAATTGAAATAATTATGCATCAGTATGCAAATACTGTTGAATGTTATAGATATCATACATATTATGCATAATGTGTCTAATATAAAACATGCATGTGATATATATTTATACAGGCATAGCCTATATCTTACATATATACTATGGTTATGTCTTGTGTGACATAACATATATGTGTGTATACATAAATATATATCCTCTCTGTGTTTATGTTTAATATTAGTCCTTCAGAGTACAAAGTTTTAATTTGTATAATTTTAGAAACAGTAATATGATTAGCAAAATTCAAGTCATTGTAACACATTTTTGTTGGTATCTCCTTGGAACAAATTTTATTTCTGGTATATCAGTGTTACCTGTGGCACTTTGGACTGAAATGAAAGCATGTTCCCAGTCTTATCAGAAATTTATTACCACAGTAGTTTCTGAAGTAATATCATATCCACATAGGACTGGAGACACAGATATTGTCTTGAATTTCAAATACATATATATTTTTTAAATTATAATCTAGATTTTTATCGGTCATGCTCTGATAATGGCCTTTGGGCCCAAAACAATTTAGGGCATGTAGTTGAACTTCCTCAAATTCTCAGATCACATCAAGCAATTAAAAGAAATGATTAATAGAGGAAATCTGATGAGAATTTTTTCTTTTTTTTTTTTTTTTTAAGCATATAACCATTTAGAAAGTGGCAGCAAAAGCAGTTAGACTGAAGAGAACTAATATCAGAATGATTGCAACACAAATAATAAAAAAAAAAGGGCTAAACTTCACAGTGTAATTTCTTTTTACTTTGTTTCTTATTTGGACTCTGTAATTCATAATAGATGAAATTTAGATTACAGTGCCCTTTATAAGAAACTCAGGGAAAAGCTATGACATTTTAAATATGTAAAGGCAGAGAATCAGGTAATGGGAGATACATATACTGACAAAAGTTTAACCGAGTCAGGATTGCAACACGATGGCCAGGGAGAGAGAACACAAAGTACAAGGCAGTTTCAGAATGCATGCAGTTTTACTGAGCCATTAATATATGATCTACCTTCTCTTTTTTTTGCTCCTTTAGCCACATTTTTCAGTATTAACATCACTTCATCACTTTGCACAGAGAATGTGGCTGCAGCAGGTGAGTATCAGAATAGAAAGCTCTTTAATGTTAATTACTCAACAATTACATATGTAAATCACCATGACTTCTATTCCTTCAGGGATAAAGCAGGACATAAGTTACTGTTTTTCCAATTTTGTATGCCTGTAAGCTGATATTTTGCTTCAATTAATTTATTATTTGTGTCTTGAACTCTTGAGAAAGGCCATAAATGTGTGAGACAAATGGATTATCTTGGAAAGAAAGATGAATTTTGCTTTGGAGAGGGGAAAAAAAAGAGATCGAAACAAAAAAGCCGAGTAGATCTATCTGTGCAATAATTTGACATTCTAGAATAGGCATGTATCATGTACAGAGTAAACCTACTGCTCAAGTATATCATGCCCACACTTCCTGCACTCCCTTCTCTTCTGTGCATTTTTTTACATAGACAGATGTCAGAGATGGTGACAGAGGCAGTGTAGTGTGTGTATCAACATTGCTATATCGGTGTAGACAGACTTCAAACCACAAAGTGGACTACAGTTTGTCAGAGATGGTGACAGAGCAACCTTGCTGTATCAGTGTGGACAGACTTCAAACCACAAACTGGATGACGTTTTGTCAAACCACAAACTGGACAATGGTTGGACCGCAAGTTAGAAGTTCCTTTTTTAACTCTGAAAGCTGCAACCTCATCCCTACGCGTGTGCCCAGACCCAGGGCTTGGAAGACCAAGGGGTCTGGAGACCCCTGGAGATCACCTAAGACTCCTCAGAGACAGTATAGGGCATGCGTGCCACTGCCAGGTGATGGGTGTGGTTAAACAAAATGGTTCCTCATAAAAGAGCAGGAACCACCAACATCGGATGGAACATTCTCCCATTGGACCTGGAAACAAATCAGACTGACAGGACACCACAGATCTGTGTTGATAGCTATTGCAACTGACACTTCTCTTCCTTTCTTTCCTTTCTCTGTTTTTGAACTTTTTGTCAGGCAAATAAAGTCACTTGGCACTTGACTCCAGTTTGAGTCTTAATTCTGTTCCCAAGAATACAAGTAAAATCTTACTCTGGTCTGTGACAACAATAAAACCTTCTACACTCATAACTGTGTCACTACCATAGACTTAGGTCTCGGATTTCTCTTCAACAGCAGAATTGTTACCATTTTCCACGTGACAGACATCCAAAAGTTAGGATTTAGGAATTTAACTCATATTAAGCAACTTTCTCCCTCCCTCCTCTTCTTCCCCTGTCATAGTCCCCCCTCCCACTCACATACTTGTACACATTAAGCAGGAATGATCCCTTTATAATGGGATGAGCTTCTAGCTCCCCTGTGTAAAATCAGTGGTTTAGTGCTTGTCATAGAGGTGTAACGCTCTTCCTTTTCATGATTTTCTTCACCCCTTTACAATCTTTCAGCTGAGGCTTCTGAACATCCTATGGAATCCTTCTCTAGATATTTCTGTTGTTGAGGGTAGGACTAGTTACTGAGTAATGCTTTATGCTTACAAGTGAATTCTTACCAAGAAGCCAAGTTTGCGGTCAGCTTAAACCAAGGACTGCAAAGATAGTTTTACTAAGAAACTACTAAGACTGCAAAACTTTCAAGCATTTACTGGCAATGTTCAGTTTCTTGAACCCACCCACACAACACCAGGGGGATCAAAATTAAGTCACTGATAGAATTAAAAATAATTTAGAAGTCAAATAAGTTACCTTGAAAAAGACTCAGCCTTATTTTGTGGTACTTCAAGACTTCATCAACAAGATTTTCTGACTCTGAAAAATCAGCAGAAAATGAACCCATCAGGGTTAGCCCCTGTGAGAAAACTATTAGCCTTTGTTTAAATGCACACTGATTTAGCACTCAAAGTGATAAACAGGAGTTACAAGCAATTGCTGTGAGCATTAAAGAGTGGAAGGTTTGCAGTCATTCTGTACATTTAGAACAAGTAATTTTTGTTTTTAGTTCATTGAGCACTAATTGTGGGAGCAATTACTCAGGCTTCAGTGATGTGGAAATGAATGAAAATGGATTATGAAAAGCTACATTTTATTTATTTTGAAGTCAGAAGGAAAATACCAAGGAATCAAATTCTTGAATTTTAAAAATTATTAGATTTGTTTAAACATTTTAGTTTTGGATGCTGTAATTTTTTCACGGATTTTTGGTTATCTGATAACAAATCTTACAGATATAAGCAGCTAAAACTGAATATTTTTCCAGCTACGTTACACATGTGCAATCCAGTGCAAACATTAGTACAGTAAACCAACATGTTCAATGTTTCCTGTTCCTCTAGTTTTTTTGAGAATGTGTCAACATTTCCCTTCTATTAAGCCCTATGATTGTTACTTTCAGTAACAATCTTCATGACTTCATGAGTACTAGGAAAAAGAAAGTTTTAAGGGTTTGTTTCCTGAAATAGAAATTTTACTGCCCTAATTATTTATGTTGCTAAATTAAATGTCCAATAAACTTATATCATTGTTTCTTGGGAGAAACAAATATGTCAAAAGACATATTGGTTGTGTTTGGAGTGCTTGTTTGGAAGTACATCAAATGTCTTTGAAAAGCATGCCTACTGTCATTCCAGTGGAAAGAAAAAAGCTACTTGGAAATAGTTAACCTGTAAAGACAAAGATACCTGAAGACATTTTTCAAATGTAGTAAGTACTCTCTACTACAGTACCAGTATAAGCAGGAGAGCATTTTGTTGACAAATGTTGTCCTGAAGTATTTATTCCACTTGAAATCAAAGCTGTGAATTGCTCCGCTAGAAAACATAAACACTGTGAATTCTTTGTGAACTTACTGAAGTAATTTATTAAGCATTTACCAATTACCTTGGCTAAAACAATCCAGACTTCTTAAGTTTAAATTTACTGAAAGGAGTTCTGGTTAACAAAACTAGAAGTATCATCCAATTTGAGTGTTGTCATCTGCTCCATTCCTCTTATTTGGTGTTTAGGAGAGTACCTAATGATCCAGATTGATCAATTAAAAGCTGTATTTTATCACCAGCAATTTTCAATTACTGTCATCAAGACCACTTGTACAAACTTCATTGACTATCATGGTCATTTTTTCCATTCAAATAGCATTGCTATTGGTTCCAGACATATTTTGGATGCAATAAATTCTTTTCCAAAAGAAATCAATTCAAAGTACTGGTTTGTCTGAGATAATTCTGGTACATCCAGGAATCAAAAGTCCTGTTTAGAGGAAGGAAAAGAAAATGTCTTCTTGAACCATGGTAGGCTTCAGAAACCAAGAAGATTAAATATGAAGTGAGGCATTATTGCAAAGTGAGGAAAAAAAATCAGAAAAAAAATTAGATCCCCTTTGAATCATTTAGCCTGCTAATAGCTCACAATCCAATTTTTCTCAGAAAATTTCAGTGTCTTCTAACTTTAAGTAAGACAGAAATAACAGAAGATCTTCACACAATGCTTCTAGTTCTGGATAAAATCAAACAAGTTTAAAAGCTCTCATTTTTTTATTATTAAAAAAAAAAAAATCCAATCAAGATTTTAAGTCTAGTATACAGATAAACATACCTGCAAATCTTTACTCATTAAGGCTGACAATTAGAACTGAAAGTCACTTGCATAGTGGCACAGGGGGCAGACTGGCTAATTTTATCACCATGTCACATGAAAGTTCTATGCACCTGAGATTCTATGTGTAGCTGCCTGTTCAGATTGCAGATATACAAATGGAATTTTAACATCTTGCACTGACTTTTTAAGGGTGATTAACTCAGGTGATTTACAAGTAGAACAGTATTTCTCCTTTCCTAGAGATTCAGACGAAGACAGTGTGTACTGTGTGATGTCATCTTTTATTTATGTAAGCATTTGAAAACAGATGCATTTAGATGAACAAATCAGAAGCTGGAGTTTGTCTTTCACACTACCATTCTGTCCCAAGGGCAGAATAGGCATTGGTTCTTTAACATGTTACTAACGTGATTCCCCCCCCCCCCCCCCCAATTAATTCAATAGTGTGGACGTTTCAGACTGTGATTCAATAAAGCTCTAAATATATTCTTGAACAGATTTCACTAAATCATATACGTGCTCAGTTATGACAGTCATCTATGAGATATACATTTATCAATTTTGATAGAAAAAAAGGTCTTTAAAGCTGGAAAAACATTATAGGATTTCTTTTGGAAAATCAAATTTACTCTGACAGCTATTTCCTAAAACAGCAATGAGAAAAAACAATATACAATTAGAATGCTGAGCTCTTAGAGTTGGTGTTGTTGCTCTGACACACAGAAAGGCCTCTGAGATTAATTATCCTCTGTAAAATGTCACTGTGTTTCTTTGTGTTTCTTTTGCTCCTTAAATAACTAGGTTTAAAGACATAGTAACTGACCAGATTGGGTTTTTTAGGTACCTGGACAGCTACATGTAGTATTCTTCAGTGAATTTGGAATTTTGGAAATCTTTTCTTTGCTGATATAAATTATGTGCAACACAGTCAGGAAAATATTTTGATCCAGAATAGTTCTGGATGTGAAAGGTTCCTTAATCTGTGGAAAGCCTCATTTTCTTTAAAGTAATTCCACCTGACCATGGCACAAACACTGCATTTTGTGGTCAAATTCATCCCTGGGATTAAGGAGAGGATGGAAAGGAAGACAGAAAATTTTTTTTGGAGTCCTCCTCTAAATGTTACTCAGTTTAACATGGGGATACAACACAACATTATATATGTAAATATAAACATTAATATAACAGTATGATATAGTAACAAGCTTATGAAGTAGCTCAGAATATGCTACTATTTATATTTATTCTTTCAAATAAATGTGGAGATTTTTGTACTTTAAAAAGGCATTGTGCAGTATAAACAGATTCTTCTTGCAATTTTTTGGTTCTACCCAGAAAAGAAATGTTGCA
The DNA here is from genome assembly GCA_025345505.1 of Todiramphus chloris collaris. Taxonomy (NCBI): domain Eukaryota; kingdom Metazoa; phylum Chordata; class Aves; order Coraciiformes; family Alcedinidae; genus Todiramphus; species Todiramphus chloris. The sequence goes on along the minus strand of JANVCC010000101.1, from coordinate 2,792,696 downwards.
ACCTCCAGGGGTTTTATTTGGATTTAAAGAAAGCCCTAAGGTTCTCTTTGAAGGGGGATTCCTGGAGAGTGGCTGGTATTCAGTGAATTTCAGTGTGGGGAAGAAAACTGTCAGAGACAATCTTGTAAGACAAGGAGCTGTTAACTCACATTCTTTCCCTGAATAGATCATAGTCCAATAGATAAGTAATTGAATGTTTTCACTTTACGTGTTTCATATATTGCAGCCATAGTTAGTCTGGCAGGTTTGGGTACCCAGTTGATACTGGTAGAGCATTTAATTAATTTCCATATGTGCTTAAATTCTGTATTTTAATTCTTTTCTTTTAGTTTCATATACTGGTGGTAATTGTGTTAGGAATCCCTCTAAGATACAAGTAAAGAATACTGTTGTATTTGTCTTGATGGCAATTTATATCACCAGTGCATCCAAAAAGTGTACTATTATCTATACTTTTCTGAGAATGATGAAAGAACAGGTTCTGAAAAAAATAGTTTCATAAAAAATGTTATACCTTGCATATTTAGAATAGTGATATATGAAGAATTTTTTACTGTCTTAGAGAAGTCCAGGCCAAAATCTGTAGCCTTGTTAAGACAGCTATTTCACTGTGTCATCAGAGTGCCTCTGAGCAAGTAATTCACAGTTTTCAAGGAGTAATCTCATGGGCCTTCTGTAGCACAGTAAATATTTGCTCTTCTCATTAGAAAACATAATGCACTGGCTAATAAGGGAAGGTTGCCTCATGGAAGGAAAATAACAGTGAGGAAGCAGGAGGAAACAATGCAGTTAAGATACTCAGAAGTGCTTGATAAAGAGTTTGGGTATCACGGTTAAGAAGTTTGTAGTGAAAAAGTCACCCTTGTGATGGTCCAAACTAAAACCGACTCTGAAGAATTGTATCAGGATCTTGTGACATTGAATAAAACTGCAAATTAAATTCTAGATCCAGATATGAAAAATAAAACATCGGAGCACAAACAATACCATACACATACCATTATGGTTCAAAAGTAGCTACCACTACTTAGGAAAGAGATTTTAATCACGGATATCACCTCACTGCTCACAGGTTGTTCAAAGCTGTTACAGAGAACAAAACAGAAAATAGTGGTATCTGTATAAATTCATTGCTACTGCATCTTATGTGCTGCTAGCAGTTCTTGATTGCCCAACTTCCCCATTGTCCAGAATTACAGTGGCGATAACAAGGGGGGTCAGAAGTATACAGTGCTTTCCACAGGAAAGAAACCAAATGCAATGCTTCTGTCTAAACTGCAGAAAACTGAGGGATATAATAAAATCATGAATAATACAGAGAAAGTGACTAAGGAATAATTATTCTCTTTCTGCTCAGATGGTCCTTAAACCATGGAATAACAGAAACTACTAAGTCACCAAAAGAGTGACTGCGATAAATTTTTCTCCTTTTCCTAAGCTCTGATAAAACGAGGATGAACTACTTAGATCTTTAATCATGATACTTCTCACTGGCTGCGATCTTTCACTATAAACCTTCTCCAGCATGGGCTGTCCATGAACTGTGTTCCTTCGGGGAATATCCATGTGTACAGTGGTGTTCTCTGGGGGCTGCAGTGTGGATATCTGCTTCACCATGGGCACGCTCCAGGGGCTTCAGGAAAACATGTGCTCTACCCAGGGTCTCTGCAGGGGCCACAGGTAAATCTCTGATGGGGCACCTGGACAACCTCACCACCTGCTCCCCTTGGGGCTCACAGGGGCGTTTCTCACAGGTTCCCTCACCCCTCACTGCCTTTCCTCACTGATGGCACCCCTGATGTTGCCCCCCCCACCCCCAAAGCCTTGACACTTGCTCTCAATACAATTATATACTTTCCAAGTACCTGAGGACAGAATTGTTTAAAAACATTCCTTACATCCTTTGCATTGGATCAGGTGACTGAAAAGTTCATATATTGCAAATTTTTAATAATGAAAACAATAATGTAACTCAGTACAGAAATCTCTTAGTTTGCTTTATGCAAGCCACAAATAATCCATGCCTCTTGGAAAATACTGCATATTACTTGCTAGAGCCTCCCCCCTTTCTCTATACCTACCTTCTTTGGTTGTATTTCCTTGTTATTTTGTTGACCCAACATCTTTAGCTTCTTGACACAGAATTCTTTTCGGATATTCCCTCCCATTTGTATTTTGTAGTCTAATTTCATATTTTATTAAGATATTATTTCAATTGAGCAATAATGGCACAGAATGAAGTAGCTAAAAGATATTCAGATTTCATTTTTCTATCTTTCTTCTCAGTATTGACCATATTCTTTAGTTGACATAGTATTTTTCTACATATTTCTCTTAAGCTACAGTTTTAATCTATATATGGTCTTTATAGACAGAGACATCTCTTTCATTAGTTTTTGATAACAACTAGCATTCAGTTTAGTTCACAACTTGAAAAAAAATTTCTAAGAATACATATTCACACAAAAGGCTACACTGGAACTTCTAACTTCCTCCCTCCAACATTTATTTATTTCATTCATTCAGAGCAGATGTATCTGAATATTGTTTAACTGTTCAAGGAGTGATCACAAGTCAGAAGAAAACTTATGTCCTTTCACTAATTATAAATAACAGTTATTTGAAGACATCTTGGACATTAGGAAGAATTTTTAAACTGAAAGGGTTGTCAAGCACTGGAAGAGGTTGCCCAGGGAAATGGTTGAATCACAGTCCCTGGATGTGTTTAAAAATTATATACATATGGTGCTTAGGGACATGTTTTAGCAGTGGACATGGAGAGTAGGATTAATGGTTGGACTTGATAATCTTGAAGGTCTTTTCCAACCTAGATGATTCTTTCATTCTATGAAGATCTCAGTAGCCTCTAATTCCATATAAAGTCTCTGATTATTTCAAGTAACAAGCCAACTAATACACCCAGATTAATCATTAATAATATATGAGAATAAAAATAGAAGGCATTACTGTCTTCAAAGATCTTTTTTGCTCTATTCAAAGAACATTTTTTTAAAGATAGGTTACTGTATCAATACCTTTTTATATCAAATGCTATCATGAGCTACATGGAGTTCACCATTAATGACCAGACCTAGTAAAATACAACAGTGAACAGCCTGATCAAGAGATGTTTGAAGGAAATTCAGTATCTTCTTGATGCTGTGCAACACTTAATTAAAAAAAAAATCGCTACATTAATTGAATATAAGTTTAGACTCCAGTACTGGTGTACAATCAGAGGGGTTTTTGTCTTGTATTTTTTGTATTTTCCTTCTACAAGTCTTAGGCAGCTTTTGAATGATCAGGAACAGGTCAGTGCAGAGTTGTTCATGTACCTTGACAGTAATAAGTGAGCCTCTTACATACTTTATAAGACCAAACTGAAAAGTACGTGTTGCAATTTCATGTTTTACCACAGTTCATAACATATTTCCCCTTTGATGTGTCTAGTTTCTTTTATTGACAGTTTTCATTTCAGTGCATTTCCTGACAAAATGAAATCATATTTTGTATGCATCATCTGCTAGAGTCATGACGAAAGAAACATCTTGTAAATAAAGAGAAGGTCAACTAAGAAACTGATATTGCCCCTACATAGCAAGAAAGTAACACGCAGAGACATTGACAGGTCAAGACACAGATTTTCTATCTGAAAAGAACATTTTATAAGGTATGAACATGTTTTAGTCTGCTCATAGATACCTCTATTACACAACAAAGACTGACTTTTTCCTTTCTGATCAGGCTTCATTTCTTCCAACTTTTCCATGGAGAGGTAACAAGAAAATGAATAGTTACCTCTTTTTCACTGCTATAACTTTAGTGTGTCTTGAATACTTTTGGGAAGAAAGTGTTTTGAGATACCTGTACCTGGTTCATCCTCAAGTTCTGTGGAAATTCTATTATTTTCTGATACTTTTACAAAAATTTAACAAAGATGCATATATGACCTATGTCACTATGAGCACTAATCATCTTTAACTTTTATCTGTATTTGTTATCAGTTCAGAGAAATCCCTAATGCTCGAATTTTTTCTATAATTACTTGTTGATTCAGGGAATTTATAGGTATATGCTTATTCCTTAGCATATAGGGTCTCTCACAGGAGAGACACAGGTGGAAAAACCACCTTTTCCTGAATGAGCATCCTCTTCTCAGAGGTAATGACTGAAAACACAGAATAATTCCTGCTGGAAGGTACTTCAGGAGGTCATATATTCCAACCCTCTTCTCATGAAACTCATATATCAAGGCTGCAAACCAAACTTCCTGTATTCTGAGGACTGTTTGACCTAAATCCTGTGTTAAGGTTTTAATGTTCTTCTTGGCATTTCGAGAGTTCCGTATCTATTTCAGGAAAATTCACAAATTTAATTTTTTTTAATTTTTTTTCCTTTTCTTTTTTTCTTTTTTTTTTCTTTTTTCCTGTTCTAAACTTCTTTCTCTCCCTTCACTCTCCATTCACTATCGAAGTCCTTCAGGGTCACTACAAGCTTCTGAGAAAAAACAAACTAAACCAAAACCAAATCCAAAACCAAACACAACAGAAATAACAACAACATCAACAACAACAAAAACAACAAAAACAACAACAAAACCCAAAACAAACTAAATTTCATCATAATACCTATATTACGAAAAAATTTAAAGTCCTCCTCAAATTTTAACGAGAAACGGTAGTGCAAGATACATTTCCAAGTTAAATACCGGAAGACTTCCCGAAAGAGACAGTAGGAACATGGCAAGAATTTATCTAAAGCATAGGACAAGAGAAGATAATAAAAAAATCTTTGAGCAACCTATTTCCTTACCTCTTCTATTATGGTCTCTGTGGAGCATCTCTGTAAAGGCTGAGATAAGCGTTTGATGGATCTGTGTGGGACCTGTGGGATTTTGACAGCAAAATGACAGCAAGAAAAAAAATAGTTTGATGAACTATGGGAATTTTTTTAGTATTAAATTACAGAATAGGTAAAGAGGGATTGTGGAAATAGAGCCTTTAGCTACGAGAATATTAGCACATCAAACAATGGCCTTGTATGTCATTAAGCTCCCTGTGAGTTTGCCCACACTGCAGCTCTCTGAAAAGCACATTATTTTGCAGTGAGGGTGTCTGTCAGCAGTGCACTTTGTCTCAGCGCTCTGAGATATAGCACTGACTTTGAAAGCCAGTAAAGCTCTTCACTGATACTCTTTCCTTGGATAGCCAGAAGCAGTTCCACACGTTTTGAAAACTGAGACAGTACTCATCAACAGTTATTTCCACTTTGTTCTGCATTGTCTGAGTTGTATATAAGTTCTATCTCACTTTGATGAAATAATTACCCTTAAACACATGACATCTTATAGGTTGGGTTGACAGGCCAAGGCCAACCGTATGAGGTTCTATAAGGCCAATTGCTGGGTCCTGTACATGGACCACAACAACCCCATGCAACACTACAGTCTTGGGAGAGAGTGGCTGGAAAGCTGCCCAATGGAAAGGGACCTGGGGTTACTCATTGACAACTTGCTAAATATGAGCCAGCAGTGTGACCAGGTGTCCAAGAAGGCTAACAACATCCTGGAGTGTATCAGAAACAGTGCAGCCAGAAGGACTGGAAGGTGATCATCCTCCTGTACTCAGCACTGGTGAGGCCACACCTCAAGAATTTGTGTTCAGTTTTAGGTCTGTCACTACAAGAAGGACATTAAAGTTCTGGAGTTTGGTGAAGGACAATAAATCCAGTGAAGGGACTAGAGCATGTGTCTTATAAGGACTGTCTGAGGGAAGTGGGGCAGTTTAGTCTGAAGAAGAGGAGGCTGAGGGGAGACCTTATCACTCTCTACAACTACCTGAAAGGAGGTTGTAGTGAGGCGGGCGTTGGTCTCTTCTCACAAGTAACAAGTGATAGGACAAGAGGAAATGGCTTCAAGTTGCACCACAGAAAGTTTAGGTTGGATATTAGAAAAAAATTCTTCCCTGAAAAGGTTGCCAAGCACTGGCAGAGGCTACCTAGGGAAGTGGCTGAGTCACCATCCTTGGATGTGTTTGAAAGTCATGTAGATATGGTGCTTAATGACATGACTTAGTGGTGGACTTGGTAGAGTTAGGTAAATGGTTGGACTTGATGATCTTAAAGGTCTTTTCTAATCTAACCAATTTTATTATGTAAAAGTAACTCACATGTTTCTTTTAACTGCTCCTAGTTTATATATAAAATACTGATCCAGTACAGAATGTCTTTGTCTAATGTATATATAAATTCAGAATAGCATGCATACATTCTTGTGAAACTATATGATTAATTCACACATTGCTTATTTATTAAGACAGTATTTCAATCTGTTTTACCAGAATAACTGCATCACTCCTAATTACATCTACCTGAATATTAAGATTTGTGTTACATGTCACCAAGGGAGTAATTTATGAGTCACTTCATCTGAAAAGCATAAAACCATAGCCACACAAACCTTTTGAACCATGAGTTCAAAACACATGGCAGTTCTCTCCCTACATACATTTTCTAAATAAGAAAGAGAAGGGTAGGGTTTTCCTCCGGAGACCAGAGGGAAAGACTGCAGCAAAGAAATCTGCCCTTGGTGGAAGATTGGAGGAAGATCATGTCAGAGGATAGTTAAGCAAACTGAACATATGTAAACCCATAGGCCCTGATGGTGTGCATCCGGAAGTGCTGAAGGAGCTGGCTGAAGTTCATTAAAAAACCACTCTTCATAATCTTTGAATAATTGTGGTGATTGGAAGAGCTGTCTGAAATTCCTGATGAATGAAGGAAAGCAAATGCCATTCCTGTCTTCAAGAAGGGTGTGGAATATCCAGGGAACTACAGGCTGGTCAACCTCTCCTTGATCCCTGGGAAGGTGTTGGAGCAACTAAACTTGAAAAGCATTTACTGGTATGTGAAAGACAAGAAGGTTGTCAAGAGTAGTCAGTATGGATTTACCAATGGGAAGTCATGCTTGACCACCTTAGTAACCGTCTATGATAAAAGTGAATGGCTTGGTAGAAAAATAGTGAATATTGTCTACCTAGACTTCAGTAAGTAGTTGTCTGCCATAAGATCCTCACAATGAAATTGATGAAATATAGGACAGATGATTAGACTTAGATGATTAGATGAGGTGGATTGCTGGACCCAGAGGATGATAATGAGGGGAACAAAGTCTAGTTGGAGGCCCTAACTAGTGGTATTACCCCGGGGTCAACACTGGTTCCAATCCTGTTCAATATCTTCATTAATTATATGGATGATGGGGCAGAGGGTGCCCTCAGCAAGTCTGCAGATAAAAATACCTTACATTACAGTCGTTTTTATTAAATAGCATGCATGGAAACTATTTCTCCTGATCCAAACACTGTATGGTGTACATTATCAGATTATTTCATCTCCCTAAAGTGATAATTAGCACAAATTATGACATAAATTCTATCTTATGTTGAGTAAACGATTCTTGGAGTAAATATCTGTGCATGCAATCATAAGTAAACGAGCTAGATGTTTGATAACAAGTGGTTTTCTCTTTCTCTTTCTTTCTTTCTTTCTTTCTTTCTTTCTTTCTTTCTTTCTTTCTTTCTTTCTTTTTCTCTCTCTCTCTCTTCAGTTAAGATCTTCTTTATGAAGTAGTTACGATCTTCTTTATGCTTTTCCATTTAACTAAACAGTAACATTTATGAATGTATTATAGAGAAGTGGTGATTTAGACATCAGCTGAAAGGTCAGCTGTTTCCTTGATGGCAACTGTTTTTGAGTCGACCACATGATACACTGTGTTTTAAAGAAACAAAGCTATCTTCTTCTATCAATTTCTGCCCTGAAAAAAAATCCAGTAGTGATCCAATGGATGCCAAGGTTTAAAGTTTTTAAAGGTGTTTTGCTTTTCAAAGATTGTCAATGAATGTCAGGGAACAGTTGTGTGCCTTCACCCTCCTCCAACTGTATAACATTCTCGCTCCTCAAGGACTCCTTGCTTCTGTTACAGCTATATGTCTAGACTCAAGGAAAGTCAGATATGTAGAGATGTTGACACAAGGACAGCAGATCCTTGGCAAGGCAAGGCCTGGAAAGAGTAAATATGATCTCAGCCTGTAGTATGGTAGTGACTAGCAGGAAATACTCCTTTCACAATGCAATGTTAGAATTAGAAGGACTTTGAGTGAAAATTTATGTAAAAATGCATTCTTTCTCCACACCCTCACCATTTCTGAAATACCTGTTAGGTCTCCAGTGATAGATATAATAGGAATATGGTCCTATAGAGCCAAGAGAAAAACATCATTTGGAATTCTACCTGGCAATATATTTGAGAAAGCAATTGTGCCCTGGATGGGATATGTCATTCTGACATGTTATGACATGCTATGCAAGCATCTTTCTTGCTCTCTACATTTTTTTTGTTGTTGTTGTAGCACCATGAGGGCTGTAAGATGCCAATAATGGTAAGAATGCTGGGTGTGTGCATCCATGGCTGGGCACAGATTTCTTCCAAGGGCCACTTTCTCTTTGTTTTCTGCAGAAGTCACAGAATTTTTTTTTGCCATTTTTTTCTGAGCTAATAAAGAACACATTGTGATATGTTATGTTGCTCTGATGAGCACTGTCAAATATCCAAGGAATGGAGGTGTGAAAACTAATGCACTGTCCCTGGAATATTGTGCCTTATCCACTTCATTGTGTTTGACCCCAGATTTCAATGTTGTCCCAGAGCAGAAACTGTCTTCATTTGTCTTACAATATCTAGTGTATTTGGGGACAATGTGTTGTACACTGATGTCTTTTCAGACAAAGTTTTGGGTGACCTCATTACAGTGAGTACAGTAGACAAACTTTTCCTGGACACTGGTTGTTGTCCTTGACCTTCATTCAACTAGCTTTCATTTTCCTGAAATAGTACTATTGGAAGTTTCTCTAACTTCAATCAGAAGTTACTCAACCATGTTTCTCCATGTGTTCCTACTGGGAAATTCTCCAGGCAGCAATTCTTCTTCCAGCATAATCAGACCAAAAACTCAATTTATTCCGCTCCCCGGGTTATCCTTCTGTACTCCTAGAACAGGGATTATAACATCTTCTTTTTCTTGAGTAGCAGATGTAAGGAGTAACAAAATGCACTGCAGGTCCAAATACTGAAATAGTTTTTTCCCCATCATGTGAGACTTGAGTTTTTATAGCTTTTTGAGGCCTGGGGCTCACTTGGTTAAAAGAATTTTTGGAAGAAAATATTGCTTAGGTAGCAAAAGAGGACTGGAGTTTAAAGGCTGTTGATCCATTATGTTCTGTGGAGAATGGTACATAAATGAGAGTACCTTCCTATACATGATATTTTGCAGTTTGTGACTGGAAAGTGGGATTTTGTGCAACTTTCTTCCCTGGCATCTGACACACGCAATATGGGTCATCAGGTAGTAAGATACTCTAAGTAATACAGGTACCATTACTCAGTACACTTTCCAATGTCCCAGTTGAATTTGGAAAACTCTAATCCAGATAACCAAGATTGTAAAATCAAACAAAAGATACAGAAGAATCAATGATGTGAAATAAAATCATCAATAATAAAAACAGAGTAGAGTCCAGAGCAGACCATTTTAATAAGTGAAGATACATTTTTCAGAGCTAGAGAGATTTCAAAGAAAACTATCAGGATTTCTCAAAAATTTTATGGATGTATTGCAATAAAACTTGAAACATCACTGGTGCAGAATGAGCTTATTGTTGCTGTAATTTGTGGTAAATGGTAGATTTCCCATAACATGACACACAGTTAAACTATCATTGGTATTTTTATAAAGTAGTAAAGAAAGGAAACACAATGGGATAAGAGGACTGTCTAAACAAAACTGCCTTTAGTGAAGAACAGCATTCACTAAGATTTGCACTTAAAGGATTTAGGCAGAATCACTAATATTTAACTGTCAGTTTCAAGGAATGATTCATGTAGTAGTCTGAGGAGACAGTATGAGGGAGTTGCCTTTCTTCTGGAAAAGAAAGGTCGCTACAAGTCTTCAGTGACAAAGATAAAACAAATTCACTACAAGTCTTCAATGACAAAATTAATTGGACATCACAGTGGAGACACTGATGTGTGGCTACTGATGGCTTTGACGAGGTGATCTATGATGTCTCCATGAAATCAAACTCTCAGCAAATGCTTAATGGTGTAATACAAAACAACGTCCCTCAAAAGACTTGAGAGCTAAGCATATTCCTGGGCCTTCTACAAACTGTGAGAGTGATAAGGCTGAAATGGCTTTTTTTTGTTGTTGTTGTGTTTTGGTTTGGCTTGGTTTGGTTTGTTTTTTTTTTTTTAATAATTGACTCAGAGTTTTTTATTGTGTAATTTTTATTTAGCTGAAGGGAGCCCTCTGTGCCCACAGTTGTAACAAGGGGTCAGGTACTATAAAAAAATCAAGAAGTTATTTGAAGCTATCATGTCTTTTAACCCAAACTGTTTCAAAACAGTTCAGAACAAGGACATACTACAGCTGCTTTCAGCATTGTTCTAAATGGGCACTGAAAATGCTAGTGCTGGAAGGCGGCTCTGACAGTGGCATCAAGCGGATTTGGCATTACCTGTTCTGACAACATTCAGCCTTCTGCATGCTTAATGTCTGTATGAGTGCATGTAGAGAAGTACCTCTCTTAAGGGGTCATGACTCCCCTGAGTCTCCCACATTCCCAGAGGGTTGCCATCTGAACCGTTTCATATCCATACAGCAGAGAAACAGCTTCCTTTCAGATAAGAGTAGAGAATATATTTGAAATTCTGGAAAGGGGGCTATTTCAACCTGCTACAGACACTATCCCCTCTGTCAAGCCAAAACAATGACAAAACAATGCAGAATTGCGAAGAGTTTTGATACTCATCCAGAAACCATGGCAGCTGGGTTATCAGCAAAACACAGCAACCTTTTATAGTACTCTGCTGTACTTGACGTAAGGCCCTGAATATTTGTTATGGGACAAACCCAGTACTTTGCCTGTAGCAAATATCCACTTTGAAGTTTCTGTAAAAATAGAGACTTAGTCTGACAATGGTTGGCAAGAGATTGTCTTATCTCATAACACCTGGAGTTAAAACTAAGAGGATTGCAGTTTCCAGTTTCAGCGACAGTACATGTTTTTTATTGGAAGGATGATTGTAGATGTCAGAAAGCTCATCTAACAAAAAATTAGTGTAAAATTAGAAATATCTTAACACTTCAGTGGAAATGTTTGAGACAAGTTAATCTAAAATCTGTTTCCTTCACCCCACAAAATATGTTAAGTGTTGGACAAAAGTGAGAGGAGTTCTTGTATGTACAACTATGTAAAAGGAAAATAAAATATACTGTTTTGGGTTTTTTTTTTTTTCTTTTTTAAACTTTGAAGCAAGAAAATAAGCTTCCTTAGGTCCCAGTTATACAGGATTTCCCACAGACCTTATTTACTTTTACTCAAGCTTACTACTCCTGACTCAATTTTGTCAGAAGAACCACCACAAGAACGTCTATTCAAGAAAAAGGATTTTCTAGTATGTTTAAAAGCTCTGAAACCAAATACAGCTACTCACAACACTACATGCCACAGGCTGAATCTCTCAGGTTTCTCCTTACAGCAACTGACGTTGTAATAGCTGACTTTATGCACTACCATCAACACATTTTTTTCCAGTGTGGTTTGGTTACAAGAAGCAACCAAAGAAGGCAAACAACATAATGTTTTCCACTGTGAAAACTGATCTATATGCAATATTGAAACTCCAATATTCAAAATCTGTGATTTAAGAGTATTTACCAGTATGGTGAAATGCTTCATCCCATCTTCCTGTATAACCGAATCTTTGCATTTCAAGCGTATTGCAATGAATGTTTATGACTAGTCTGTCTAGTGGGCAGAAATACTAATCATACTTGCAAAAAATGAAAGGCAGTTGGAATGAAACGGAGCCATTAATGATGATGACTTTAAATCCAGTACACCTTTTAAAAAAATAACTGCATGGTTTTACATAATATTATTGACCTCAGACTGTGGTTGTTAAGAAACAGAACCACCTGAGCATTTGAATTACATAACGGTTACTTCACAGAATAGTTAAGTATAGTGATCAGAAGAATGCTATAAATACATAAACACATTAAAAGCAAATTCAGTGCAAGTGTTTCTTCCTCTGCATCTATATGTTTTAATCATTACAGTTGAATACAACAAAATTTGTGGAGGAAAGCGGTACCTTTTATTATCTCAGCTTATGTTGCTGGGAAAGACAGGCAACAGACACGTTATGCGATATTAGACATACCAGTCTGAGATATCAGACATACTGCTAATTTTAAGGGAGGGTGGAGGGTGGCTAAGAGTAATTAGGCAAATGACAGTTACAAAAAAAAATCTAAATATTGTTTAGAGGCATATTGTTTTTAGGGCTGCATCAAATTTGGAAGAAATGAAAAAACTTTAAAAATCAAGTGTAACATGACTACATGATTTTCCTGTGTTTTTCAAAGATGATGGTCTAGCTGAATTCAAGCTTGTGCCTGGAGGCACTGTCTTTATGAAAGTCACCTTTCAAATATGAAATTCATAAATGTACTATGGAGTAAAGAAGATGAGTGTCATGTTGTCTGATGGCAGCACATGATCAAGTTTATTCTCATAGAAAGGGGCTGGGAAAAGGCAGTAAAATGAACAGCATGGAAAACCTGCTAAACCTGCCAAGCAGGAGGGTTAGCCAAGAATTAACTTACTTCTTTACATGGGAAATTCAGGAGGAGGTGAGTAATCCATCTGAATTGAATGCCAAAAGAAATACAAGAGATGGATGAAGATGATAATTATCTATCCTACCTTCATCTCTTCAGATTAATTTTCTTGTAATTGAATGCCAAAAGAAAAATGAGGAACAAGTTCAAACAATGTTGAAACATTAATTTAAAACTATTTTTATTCTTCATGTTTCAAACTACTTTGTAGTGTTTTTTTTTCAACGATATATATATAATAAAAGTATTAATTGGGTTTTCTATTTTCTTGTATTATTTTATGAATTTTTTTAGTGCAAAATCAAACAATAAAACATAATAATATTGTCATTATGTTTGTTTCCACTAGATAAAAATAATAATTTGTGGATTTTCATAACACAGCATTTTTGTATTCATGGGTGTTTTTGCAAGCTTCCTTTGCAAGTATTTTTAGGTATCCCTGTATTAAGAAATAATGCAAGCATAGCTTGATAAGGAATAGCTTAAATGTTTTAGCTGATAAAATATTCTATAAGAATGAGATTTGTACTTTTTTTGACTCTTTCAGAGTTTAAATTTTCATGGAGGAGAATGCTAAAGGGATTTCTGAAATTAAAGTAATTATTGATAAAATATTGAATTTCCAAAATAATTAATTTTATGCTAGCAGGACACTCTCTTTTTGAAGGGACTTAAAATTTGAACTGCTTATTTGAACCAATTTAAATATATGTTGAGGTGAGACACAAGTCTGGATAATTTGAATTTTAATTGTACAAAATAGAATATATAGTGTGATATAGAAAATTATATATAATATACATTATTAATAATATTAATATTAATCTTGTATATAAATAATAATTATATATTTAAATAAACAAATTGTACACATACATGTATTGATTATTAAACTTCTATTTAGCTAATATTGACTCTTCAATGTTCATTATAAAGAAGAAAGCAGATTAAAACTAGATTAATACTTAGAAAAATTACCATCTGAATCTACTTTTAAGAAATACCATTTACAGAACAGTCAATACTGTTGTGAGTTTTATATATGAATCAAGTTTAAAAGCTTCTCATACTTTTGTATTACAGTTGTAACATTAGAATGTATAAACCATGATAAAAAGAATGACTGCAAGAATATACTTTCTTTGTTTTCAGAAACAGCATAAAAGGAACAAATAACCTGGTGATACCATCCTTGGCTCTTACAAGTTCATGAACATTGAACAGAATTTATTCTGTACTGTATTTATCAGGCAAAGCTTATGTGCAGCAAGCTTTCTGTATAATTTTGAGCTGGTATACATGTACTAGAAGGAGAAATTAAGCTTACTGTGCAGAAAAAAATTGTTGCAGATGATTAAACTTAGGTTGAAATTTCACAAGATATAAAATGGTATTTTCAGATATGTGAGAGAAAATCCTGTGCTCTCTGCCATGTTTTCAGGACATTAAATGGTTCAAGACATCCAGCCAAAATTATCTGAAAAAAAAACCCAACAAACAAAAAGATTCTTTTAGTACAACAAAATCCCTACACTGTTTTTATCTTAACAGTAAAAGCATTAGTATAATGGAGGGAAAGACACAGTATAGGAATGGCAACATATGGGGAGGAAAGAAAAAAGACTGAGCAAAACCACACTAGTCCCAACTTAGATTGACATAAACTGACACGCATTTTTTCCTTGAGATTGTATACATAAACTTTTCAAAGGACTTTGCTTGTATTTATGATGTTTTCTACATTTAAATGAAAGTATAAAATATGAGCTAAAGCAAAGGAACCAAGAATAATCCCTTACTCCCTTACCATGTCTTATTGTTCAGTAATAAAATACTGTTCACTGTTTTAAAAAAATAAGCCCACAAGGCCTTTAAAATAAAAAATAATTAAAAAGCAAAACAAAAAACTAACAACTCAAAAAAGGCAAGCTGTCAGCTGTAGCTAGCACCTGAGAAGTGATGAAGTTTATATGTATAGGACTGACAGTAAAAAAAGTGTCCCTGGAAGATACAGATTCAGATCAGCCAAATACTTTGCATATTCTTTTTGAATATATTTCACAATAAAAAGATAAATGTCCCTTGGGAAATACTTTAAAATTTAAAAATTTCATCTTGAACACTTTATTATGCAATCTTTATTAGATAAGCTATTCAGAATAGTTACTCATTAAATTAAACTTTTACTGCATGTTAGTATATGTATTAACTTAACATCATTATTCAGAGTTATGTAGTTATTCAGAATACTTTAACAAAACTGAAAAAAAGCCCAAGCATTTTCAGAATTCTTTCTTAACAGGAAAAAAAAAAAAATTCCAATGAAGTATTTATTCCTTCTTTACATTGAACTTTTTTTTATAATTATTTATTGCTCTGCTCTGTGTAACTAGTTTGACATGTCTCTAGTAATCAGTTATTATAATTCACAAAAAAAATTTCCAACAAGAGGTCATATTTCTTAAATGGCCTAAGTAAGATATGGCTGATAGTAACAGAGAAATTTCAATTATTGTTAAATAATTAGTAGCTTATGCATACACTGTAAGAGATTTAATTTTAGAGAGAATATTCTGTAAATTAATTCCAAGATGAAATGGAAACTTCAGCTTTGACAACAGACCAGCAACAATGTCTCTCCAGGACATATTGATCACATTGTGGCCCTTTGTATTGTTCATTACACAGTGTCTGTAGAAAGTAAAAGTTTTGCCTTTAAATGTTTTTTAAGTCTCAGCAAGCTCTATTAAACTCCTGTAAGTGGGATCTATTAGGGGATTCTTCTGAACCTAAGGAATTCTTTTAATCATCCTGTAATAGCTCACTGGAAGGTTTGTTGTAAACAGAGAATTGGAAGGGTCCCTGTGTCAGGCTTTTGTTTAGGAGATTGTGCAAACATTTCAGATGATTTGCAGTCTAACAGAGGATGCTGTAGCAGTCCCTGCTCTTACAAAATGAAATCAGAATTACACAATTTACCTTTTTCTGCAGGTCTCTGAAAACACTGGGAAGAACAACACACAGCTTGTTACAGCCTGCTTTTGTTCCTTGATGGGATGCTTGTCCTCTGAGTACAGCCCTTGTTGTTGATTCTTATTTGACTCTGGTCTTCCTGTGCAAGGGTGCAAGGACATGTCACTGCTCTTTAAATCCAAGATTTACCAGTGCAGACTAAGTTTCCAGTACTTTTCTTGGTCCATGGGATGTAAAGTCTCAGTATGATAGACACCCAAATGCTTCTGATCCTCTAGTTTTTCAGAAGTACAACTGCCTTCCTTCCCTTCCACCATTACCCTCTTCCTAAGCTCCCCTGTGTATTCTTAATGAATAAACTGACAATTAAAAAAAAAAAAAAAAAATATAAACTGAGGAAAAGAATATTAGACTTACTAGTTCTTGAGAAGACCCAAGATTCCCATCAGGCTGCTTCTATAAGAAGAGGGATAGTAACTGAATCTCCATAGAGAAATTAAATCCACTGCTTTAGCTTAGGAAAAGTATGCTTTAGCTTAGAAAAAGTATGCTTTAGCTTAGAAAGTGGATGTCATTCCAGTTTGCTCACTGACATGACCATTCTTCAAAAGAAAGGAATGCCCTCATTCTAAAACACAGGTTGTGTCGCAGTTTAACAGTGTGATGAAAATCAGAACCAAGTCTGAAATATTTCATTCTGACTATACAGTAAGTCTCGTTTCACTGTTCAGTGAAGCACAGTCTTCATTCCCTGTTCCTGCATGCCTTCAAATTTTGCAGACTTATTCAATATCCCCTGTTTAAAGTGTAATTAAAAAAAAAGATCATGGCATAAACAGAGATACAAAAACTTGAAATAAAATTAAGTATTTTCCATATAATAAATATAGACTAGATGACTGAGAATGAGAAATCATTTGTTCAAAGAAATTGTTCTCTCATCATATAATTTGTTTTCTTCAAACTCTAATATGCATGTGAGATACAGACATGTAAAAATATTGTTATATTTCTGCTGATAAGGAATGTACTCGTTGCAGGTTAGAGGTATTAGATTTTAACATGAAGGTAAGAGTGTTTGTTGAAGTATGATGAAACTCATTCGTGAAAAGTAGGTTACAGTAATGGTTTATCTATATTCTTTAAACAACATAGTATTAAAATGCTAAAATTGACCTTATCACGACTTTTTTTTTCCTTTCAAATTACTTTTGTCACTTATTCCTGTTAATGTTTTATGTCATGTATGTAATTTTGTGCTCAAGCAGCCAGCATGTGATCAAGAAACACAAAATGGAAAGATTAAAGATCTGTCTGTGATTAAGTGTTGGGTTGTGCTCTACCTTTGGTGGATCACAAATACCTTTATTTTCCTTATTGTCTCTAAGGACTATTAAAGGAGTGCTATGCAATTTGTTAATTTCATATTGTTCTTACAAAGTCTACAGTTAAAAACTCAAGAATTAGAGTTCAGAACCTAAAAAATACTTGCTTTTTATGTTGAATGAAAGCTTAAAATCTTCACTGGGAGTTAGAAAACTTGTTAATCTGGACATCAATGGACATTATGCTACATTTTTGTCACAATAAAGACCTAACCTGCAAGATTTTGGAGCAAACATTATATTGCTGTATATCAACATCAATATTTGCATTCACTTTGAGAAATACTGAGTCCACTGAAACAGTAATTTTTTTATACTAACTTTATGCCAGTGCATATTCCAATCTGAAACATGATCTGAGTGCAAATTCAATATATGTAATGTGAACAGAATTCAAGATTCTTGCTAAAAGGTAAAGAATAAAATATTGAGAAGCTTTCTTGCTTTAGGATGCTGCTTCAATCTCAAATGCATTATGCCAGGTGATAAACCAATTGATATCCAGAGGATTAAATCTCCACTCATTGTTCATCTTTGAATTTGAATGATACAGTAGTGGATAAGGAAGATAAATTGCCAAGTAGCTTAAATTTGTTAAGTATATTATCAAGTGCTTTACACTAAACAAAAAAAAAACAGTGTACTGATGCACTGGCAGTTAAAAACAAATGAGGGAAAAAATCCCCAAAAAAAGTCAAAACTAAAAAGCAACCAAATAAAACATAGCAGATCACGTGAAAAAAAACAGCAAGGAATGTGTTATTTGGGAAAGTGTATTTTGACTAGGATAGGAACGCCTAAACCATAGCTGAGCAGGTGACAAGAACTCAAGCCCTGTAAAACCATTTTGACATCCTGAGGAACAGTTCTGTGAGCACTTGAAGTCAGCATATGTCAGTGCTGGGCTAACATAAGTGGTCTCACTGTCTTTCCGTTTCATTTCAGTAGGATACCTCACCCCTCTCTTTTACTGGTAAAGTGGGTACATAGTCAGCAACCTGCATTAGGGAATTCCTCTGCTCCTGCCAAGCTCTGCTCTTTGACAGTGAAGAATTTCTCTCATCAGGCCAGACAGAGATGAAAAGTTCATGCTCAGGAAAGCTAAAACCCTTTATTACTGTATCTTACTCATTAAAGTGAAGAGAGAGCCTCACCTTTGCTTTCTACATCCAGAAACCTTTAGCAATTGATCCAGTGAGTGATTTAAATTAGTGTTTGTCATGGGCCTTCCTGTGATCTTACTTGGGCCTAAGAAATTTCTCTTCATAAAGTAATTTGATACAGAAGAAGGCTCGTAGCAGTCCCTTGGTTTATTCATAATTTGAGCCATTAGAGCTTTTACTTTGAATATAAATCCAAACCCTGAGGCCCAGGACTTTAAGTGTGTAATAAGCTAGACAAAGAACAAAGTCAACTGTTTAGGGATTTGAATACAAACTGAAACATGATGTCTCTAGAAGAAGAAAACTACTTTTACTTCTGTTATTTTAATAATGCTTTAGCCCAAATAGAAATAAAATTAATTCCTCTTTGAGTTTAAAGCCAACTTTGTGTGTCTGTGTGTGAGGTCAGTGTGTTTATCACCCTTTGTTGTTGATTGAAGAAACATAAATGTAATAGTAAAATGTGAGAGACCTACAAGTTCACAATTTAACTGCAGCAGAACCTGAGATACATGTGTACATGTACATATTTGTAACTCAAAAGCTTTTTTGTTAGACAGAACGAATGTTTCTGAGTTGTCCAGCTGTTTCAAGTAAGATTATTTGTACTGCATATGTTTATATTAACCACAGAAGGTTAATTCTGGTAGTATGCCTGAGTGATGACTTCCTTTTTCTTTTTTTAATTGCAATTAGAGAATGAGGTATTCAATTTAGTTGTTTATTCATTAGCAGATTATAATAGATTAATGAAAGACACAAATTAATGTCTTTGGTGTTATGTAAATAATGAAGTCTATTTCCCTACTGTTGTTATATTTTGATGAGTAGACTAAGATAGTTTTCATTACATTAATATTACATTGTGCTGCCTAAAAGAATTAATCTAATTTTTGTGGAAGAAGAAATTGTGTTTATTTCAATGAGATTGCAAAAGGTGATATTGAGAGCTAGTTTTGTTTCACCTCGGTAGTATATCATGTCTTTGCAGTGACAAATATAGTGGCGAAATCAAAGCTAGGCATTGTGCCAGATTTGCAAGCACTGCACAAAAGGCTTTTTGTCCTGTTCCATCAGTTTTCACTCTAGACAAAAAATGCAGCCAAACACTGTATTTTGAGTAGAAAAAAAACCCTCCAAAAAATAATGTTAAAGAGCAAAGTTTAAAGTTACTTGTTTTCTTTGTTGCAGAACTGTAGCAAGTCTGTGAAGCAGAGCAGTCTCACTGAAATGAGTGTACAATTGTGGTTTAACCCCATTTTCTTAAATTAAAACACCATGCAGTCGCTTGCTCACTCCTCCCCTCTCCCAGTAGGATGGGGAGGAGAATAAAAAAAAAAAAAAAAAAAGGTCAAACTTGTGGATTAAGAACAGTTTAATAACTTAAATAAATAATTACAATAATAATAGTAATAATGAAATATAAGAATAATAATTACTGTCGTGAAAAGGAATATAACAAAAAGAGAGAAATAAAGCCCATCCCAGACAACTCTCTCTGTCCCGTTTACATACTAAGCATAACATTCTGTGGGATGGAATATCCCTTTGGCTAGTTTGGGTCAGCTGTCCTGGCCATGCTCCCTCCCAACTTCTTGTGCACCTGCTTGCTGGGAGAGCATGGGAAACTGAATAATCCCTAATTTAGGATAAGTGCTACTTAGCAATAACTAAAACACCAGTGTGTTATCAACATTATTCTCACACTAAATCCAAAACACAGCACTGCACCAACTATTAGGAAGAAAATTAACTCTATCCCAGCAAAAACCATGACAACAATCCATCAGACGAGCAGAGAGAGTGTACTGGCCCTGTATTGCCATCTCCAATTGAGCTGTCCTAACAGAGGATCACAAAATGAGGAAAGGATAAAGCACAGGTTTTCTTTACAGAATGTTTCTTGTGTTTTACTGCACCTATGATAGGAGGATACGGCAAAGCCAGCTAAAAAGAGTTTTTTAACTTTTGCTAATTCTCACAGTTTTTAGTACTGTTTTGCTTTTTTTTTCCACTGAAAATAAAATAGTCATAGGTCCTCCGAGGTGTGTGGAAGGAAGTTCTGTGGTTCACATAACTGCAAAGATGAACCTGGTTTTCTTCCCATTCTTGATACCTTACGAACAGGAATGGTTATAATTTTTGGGGCCATGACATAACTATCTTTTCATTCTGACACTAGTCACATCATAAAATTATTTATAAATATTTTAATTCCAGGAACACTTCAGAATTTCCTGGGCTGTAAAAAATAAACAAATTTTTGGAAAAAGTAAGCTCTGCTATCTATTAACCTTTCTGAGTTCAGCTTTCTCTTAATGTCCACTGATTCTATCTCTCCTGAAGTAATTTTCCATAGCACATAACATCAATTTGTGTAAAGCTGGACATTGGCGACAGGAATTGATTCCAGATCATATCTTGGTTGATAGAGGTTTTGTTGCTAATGCAGCAGAAAATATAATCGATTTTTTCCAATATGCCACTTTCTTTCAAAAGGGATAGCACTGTTTTGAAATAATTACATGCATGTGTTTTTTAATTTGATTGAGTTTCTGCCCACTTTCTAGAACTCTATACTCTTTGAATTATTTCTGTAATTGTTGTGTTTCCATGACTTTCCAGGTAGTCTGTGCTGGTCATTAGATTTTCACTATCACATGAATGAAAAGATGGTTTTTGCTACCACATGGAGGACATGAGGTATTTGTGTGTTGTATCTACCTCAATTCAAAAGATCCTTTGTAGTGTGTGACTGGCTGTGCATGTGTGCTGCAGACTAACTGTGAAAAACTCATGATTGAGGTTTGATTATCAAAGGTACAGTAAGCACAGATAACAATGTCCCAGTGAATGTATTACTGAAAGTATAACAATTTCTTTTAACCTTTTTGGTTTTTTCAGAATTGATAAGGATTTAAACTGCATAGTATAGATGTCATTGGATCCGTTGGGTTGCTAGGCTTTTATTGTCGTCTTTTTTTTTTTTTTTTTTTTGTATTTCCAAAACTAGGGAAACACTCTATCTCCAAAGAGTTGAGAATATCCGTGTTCAGGTGATGTTTCCATTTGGCCCCTCTTTGCCCTCCACCCCCAAGGTCTGTGGTCAATAACTATGGAGCACCTTGTTATTTGGGAATTTTATGGATATCCCTCATTGCTGGCTTTTTTTTTTTCTTGAAATAACTGTGGAGTGTTCTGTTTTCCTGGAAGAAGTTAAAGTATGTTGTCCATGTCCCATCTTCTCTTGCAAACCCAGCATAAGAGCAATACTAAAATGAAGAAAGGGTTGACTGTAGTAAGGCATCTGAAAAGTTTTATAGTCAATCAATAGATTATCTCTTTTAGCCTGAGCACTGAATGTAATGTGAGGGAAAGGGAGAGCGTGGGGAAGAGGGAGAAGGAGAGGGAGAGGACACCTGTTGTCTCACTCTGCAGGCAGCAATGGGTAGATGTCCAAGCCACCTTTTAACTATTGAGAATTTAAAACTGTGGCCACAACAATCTCAATACAGGCTAATTCTCCTCTCTGGAGCAGATACACTCACTTTCCCATCTTAACATAGGAGCTTGGTCGGGGAAGAAATGGATGGTAGGTTATTCCCAGACAGAATTACTTTGTTGACATTCCCTTGGTTTACTTTTGTAGAAATGTCACTCAGGGCTGGTATTGAAAAGAATGTCCTCAGAGCCACTCATTCTTTCCCAGTGTAGAAGTTCTGTTTCAGTAAAACAGGTAAAGTCCAAATAAATTCTGTAAGGTTATCGTAAACTACATATGATCAAGGATTTCATAACAGCTTACTCTTTAGGCAGTCTGTGTGTCATGATCACAGGGGGATGTGAGAAATCTGCACTTGAATAACCAGGTAATATTTAAGAAATGGATTTCTTTCCTCATTCTCACTGAGTAACTATTTATAAAACTGAAGCAAACTTTGATTTACTTCTTAGTTTTTACCGAGTCCTTGCTTAGGAGTAGCTTCACTATTCACTGTGATTTAACAACTCAGAACACATCACCTGGAAATACATCTGGATCAAGAAATAACTGACTGCATTTCTTCTTCCCTGGTAGGAAAATATACACTATGAGAACTGTCAAAGCACTGTTACATTGGAGTGACAATTCAGAGAAGCATAGCTGACATAGATCCAGAGGACATTTGCCAAGAAAACGCACATCCTTCCTGGTTTGTAAATTCTGTGCACCTTAAGTACTTGGCAAAATTCTTTTAAGCTAGAGCAGGCAACATTCCAGCTGCAAAATAAGAACTTTAAAGAGGTTTGGTAAATTTGCCATTCAGACTTGTACTATATAATTATGTTTTCTTTTGGCTGTTTGATTAAAGAAAGAAGTAAACCACTTCAGCCTTAGAGGCATTAATATCCAACAGTGTTGATCTTGGCAGGAACTTAATACTTCCTTCCGTACAGACAGTGATACAATCACTTAGTAGATGGGAAAAGGCATCTTTGTCTTCAGGTGTCATACTCTAACTAATGGCAGCAAAAGCAAAGGCGTTTTACCATGACCTGCTCACTGGGCAAAAGACACTGGGTCATCTCTGCAGATAGTCAGAAAAAAGAGGTCTCACTCCATAAGAACTCTCTCATTCCAAAGATTTGTGCTATGTTTCTCAGAGTAGACTGAAAAAAATTAAGTGAAAATAATTAACTAACTCAAGACAAATAAGGAGATTGTAACCAGTGCAGAGACCTGTGATACCAATGAATTATAAATGGACTAATCAGGATATAATTAACATTAGCTGTATTATAAGTATTAAACTAAAAATGCTATAATTAACAGTAGCTGTATTTACAGTATTGTGGTGGCACAGGAAGACATGATTTTACTTAAATGCATGAGTAACATAATCATCAAGGAGGCAAACAAAGATGGGTCCAGTTGCACATAAAAGGCATCCAGACAACTAAAACTGCCAGACAGAGAACAAGATAAGCACAAATGACACCTTTCCAAGTAAGTACATGAGGATTTCTGGCGAAACAAAGAGAACAAGATAAACAGTATGGGAGTAAAGGAGGAGCCCCTTCCTCTTTTGATGGGAGGACACGAGCATAAACACATCAAGCACAAGTGAGGAGAACTGGAGAAACTAAAGGAAGACAAGGTCACTTCAGTTCGGACTTCTGTTGTTGACTAGCTCTCAAGCCCAATCAGCAGGACCACTGCAACTAAGAACTACCAAGGACTGTACCTATCTGTACTAACTATATGACATCTGCTCCATGGTATTATACATTCATAGTTACTTTAGAATGTGACCGTCAAAAGACAGAGTTTTGTATATGTATTGGTGATGATTATTATTAAAAACTAACCATTAACAAATGTGTTACCAAAGAAAAATTTACCACTCTTCTAAACAGTTACATAATGATGTTCTCTAGCTGAGAAATATATATATATATGCATATGTATATCATATACATACACATATATCTAACACTTAGATTCATATATGTTTACTGCCAATAAGATATTGTGTCATTTTTCCGTAAAAAGATATTTTATGCATCAGATACAGAGCTGTTTGGTATTTCTTAAACATGCTATAATTTACAGAGAAAAATTTCCACATTCTTGCAACCTAGAAGTTGCAACACTTAAAGTTTAAATCCCAGGGTGGAATTTAAACCTCAATGGTGTAAATCTCAATGATTTAAATCTCCTAACCTGGAAAACATAACCAAACAGTATTAACAATTTTTTTCTTAAAGACCATCCAAAGAAGGCCTGATTACCTCTGCCTATCCTTCATACTACTGTTAGAATGCTCCCCATTCTGAGCCATGCAGGATTCAAGCCAGATATCTCTTGTATCTTAGGATCATTCTCTAATTTACTTTCATTTTTATTCAGGAACTACTTAATGCAAATTACAAAAGCAAGCTGCTTCATTACTAAATTACACATGCAGGCTTTAATGACCATTATTCTGCCTGACACCATGAATCTTGAGAAGTCTTTCATGTTCTTTCCCCAATAGTAGCACAGCTGCTTTTGTGAAGATTCCTGTCCATTCAGTGCTCTTCAGAACCACATGAACATGTCTTGGGAAGTATGAGCTCAAAATTATTCCCGCTCAGGTGAGCATAAGCCCCTGGACAAGTGCTATAGCTTTGACAGTATTTTCTTCCAGCATTTTTAAAAGGCATTGTTGCAGTGACATTCGGTGTGAAATCTGCATATAGACTTCTGCTAAACCTACTCTGATTCTAATTGTGTTCCATGGCCTTTGCTGGACCCCCATCTGATTTCCTGTATGATTGAGAAAGAATAGGAAGTGGCAAACCATCTTAACTGGGCAGTTTGCAAAATGAGAAAAGACAATACCGCAAAACTTCAAGGTAAACAGAAGCACATCTGGGGAGTGGTGGTTTTGGGTATCATATCTAAACCAGGCATTATACAAGGTTTCTTAACTCCGTCTGAGATTACTTTTTGGCTTTTGCTATAAAGAAAGAGGAAAGAATGCCTTTGCCAAATGGCAGGTTAGGATTTACACACACTCTTATCAATCTTTGATCTTCCAGAGAGTTATGCATAAGCTTAAGTGTTATTTACTTGAGAAAAAATTCACAGTATCACAGAATGGCAGGGGTTGGAAGGGACCTCTGGAGAGGTCTAGTCCAACGTCCTTTTCCAGGCAGGTTCACCCAGAGAAGGTTGCACATGTGGATTTTGAATGTCTCCAGAGATGGAGACTGCTCCACCTCTCTGGGTGGCCTCTTCCAGCGCTCCATCGCCCTCAAAGTAGAGAAGTTCCTCCTCATATTTAGAAGGAACTTCCTATGTTCTACTTTGTGTCCATTACCCCTTGTCCTGTCATTGGGCACCACTGAAAAAAGACTGGCCCCATCCTCCTGACACCTGTCATCTAAGTATTTATAAGTTTTGATAAGAACCCCCCTCAATCTTCTCCATACTAAAAAGACCCAAATCCCTCAGCCCTTCCTCATAAGAGAGATGTTCTTGTCCCCTAATCATCTTTGTAGCCTTTTGCTGTACCCTCTCCAACAGTTCCCTGTACTTCTTGAACCAGGGAGTCCAGAACTGGACACAGTACTTCAGATGTGGCCTCACCAAAGCAGAGTAGAGGGGGAATAGAACCCGCCTTGAAATTAACTTCTTGAAGGTGAGACCTGAAAAGAATCATCATGAAGCGAATGACATTATTTATGGAGGTAAATTAATATTTTAAGGGTTTGGGGTTTTTTTAAGACTATGCAGGCTAGAAAAACAGCATGATATGAAAACAACTAATTAGTCAAAGAGCAATCATAAAACTGAGCCTCTGCCTTACACAGATGTTAAATGAAACTGCATTTCCTAACTACTATTTTCTAAAATTTACATAGAATTTACGTGTATTTCAGTATAAATATTTAAACCACTTGTTGGATATCTCCATCTGGTTAAGGCATGCTATGTTTTCTCTTTTTATTCTGGCACCAGCGACTGATACCAAAATGCTTTCAGCTCTGTTGCATTTAGGCCTGAAAAAAATCATCTCTCTTCATTTAGATTTAGAACATGGAGTATAAGAATTCAACAGTTCAAAGCAGTTCTCAAAATTGCTATATACAGTAGAGAGAATTTCAAATTGGGACCCAGGTTTCCACAATAATGGCACAATGCCCTGATTTATAATATGCTTGCAACAACTATAATACTAGCATCACAGTTGCAGACTTGGACATTTAGAAACAGAGTTTCACCTGTGATAGTTGTATTCTGGTGTCAAACTTTTGGAAGTTAGGGACTTAAAAATCATATTTCGAATTTCAGTTGAGTTGTGCACATACCTCTGTGTCTTGATACTTCACTCGAACTCATATTTTAGAAAAATTAAAAGAGGTAGTAAAACCACTCACAAAACCCACAGCTTGTGAAATCACCAAAACAAAGCATTAAAGACATGGTATAGTAAAATATTTAGCATCCTTAACTTTCGTTATTTTAGTGAGAGGGTTAAGGGAACTCACTGGTTCATTATATTGGACTAAAGACTTCAGATAATTATTGTATCATTTTTAGGAGACCATAAGAATATACCACTAAAGTCAGTAGCTCCTTGGAAAAATTTGATTCTGATCTTATAAATGTCTTACAAAAGTATGCTTCCTTAGACTCACAATCATTTTGGATTTAATTTGTTTCTTTAAGTTTTGTTTTACTCATGTAGGTGAGGACAGCAGACTGAGATCCATCATTATAAACAGTAATACTGAATGAAAACATCAAAGCTACTTTAAAGATAGAACATATTAAACGTGGCATTTAGGTTGAAGCACACTCCTCCCTGATGTGCTGAAGTAGGAATTGTCTAGATAACTTTTAGCAGGTTAAAAACAGGAAAGCAGATTTCCAGTGCTCTAATCAGAATCTCTATCGGCAAACTCCAATGCCCAATAAAAAGGTCTTGTTAGCAAGCACAAGCTTAGCTCAAGCAGGCAGTACAGTCTCAAGACTTGTCTGCCTGCCATGGCAAGAGCTGATTTTAGCCACGTCACTGATTGCCTAGTGGCTGCTTGCCTGTGGCCTCCTTGCATTGGTTTCACTCTGGAGGTCGGAGAGTTCCACTGTGGCAGCTGTGCTGGGGAAGGTGTAGGGTGTGGCTAACTTTGCCTGGGAAGCAGTGGGAAGGAGGGACGCTGTGACAAGACAGTATTATAAAAACAGTTTCTAACTGACTTTGAGGCTGAAGAGGAAGGGTTCTCACCATAACCTTTGTACATCTCATGATGAAGAATTTGAGATGACAACTCACTGTGTCACCCATGGTGTCTCTCTTTGAAGAAGGTGGTCACTATTGATGTTTGTACCCACAAGCAGGACATTGCAAGGGTAAGAACAGTACCAAAGAAAATTAGTAGGTATTTTGAGATTTCCTGGTGTAATGGTTTTGGGGATATTAATCTTAATGAGGCTTTGCTGTATTAATTTGAACTATAGATGTTAGCAGTGCTTCTAACTGGCCTAATGATAAATGCTTGATATATTTTGATTAGACTATCAAGATTTCAATTACTTTATAAATGAATCCATGGCTATGTATGTATGGCAAGTTCCCTTTTGACTGTAATGGAATTCTGAGTATAAAGGAAGTATTTCCAGCAATGTTACTGGATGAATGAATACTGTGCTCAGGGAAACTAATATGGAACTTCATCAGATTTTGGTGAACTAATAAACTGAAGGAATTCAGGTAGGATATATTGGACATTTAAAAAATGTTTGCACTAGGATTCTCTCAGGAAACTAGGCTGAATTGTTGGAGTAGATCATTTCACTGAAAAGAATGATAGGACTTAATAAATGGGCAGAAATGAGTAAACAAGATGCTAGAGAGCAGCAGACCTGAGAATACTATTGTGAAATTACCAGATGTATAAGAACTTGCCTCATAATCTCTTCTCTTTGGTGCCCTGACCACAATACTCATTCCCCATCCTCCTGTGCCAGTGTTGGAAGGAGGTACAGAAAATCAGAAGTTAATCCCAGGAAGAAGGGGAGTAGGAGGAAGGTATTTTTAAGATTTGTTTTTATTTATCATTATACTACTCTGATCCGATTGATAATAAAATAAACTGATTTCCCAAAGTTGGGTCTGTTTTGTCCGTGACATTAATTGCTAAATGATCTCTTCTTGTCCTTATCTTGACCCATGAGGCTTTCATTATATTTTCTCTCCCTTGTCCTTCTGAGGAGGGGAGTGATAGAGCAGCCTTTGGGGGGTACTTGGCATCCATCCAGGGTCAACACACCACAGTGAGGCATTCAAAATTACCATCTAAAGCCAACAATAGAAGTGTTCATAATCACTCTACTAAAAGACAAAATAACCATCTGACAGCCTGAAACACCCATTCCCAAGGAGAAGGTGTCTGCCTTCTTAGTGTGAACCTTCAAGAAAATTAGTTTGGTCATGCCAAGTTTCCTAATGTTGCATCTCAGTATTAGTGATCACGTGGTCCCATGAAGGAGCTAAGGCTTATTCCATGGCCTTAATCTTGTATTGAGATATAAAGCTTTTATCTTCTGCCTTTTTTTAAATCAAGAAGAGTCAGTCTGAATACATACACATGAACTCAACCAGCACAGGAGCTGAAGAGAAAGGGTCTGAAATCTTGCTTTACAACCAAAAGACTTCATTAATCAACTTCACAGAAGGTTGGTGAAACAAAGCAATAGAATTGAGAAGCTGGTAAAATAGAAATAGTTTATTCAGGAAGCATGAACAGGAAAAAGGAAACCAATATTACACTGTAGATCAAGAATGCTTTGAAGATTTACTCTCTGAAGTTCAGAAAGAGGTGAGAGGCAAATTTGTTGCATTTCTCTGGGTGCAGATAAAAGGAGAAAGAACAAAAGAAATGTCCTTATAGAAAAGAAGCTGTAGATGAAATCAGGCAATAGCAGTTACCAAAGGATGACAGCAGTGTGGGACTAAGTACCTAATTATTTATTGGAAACCAGTATGTAGGGCACAGTCCTACAAAGGTATGGAGAGTGATTTTGGACAGTGTAAGTTAGAGAGGTTCAAATGTGCAGAGAATAATTAAATTAATCCTGGTGTACCAGATAAGTAATCAAGAACATCTCACAATTATTCTTGAAGTTATCCCTCCCAGAGGAAACTGTATCAATGGAAAAAAACATAGATTATAGATTTATTGCTTTAACCTTCCTTCTCAAAACATTGAATAATCAATTTATAATCAATGAATAACAACAAGAGTAAAGAAAGAACATACACTGTTTCTGGTCATTGCAATTCCTTTTTGACAATATAACTAGCCTAGAAGATAAGGATGAAGCAATACTTGTGATATCTTTCTACCTTAGTAAGCTTTCTGTAACTAGCCCACAGTAATGTTAGGAAGATCAGGTTAGATACTATGGTCATTCTCCTCATGTTCAGGTGGAACTTCCTGTGTTCCAGTTTGTGCCATTGCTTCTTGTCCTGTCACTGGGAACCACTACGAAGAAATTTGCCTCATCCTCTTGACACTCACTCTTCAGATATTTATAAACATTAATAAGATCCCCTCTCAGCCTTCTCTTCTTCAGGCTAAACAGATACAGGTCTTTCAGCCTTTCCTTGTAAGAGAGATGTTCCAGACCCTTAATAGACCTCCATTGGACCCTTCCCAGTAGTTCTCAGTCTCTCTTGAACTGGGGAGACCAGAACTGGACACAGTACTCCACCTGTGGCCACACCAGTGCAGAGTAGAGGGGGAGAAGAACTTCCTTCAACCTGCTGGTCACCCTCTTCTTAACGCACCCCAGGATATCATTGGTCTTTTTGGCCACAGGAGCACATTGCTGGCTCATGGTTAACTTATTGTCCACCAGGACTCCAAGGTCCTTCTTCATAGAGCTGCTTTCCAGCAGGTCAGTCCCTAGCCTGTACTGGTGCAGGGGGTTATTCCTTCCCCTTGGCCTTGTTGAACTTCATCAAGTTCCCCTCCCACCCATCTCTTCAGCTGTCCATGTCTTGCTGGATTGGCGGCACAGACTTCTGGTGTGTCAGCCAATCCTCCCAGTTTTCTGTCATCCACAAATATGCTGGAGGTATACTCTATCCTTTCTTCCAGGACATTGATGAAGATGATGAACAAGACTGGACACAGTACTGACCCCTGGGGAGCACTGTTAGCTACAGGCCTCCAACTAGACTCTGCACTGCTGACCACAACTCTGAACTCTGTCATTCAGCCAGTTCTCAATCCACCTCAGTGTCCACTCATCTGACCCACACTTCCTAAACTTATCTGTGAAGATATTATGGGAGACAGTGTTGAAAGCCTTGTTTAAGTCAAGGTAGACAACATCAACTGTTCTCCCTTCATCTACCCAGCTAGACACACCATCATAGAAGGCTATCATATTAGCTAAGTATGATTTCCCCTTGGTGAATCTGTGCTGACTGCTCCTGATAACTTTTTCTTCTCCATGTGCATAGAGATGACCTCCAGAATTAGCTTTCCATTATCTCTCCAGGGATGGAGGTGAGGCTGACTGGCCTGTAATTTCCTGGGTCATCCTTCTTGACCTTTTTGAAGACTGGAGTGACATTGGTTTTCCTCCAGTCCTCAGACACCTCTCCTGTTCTCCATGATCTTTCAAAAATGATGGAGATTGATAGCGCAACAACATCAACCACCTTCCTCAGCACTTGTGAGTGGATCCCATCGGGGCTCATGGATTTGTGCACGTTCAGTTTGCATGAATGATACCTAACCCAATCCTTATTGACCAAAGGAAAGTCTTAGTTTCTCTGGACTTTCTTTCTTACCTCCAGGGACTGGGATTCCTGAGGGCCAGCCTTAGAGGTAAACACTGAAGCAAAGAAGGCATTCAGTAACTCCACTTTCTCTGTATTATCTGTCACCAGAGCACCCATGTCATTCAGCAGCAGGCCCACATTTTCCCTAGTCTTCCTTTTTCTACTGACATACTTGGATAAGCCCTTCTTGTTGCCTTTTACATCATTTGCCAGATACAATTGTAAGAGGGCCTTGGCCTTCCTTGTTGCATCTATGCGTACTCTGACAGTCGCCGAGAAGACCAGCTCCAGTACGGGCAAGCCCTTGTTGGGGAGGGAATCGCGGCGACAAGGGCCGGCAAGGGGCTCTTTGGGGCGTTTCGCAGCCGGGAGAGCGGCGGGGCCGTGCCGGGGCCGGCAGCCTGTGGGCGGCTGCTGAGGCTGCTGAGGGGTCCGGGCGGAGCAGCCCCAGCGGCGGCAGATCCGAACGAGGCGGAACCGCCACAGCGGGCACTCGCCCAGACACCCCCGGCATAAAAGCGGCTCCGAGGGAGCGCTGAGCCAACAAGCGGCGAGCGGCGTCGCCCGGGACACGGAGCGGGCACACGGGGCACGGCAGCTCGCAGGCGAGGGCGCCCGCTCGCCGAGGGACCAGCTGCGGTGTGGTGAGTCCGTGCTGGGGAGGGGAAACTGCGGCAGAAAGGGTCGGCAAAGGGTTCGTCTGGGCTCTTTTTTGTCCGTGCCGGAAGGCGGGAGAGCGTCTCCTTGTGGCGGGGCCGGCAGCCTGCGGGCGGCAGCTGAGGCGGCCCGGGCGGAGCAGCGCCCCCGGCGGCCCCCCCACTGCCCCCCAGCGCTGCCCTGGGGAGCGCGAGCGGCACGGAGCGCCGCGGATGGCGCGAGGGCAGCGCGCTGAGGCTCCGCGGCCGTCGGGGCCTCGGCACTAAAAGCTGCTCCTTCCCAGAGAGCCCCGGCGGGGTCCGATGGGCCCACCCAGGCAGAGCTGGTACCAGAGCAGCGCCTGTGGGGATCCCCTGAACCCCCGAAAAGGGAAGCTGCTGCGCGAGGTGTGCGCAGGCCGATGCCTGGTTACCTCGGGTGGCAGTTACAAGAGGCTGCTGAAAGGCCACGGTCCAGGTAGAGCTGAGATGGGCACGGAGATGGATAGCGGGGTGCGCAAGCTCTCTCCAGCTGAGGACAGCACTGTGAATGAGGCACTGTGGATGCTGGTGACCCACAAAAGCAAGACTCCCCTTCAGCCTCCACAATTGCAACCACAAACAGAGAGGAGATTTTAACAACCACAGACACCCACAAACGAGGGCAGCAGGAAGTGGCTGTAAAAGCAGCACACGGTAAACACTGTGAAAAGAAATAAAAAGTATTTGTAGTGGGTGACTGTCCCTGAAGTACCACCAGCTGATCCACTAGAGAGTCACAAGAGGTCTGTTGCCTCCATGAGGCTAAGATCAGAGACATTACTGAAGGGGTACTGCAACTGATCAAAAGCACAGCCTACTATCCCCTGTTACTCTTTATTGTGGGCATGAATGACACAGCAAACCAGAAGCAGAACCAAGGAATAAAAAGCCCTAGGGAAACAAAAAAAAAAAAAAAAAAAGGTGCAGAAGTTACCTTTTCCTCAGTCTTACAGTTGGAGGAAAGGGCGTAGCCAGAAATAAATGTGTAATGCTGCATGGCTGGTGCCATCAAGAGGGCTTCAATTTTTATGACAGTGTGATATTTTTCACTGAGCATAACCTGTTAGGGAGGGATGGGATACGCCTGTCTGGAGAAGGTAAGAGAATCCATCATCTTGTGGTCACTACAGCCAAGGTTGCCCCAACATTCACATCCTCATTAAGTCCTTCTTTGTTTGTTAACAGAAGATCCATCAGTGTCCCTCTCCTTGTAGGTTCTTCTACCACTTGTATCAGCAAGTTATCCCCAGTGCTCTGCAGCAATCTCCTGGACCGAGTGTGCCTAGTTGTGTGTTCCTTCCAGCAGATATCAGGGTGATTGAAGTCCCCCATGAGCACCAGGGCATGTGATTTGAGGCTGTTTCTAGCTGTCTGTACAAGGCCTCATTGACTTCCTCTTCCTGTTCTGGTGTCCTGTAGTAAACACCCACAACAGTGTTCACCCATATTAGCCTGCCCCTTAATTCTTAACCATAAGCTTTCAATATGTTCTTCATCCCACCCTGAGCAGAGCTTGATACATTCCGTTTGCTCTCATTAATAAAGAGCAACTCCAACACCTTGCCTTGCTGCTCTGTCTTTCCTAAAAAGTATACAGGCCATCCATAACAACATTCATGTGAGCTATCCCATCAAGTATCTATAATTTGAATAAGATTGTGGCCCTGTGACCACACTGAGATCTCTACTTCTTCCTGATTATTCCCCATGCTCTGTGTGTTGGTGTACAGGCATTTCAGAGACTTAAAAGCGTTTCCCTGGAGGAGTGCAAGAGGAACCACTATAGTTTGTAGTCTATGCAGAAAATGCCAGTCTAAGAGGAGTTGCTAGCTCAAATAATAAGATGAGAATTCAAAATGTATCTAATATTCACAAGATCAAAATAAATAAAATGTGCTTTGCTAGAAAGAAAACATCAGACAATTCATCAGAGAGAGAACAGTCTGCTCTGCAGCAGACAGTGAGCTCTGTGGATTTCTGCATCTGGGGACCTCTGTGAATGCAAGCAAGAACACATCTCTGACACTGAGAGGAATGAACCTGCCTATGATCCCAACTGCAGTAATGGTAACTCTTAGAAAAATCAAAGGCAGGAAGTCTAAATTAAATCTTCTTTCCTTCTTCTTTATTCTGAGCTATCAAAAACTCACCCCTCCAGTACAAGACACTATTAAGTTCATTGGTTCCTGCTCAGAGTTGAAAACTCAGTGCCCCTTACCTGGAAAGAAACAATGATGTCTCTTATGAGGAAAGGCTGAGGGATCCAGGGCTGCTTAGCCTTAAGAAGGCTTATTGCCTTCTACGACTACCTGAAGGGAAGTTGTAGCGAGGTGGGAGTTGGTCTGTTCTCCCTGGTGACAAGTGGAAATGGCCTGAAGTTGAACCAGGGGGGGTTCAGGCTGGCTATTAGGAAGCATTTCTTTCCAGAAAGGGTTGCCAGGCATTGGAATGGCCTGCCCAGGGAGGTGGTGCAGTCACCATCCCTGGAAGTGTTTAAGAGATGGTTAGATGTGCTTAGGGACATGGTTTAGTGATTTTTGTTATGGCTAGGGATAAGGTTGGACTCGATGATCTTGAAGGTCTCTTCCAGCCGAAACTATTCTATGATTCTATGAATTCCAAGCTTTGCAAAATGACTGAAAGACAACTCTGACCTTAGGAAAGAGAGTAAGTAACAGCCAATTCACATGGCTATCCACTTTTTTTTACTGTAGATAAAATAATCCTCTTTATTAACAAAGTGGTTAATAATCTAGCATTCAGCATCTAACAAACCCAGACTCCTAGAATAGCAGGAAGAGTGAGCAGAAAGTTTACACCTTATGCAGGCACAATGTATGGAGTTTTTTACACTTGGCCTTTACTGCTTTCATAATGGCATAGGTAAATAAAATGGTCACAGGGAAGTGCAAGGCTGAAAAAAGCCCTCAGAAGACTGAAGTTTTCTGGATACGAGATCCTTCTCATCTCAGCCACTGCAAAGAGAGGTTAGCTAATTACACATACGCTCATGTTTGATTTTAGTGTCTGCTCTGCACTGAAGAGAGAACAATGTAACATAGTAGTTAATTACACAGAATTACAGAATGTTAAGGGTTGGAAGGGACCTTGAAAGATCTTCTAATCCAACACCCCTGCTAGAGCAGGACCACCTAGAGCAGGTCACATAGGAACACATCCAGGCAGATTTTAAATGTCTCCAGAGAAGGAGACTCCACAACTGCTCTGGGCAGCCTGTTCCAGTGCTCTGTCACCCTCACTGTGAAGAAGTTTTTTCTTATGTTTCTCTGGAACCTCTTATGTTTCTGTGGAACCTCTTATGCTCCAGCTTGCACCTGTTACCCCTTGTCCTGTCACTGGACATAACAGAGAAGATCCTGGTTCCATCCTCCTGACACTAAATGGATCAAGTTTCTTACAGTTTCAACAACTGTTACAGAGCACAAGTGTTTTTGTTGCAAGAATCTTGACTGACAGAGAAAATGGTCAGTATAGTTATATTTGTGTAACTGCAGATTTGATTCAGTTCTTCACTCTCATATTGTTATCATCAAACATCTCTGTGGTTTCCAGTGGTTCTGTCCTTCATACACAGGCCACAGCACTGATTTAGATCCAATAAATCCCAACTGCAATAGATGGTCCCTGGACCAGCTAGGGGGGAAGATCATCACTGGTTTTATCAATACCTACTAGCTTGTATGGCCCACTGATTGCTGCAGACCTCTGCCTTCAGGTGCTAAGATTAAGTTTAGGGTAAGAGCCTTAAATTATTTTTCCTGTGTTGGACATTTCCTTTTCCATTCTTTCCTCTTCATTTCATTTCATTGCTATAGTCAATGGATTATTAGAGATTTGTGAAGCTATTCTTGCTACCAAGAAACCTTATTTCTCTGCTGAATTAATCTTGATGCTCTACACAGTTGCAAGTTTTTCATTACTCTTTCAGTCTGTGAAGACAGTTTTTCTGGGAGGCTATTTCTGCTGCTAGGAAGTAGGAGGTTCACATAGTAGCAATCAATCCCTCCTACATTGCTTCCTTTATGAATAAGAACTCTGACACAATTTATCCCAGGTTCTACCTAAAGTGAAATAACTGACTTTGTACTAATCCAAGTCTGATCGAATCCAAACGATATTCCCCTCCCCCCTCCCATTTTCCTAGTTTTACACATCTGAACTTAAGTCACTGGTTTGGTTTTTTTTTTCTGCATGGGCTCAAATTTTCAGTCTCACTGCACTGAATATCTACCATTTTTTGAGTGTCTGATAATGAAAAGGCTTGTAACAAATTGCACACGTGTGAAGTAAGAAAGCAACTTAGGCATTGGGGGTTTTTAGAACAGAAATAAGACACTGAATTTTTTATCTTGCTGTTTGGACTGATTAGATTATAATTTGTGTCTAATAGTACATTCCATTAATTTAGCAGATAAGGTCAATAGGACAGAACATAGCTTGCTAAAAAGGATCAGTGCATATATCTGCCATGCAGGAAAGATTTTTAATTAAGGAGCACAAGCAAAATTATTGAGATTTGCCTGAAATGCAACAAGAAGAGGCTGTAAGAAAAGAATCCCATAAAGGCCAACCACGCAAAGGTGGGTTAGCCATCTGATGTAGGCAAAAACTGGACAAGAAGCTACAGCATATCAACTGCACTCCTGGATTATTTTATATATAAACCCCTACTTTGAGAAACAGTCTGTAGTCTACTCTGCTTTTGTCAGCAAAGGATTTATGCCTGACTACAGGCACTAAATAACAGGAAATACCCCCTACTGCAAAGGAGATGACTGTTCTGAAAACCTCAGTGGCTGTTTGGATAAATAGAGATTTCTGCACAAAAAAAAAGGAAACTGGATTGGGCACTGTGTTAAAGTATCGTATGCCCCAGTTGATCGAAGTGTATTCCACCAAAGCCAATATTATTACAGATGCCTTGCTAAATGATATCTCCATTAACATCTTTTCCAAAGAATGCTCCTTAAAATAAAAATGAAAAGAGAAAGAAGAAAAAACTCACTAATATTGTGAATCCATACATGGACAAGCATTCAAAGGAAAAAAATAACTGGAAATTTTAAAGATATTTTATCCACAAGCACAGTTATTGATTATCACTTTAGACTCTGCTGGGACAAAACTGGGGAATGTGTAGATTTCATTGCCCCAAATACCCAGGTGTTAGATGAACACAAGAAGAGAAGGTGGGAAAAAATTACACCTGGACTTCTAGAAAGTATTAACAGAATTGTTACAGTATGGAATAATTTGTTTGCTCTGCTTGCCAACACTGATACATTGCCAAAATACTGTGTCTAGGTTGGCAAGAATGTAGAGACTGACATCAGAGGGAATTAAAAAGAACCTAACAAGAAATGTAAGCTATTTGGTATAATGCCCTGTAAGGACTGAGGCAAAAGATTAAGTTTTCCTAGGTCCAGAAAAGAAGACTCTAAAAGAGGACATGTTTCCCTAGAAGACAAGCTTATGAAAAATAATCAGTTGTACACTGTTGGTTGGTTTGGTTAGAGAGATGACTGTTAAAATATAACTATCATAAGTGATCATTTATCAAGAATAATTTTCTGCTAGCAATGCTAATTAGAAACAGGGAAAAAAAAGATTTACTGAGTTCATAAAACCTTTTCTCATGCAGATTTTTATAAAAAGGAAGTAGCCAAATACCTTTCAGGATATGGGTTCAGGTACAGTAATTTTCCTTTATATAGGACAAACTGAGCTCAGTCCCCTTGAGGCAAGTGTGTTTAGAATTCTTTTAGAATTCTTGTTTATTCTCAGCTTGTGTAAAAGCCCTATGTTGTGCTACAGCCAGATTGTCATAAAATAAGTTGTTTTAGAGATAATTCTTGGGACTCTCTAGTACCACAGGAGCATTCAGATTGTAACATCAATAGTTTAGATATAGAGATGCTTTAAGACTGTTTGCAAGGCAAAATAAGATCCTCAAATAAAGCAGTTCTTAATAGTCTCTTGCAGCCATTTTACTACCTCCAAATCAACATTATTCTAGATTTTTTTCTGCCTTTTTTTTTCAAGATTGCCTTTGCTCATTTTCAACAGACTCAGAATGTTATTTCCTCTGAACAGACAGGTATTTTTTTCTACACAAGATATCACACTACATCAGACATCTATTTCAAACAAGTAACCTTTGAAGCTAATTTTTGTCTCTGGTAGATCTTTGCAATCTTTCTTTTTAAATGGAGAGGCAATAGCAAGAACAATCATTTCTATCCATTCCTATTAGTATCACAGTCTAAAATATGATATCTATCCAAACATTTCTATTGTTTGGATTAAAATATTTCTCTATATAAGATCTGAGCTGATGATAATTTCTAACTATGTTTAAACCTCAAAAATATTAAATAATTTCAACTACTAATACATAGATCATTCCGTGTCATTTTCTAGTGAATGTTTAGTTACATAGAACTACTTAATTTTGGAAGAATTGTTTTGGAGATGATTGTCCATTTTTGCTGGAATAATCAGAGTGGGAGTCTGGGAAAGAGGGGAAGCTGAGACAGGCTTGGAAGATGTCATTAGCAGAGTGGTTTCCAAGCCCCCTAAAACCAGATCAGTGAAATCATGCATGAATCACACAAGGTCTACATGAGGGGAGGGTTCCTTGCAACTAACACAGTATATTTATTCACATTTGTTAAGAGGAATTCCTCTCAAAGTGCTCTTAACCAGACAGCAAAATATTCTCCTGACCTCAGTACCTACATGCATCTTCACACAGTCTTTCAATCTTTCTTCCTCACAGAAGGATTTTTGTGAGATAAAGCTAAAGAGAACAATGGTAAATGATTTATGAACAATCTTTCCCAGAGAAAAAAAAGGATAATACAAAAATAAGGCAGAAGGGTTTGGATTGGTTTTCATTGTTTCTGAAAGCAATACTATTTTCTTTCAGTAGAGCATTTATTTTTTTTTCTTAAATGTATATCTCTCTTTTCTACAGTTAAGCATTTCAGGTTTTGTGAACTTGGTCTTAAAACAGTTGTTATATAAAAACTCTCATCACTTCACAAATCTCTTTGACCAAAGAACCTATTCTTGTCTGTCTTTTATTTAAAATAGGAATTGGTAAAAAACTTTGTGCAATAAATAGAGACAAAAAGAACTCAGATATGATTAGGAAAAAATTTGACCATGCAAGTTTTCTAAAATGGCATGTTCATCCTACCAATCCTGTAAGTATGTATTTTTCTGCACACAATTTTTGTACACTTGGTTTACACTGTTGTTGTTGTTGAACTGCAAACTGTAAACTAGATTTGTGTTTTCCTGAAAGGTCAGCACCTTCCTCCAGAGGAAGCAACTGAACTGGGATGATGATTTGGATATTTCAGTCTTAGTACTGATACCAGTAATGAAATCCTTTGCTGATGAATTTTTTTTTTTCTCTGTTGTTTAAACCTGCTTTAAAAAAAAAAAAAAAAAAAGACTTACAAAGTTTGTGCTACATAATGTATTACATCATAAACTGCAGCATCAGACATGTATTGGATCAGATTTTAAAACTGGAATATGAAAAAATATTGACATTGTAAAAAAAATAGACATTTTAATTTGCTAGCAATATCTTTTTCTCATGACCTGTACTATATGCAGCATTTAGAAAATGGAGTTGTATTTGTTGGTTTTAGGTTACTATATAAAACAAGCTTCAAGATGTTGGAAACTATTTCAAAGGCCTTTACATCTCAGGGTTTTGAGATAATGCTTTCGTAGGGGATGTGCTTCAAGATGCTGTTGTGATCAGGCAGACAAAGGTAGTATCTCCAGAATTTTTGAAAATATATTTACAGTTTGGTGGAAAAGAAGGAATAACAAAAATGGCGTCTGAACCTCCAGCTCTTTCTAGTGATTTTTAAACAAACCTCTGAATGATAACTTGTCTGGAATTTATTTACCTATTTTGCAGAATATGTTAGTTGGAAACAAATGGTTATTTTCACTTTTCAGTTATTCATTACTGACAACTCTGAAAGTTAACTTCAGTTATTAGCAGATAAAGACAATGTCAAGCTTCAAACAGCTTGAATGTGGCATGTAATTGTTTTTCTCTTTTTTTTTTTTTTTTAATATCTCAACAGAGTTTTATTTCCATACATGAAACAGTCAACAGGAACTAGTTCATTCTTTTTCCCAGCAGTGTAATAATGAGCAACTCAGAAGTTCAACAATATTTCCATGGGCTGTGGCAACTGTTGCCACAGAGAAACACATGCCATTTTCATTTAAGTCTTTCTTCTTCTGAAATTAAAAAGAAGTTAATACATTGTCCTACCAAGATACTGTAGTTTAGCTTTCGGTAAATCTTCAGTAATAATTTAATTTATTATTTTATTAACATTTCTTTGATTTATCTTGATTGATTTGATGATGGACTTCTGTTGCTTCTGTCACTCAGTTTTGGCTTGTACTGCTAGCAATAGGGGAAAAACAAAAGGCCCAGATTCATTAGAAGGTGTTCTGTAGCTGTTTTAGTGGTATACTTTGCTCGCATTCTGACAACGTACAAGCTGTATCACCCTGTTATTGCAACAACTGGGATTTCCTGCACCCACTGTTTTCTAAAGTGAAGTGAAAACAAAGTATAGAGCACTGCTCCCTTTCCCACTCGAATTCTATATAATAGAGGTCTACCAAGGGCTCTTCATAGCTGAGTGCCACTGCTTACTAAAAGTGACATGTAAGAATATTGAAACAAAAATTATTTTTAAATTGTGCTCTCTGAAGTTTTTTGTATGATGCAGTAAAACACAAGAATTAAACTCTCAAAGGAATAAAGTGAGCAGCCTGTCAGTATTATTGCAGATGGAAGGTTGTTGCTACTGCAGGAGTGGAGAGCTAATGAGCTAAATCGATTGTGAGCACCTCTGACTTCCTTCTCTGCAAGGTCTCAGCTATGTTCACACACTTAGGAAAACAGGGTCAGGTCCTACAGGTGTTGACTGGTCAAGTAGTTTGTTGTTACATATCCTCAGGCATCTGTTCCTTCAGGCTGCCTTGCAGTACACCGGCATGCTGTGGGAGCAGTGAGTCAAGACAGTGCTCTGTCTTTTAGCACCCAGCGTTGCCCATAGCCTGGCAGCAATGAGGAGCTAAGAGGCTCCAGAGAAGTCATTCTGTTGGCAATAGGCTCAGCAGCCAGCCATGAGGCTAGTGCTCTGTTATGTGGTCAGGGATCAGGGTATGGGAGCACAGAGAGTTCTGATGTGCGTCTTCAATTTTAATTCAGAAAAATCACTGACACAGGTGTACTTGTCAAACTATTGCCCTTCACAGTGTACCTTAAAAAAGATAGATTACTCTAGACACAAAGACATAAACCACTACATCATAATAAGTCTCCCATAATTCAGTGTCCAGGATGAGAAAGAGCATATTGTTAACCATGTAAAAATACCAGATGGGAAGTTTAGCTTTCTCGTTCCTGTCTCAGAGTCTACCTAAAACTCTCTCATTCTTTTTGTGAAACTACTTATTAAAACCTCTCCTTAAAGCATCCAAGATTGAGAATATTTTACAAAAAAAAAAAAAAAAAAATTAACAGAATTTGGTAGAATGATTTTGGTAAATAATTTACATGAAAGCTGAGTGCCGTGAAAGCTTCTAGGAATTTCAATATTTATTCTACGAGGATAAAGGCTATCCTTCCTGAGATTTACCAGTGTGATGTTTAGCCCAGCTGACAGCAAAACACCCACTCCTCTCCTCATTCACTCCCAAGGTGACAGGGAAAGAAAATAGGAAGAACAGAAATA
The DNA here is from genome assembly GCA_025345505.1 of Todiramphus chloris collaris. Classification (NCBI taxonomy): domain Eukaryota; kingdom Metazoa; phylum Chordata; class Aves; order Coraciiformes; family Alcedinidae; genus Todiramphus; species Todiramphus chloris. Next base: position 2,751,617 of record JANVCC010000101.1, on the reverse strand, counting down.
AGAAAGCTCATGCGTCAAGCTAAAAACTGGAAGACTGCTTACCAGTTGCCATTGTAGGCAAAACAGACTAAGCTTAGGGAAAATTAACTATTTATTGAAAAACAAAGTAAATAATTACTAATTTGAGTAGTAGGGAATAAAACACTTAAACAACACCTTTCTTTTCCCCTTTCCCAGGCTTAACTTCATTCCTTAATCCTGATTTCTCTCCTCCCACCCTTGTTACTGTCACAGTTTACTTCATCCCTTTCAGTGAGGACATGGGCAGAGTGGTTTCTCTCCTTAAACTGCCCAGCTGTGACAGTTTCTGAGTCTTCATGCAATGATCTTAATAAATAAAATCTGAGATTTGTCTGTGCATATATATACATATATATACACATATATGCACTTCCATATATTTTAAAGTTTTATAATTTCAAATAACTTTAACTGACAACTATTTGTTTTGTCTTGGAGAATATGAGTAGATAAGGTTAAATTGCTTTGTTCCATAAAAGCTTATGTTGCAGTATTGTATAAGTACTGTTATCCAGGATTGCTAAAGTAAAAGTATAACCTCTATGCTTATTTCATAAAAATCAAGGTATTTTATGAAACACATTAATTTTCTACCAACAGAGGATCTCATCAAAATGCTTATTTCACAAAGCCATCTTAGTGAAAGACATAAATAAGAAGATCTGACCCTAACATTGTCTATATACCCATCATATACATCAGCTTCTGAATAAAATGTTATCCCTGTGAGAAAAGTTAGATGCAGTTAGTTTATCTTTCTTTCAGCTATCCTACTTAAATTCTGTAAAAACTAAAATCAACAATTAAATAACATGTGTATTTAATTAGCACAACAAAAAGCTTAGGATAAGCTGGTACATAGTCTGTGTTTATGCCAAAGCAAAGGAGACTCGGGGGTTACATATAAATCCTGTTCTGCATCCTGCCTGCACATGAAATTCAAACTTTTTCTTGGTCTGGCCTTTCTATCTAGAGGAATGCTTTATACATCGGTAGATGACATTATCATTGCTTTGGAAATGACCCTTCACCTCACAAATGCAAATGTTTTGTAAGAACTTTCAACTGTTCACAACAAGCAACATCTCTTGTTGACTTCCTGGAAGCTCATCGTTGGTTGGAGTAACTTTAGTATTTTATATCTTTAGTATTTCTTCTTAATATCTTTGCTTGCCAAAATCATTTTTCTTTGTAGTGTTCTCTTTCCTGCTCCTCTTTTTGTTCTCCTGCATCAATTCCCTTTTCCTATCTTGTGCTTTCTCTTCATGGCATCCTGCTACTGAGTACTGCATTATCCAAAGGCTTTCTGAAACCGCACCAGAGAAGATTATTGGAAAAGGGTACATAGCTATTGGTTTTATCAACAAGTAGAGGAGTTATGTATGAGACCTAGTATACTTATATTGATCACATGTAGATCCTGAACGAATAAAAACTCAACTATTCAACATGAAGGAATGACATGAAGCCACGCAAATCATAGCCTCTTGCCCTATCTTCAACACCGCTCTACTTAGCAACACTTTTCTTCCACACCTTTTGCATGCTTATGTCTTCCTCTTAAATTTATAATTTTCTACTTAGTTTCTTCTCAAAATTCTTCTCAGACCCATCTTGTGTCCTGTCGCATTTTGCTTCCTCTTCTACCCAAATCTCTTTGTCTTGCTCCCAAATTCAAATGTCTTTGAGTCAGCTGGTTTCCTCACCACATCAGACACCAAAATAAGCTTTGCTACTCCTAACTAGCACTTACTGCCAAAAATGTGTAGTTTTCATTTTGGTGTATCTTGTTTTCTAATGCTCCACTAGTAGTGATACTGTTGGGTGGACTGCATGGACTGGGTTCTTCATAAGTTTTTATCTAAAAAAGCCTGTTTTAAACAACTATTTTTTTTTAATTATAACAAGACCAAACAACAACAAAACAACAAAATCCCCAAAACCTCTTTTATTTCTTCAACTCAAGCTCCACAAATTGAAACATTTAGGGGTGCAGGGGCAGAGCAGTGCATTCAGGAGCATTCCAGAGTTCAGCAGCCAGAAAGGCTGATGACTGCATGTGCTGCTCTCATGAGAGGGTGGAAAGGACAAGAGCATTATGATGAAGTATCATAGAGATATGAAGAAAGGTTGTAATGATTCTGAGTTGGAGTTGTATTTTGTTGTATAACTGTGGTCAGCCCAAAAAGAGGAAATGTGTGGTTTATTTTTCTCTTTCAGTTTGCTGTAATCATCTTAATAAATGTGAGTTCTTATCAGTATTTGCACTCTTCCTTTGTAAGAAGAGTGGTAAGTTTAATTAATGATCAGAATCACAGAATCATTTAGGTTGGAAAAGACCCTTGGGATCATCGTGTCCAAACATTAGCCCTACTCTACAAGTTCACCCCTAGACCATATCCCCCAACACCACATCCAAGCGATGCTTTAACACATCCAGGGATGGCAACTCAGCCACCTCCCTGGGCAGCCTATTCCAATATCTCACCACTCTTTCCATGAAGAATTTTTTCCTAGTGTCTAGTCTAAAACTACCTTGTTTCAGCTTTAGGCCATTCCTCTGGTTCTGTCACTAATTACCAGAGAGAAGAGACCAGCACCAGCCTCTCTACAATGTCCTTTCAGGTAGTCAGTGAGCTCTCACTATGAAAAATACTGTTTACTCAGGACAGCAGCATAACAATGAAAATGAAAATGATATGTAAATGCCTGTCTTGTTTAGAAGTGGTCTATTCATATCCCAAAGGAAATATAAATCCAAATGTCTTCCCTGTGACTGTTCACTCAACTCCTGCCCAGGTTTTGGCCTAACACATAGCTAACACTAAGGCCTGATGTATGCTGGGAGCAGCACCATTAGGTCAACACAAGAGCAACATGTAGGCAGGACAGGATGGACAGGAGGGGATAAAGTTCATTATGCATCTGTTATCACCTGCTGCTTGCTGTCACCTGTAGCCATTGTCTCTTGCATCTTTGAATATTAATTGCCCAAAGTTTATGCAGTATCTGTTAATTTATGGAAGTGGCGTAGACCAAACTTCTAAATTGGGAGGTATAAATACATCAGCTACCCTAAAAGACTTTAAAGGAGAACCAACAGCAGCCAGACTGCTTTTGTGCTTCCCCATGTGATACAGGGGATACTGGTGCTGTGAGGGAGGAGGAAGAATGGGCACTCCCAAAGAATGCAAGAGTTTTACTCATTGGTGTGACTTAGAAGTCAGAGGACTTGTGAGTCATGAATTAGTGAAGTGATGAATGAGTGGGCAAAGGAGATTGAGCCCATCTTTGATGTGTTTGCCTGTTTTCCTTCCTAATGAGCTCATAAAGTTTAATTTGCTGAGTATATTGTCCTGTAAATTTGAGAGATTCAAACGGACCATGATGCTGCTCCTAGAACTTCTTATAATTGCTACAGTCCCAAGCTAGTCGTTTGCAAACAGTATCTGTTTTTCCAGGCCAGGACTGCCAATTCTGTAAGTTTTAAGTCTTACTTCCTTAACTGCCTCTCTGACTAGGTCTAACAATTTCAAGTATTACTTCTGAGGGGGAGATTTGGACAATGATACTTTAAAAGACTTTTCACTTGAATGGTTTCACTATAAGGATGTGGTCTTACTGTCTCCTAACATTTTCCAGACTTGAGACCTTTTGGGCTTATGCTGACTGAATTCCTGTCTCCCTGTATATAATTGGTACCCCTAACACAGTAGCTTTTTTGCTGTTCTATGACCCTATAGTATTTTTCACATTGGGTATTGATCACTCAAATCCATGAATATTGAGAAACAAGAATTTATTCAGGTTTTCTGTAGCTGTGCCAATTAAATTGTTCTGCATTTAAATAATTTACATGTAAATAGAACTTCTGTATTACAGTATACCATCCATCTCCGCTTACAAATTTCATTTTGCTAACTTTTGTTAATGTTAACTTTCTGAATCCCTTGATGTATAAGTGAAATCATCCCCTGCAATTTAACAGAAAAATAGCATTTCTTGTAACATTAATTTCTGAACTACGAGTTGGTTTCTGTTCTGTATGTGCGGATTGGGGTTATATTTATGCAATGAATGGAAGTCTCAGCTAAAACTAGAAAATGTTGCTGTCAAATGTTTATTAAATGCTATTTTGATACTCTGATAACAAATTAAAATTGATAATAGCATGTATAGCATCCTAGTGAGGATACCTAAGAGATATAAAAATGGCTATGAGTTCAGCCACCGGAATCCTGTAAGGATTATACACTTCAACAGGAGAAAAATTCACCATGTCATACAGGAAATTGGAACTAGATCCAAATAGGATGATCATTTTGTGGCTAAGGAATACACTTTCACTGTACAAAGTACACTGTATAAAGTAGAAACAACAGCTAATTATCACTTGATTGTACTTATAATAATTGAAATTAAGTTTAAAAAATATTGTTGTTTTGAGTTTTTTTTCTGGAACCACTGCTATGAATAATATTATCACAGAGTTGCATACTTATTTGCACCTTAATAGTGGATCAGACAATTTCTTTTATCAGACCATAGAACTGTATGATTTCATTTCCCTTCAATTAGGTAATATCTATCATTTTTCAGGCCTTTACTTGTAATGGAATAATGGAAAGGTTTTTCAGATAGTCAGGTAGAAAGACTTTGTCAAGCCCCCAGTCTTTATTGGCTCAGTTTACAGAAACATGATGTACTATGGAAATTGAAGGAGGAGTGCTAGAAGGGTGTGCCTCTCAAGATAAGTGTTTGTTTCAGTCTAGGAAATAATGGATCTGATTTAATTTTAGGGATATTTCTTATTGGAAGAGGAACCTAAATCTCTGGTTTTGAATTATGATTAATTTTACTTTATTTTAATTAATTTTGCAGGTTTAGTCTTCTCTGGTTTAAGAAGCAAAATGTCCCAACCTAGTGAAGCTTTGACTAGCCAATGTGAGATTTGAAAACCAGCAGTAGTGGTTGATATGATAATGAATTATCTTTTTAAGTTTACCACAAAAAAATGCCCACTTCTTATCTTTAAGCAACATTTTTTATCATCTTTTTTATATCATCTGAAATTTTATTTCAAGACTACCTTTTAGCAGTCCATCTCTGTCCAGTGATTACTTACAAATGCAAGGTGAATGTTTGTCATGGTTTAGGGTCAGGGCAGCCCCTTAGACCTATAACAGACTCTCTCTGTTAACCCCCCTCCCTCCCCAGAGGGGAAAGAGAAACGGAATAAGGGAGAGAGAATTAGCAATTAGAAAAGGAAACTAGAACAGCTTTAATGAAAATGAAATTACTAATTATAAAATGGAATATATACAAATATATACAAAACCAGTACGGAACCCAACCCCCCCTGATGGTAATTACATCACTGTCACCACTGATGTGGAGCAGGCACTGGGGCAGTCCCAGACTGGGCCCCGCAGCAGACAAGAGCTGTGTTCAGGAGCTGGGTTCTGGTACCGGGTTCAGGAACACACAGACCGGATCAAAGGCAGAATGGACAGAGTCCTCCTTGGGTGCGCCGAGGAAGGAACCAAAAGAGGACCCGAGCCGAGCCAAGCAAATGCTGGCAAGGCAAGTCCAAGAGGGGAGAAGAGCCTAGAGACCCTTCGGACACACAGCTCTAAACCGAATATGGCGTATATGGGCTGGAATCCCTCGTTGGTCCATTTAGAGTCACCCGTCCTGTCTGCTCTTCCCTGCAGGTGCAGCCTTTCACTTTCTGCACCCTGCAATGTGGTACACAAGACCCAGCAGTGGCTTTGGTCTGCACACCAATCCTTGGTAGTAACTCTAAATATGAGGTGTTATCACAGCTAGAAGCAGACGCTGTCTGTGAGAACAGGCTGCTAACTTCAGAAAGTGCAGTTAATTAGAGGAACCAAGCTGAAAAGTAAAATTACTGAACAGAATTAGTTCTGTTTTTACTCAAACCAGGACAATGTTATATCTTTGTTTAAAAGGGGGGATAGAAGCTCTAATGTTCTTTATCAAGGACTTTTTTTTTTTTTCCATTCAAAGTAAAGTGATGCAAAGAATATCAGCTTTATCTGAGGAAGATAACCAGCTGATAGAAGTTTCTGAATGTACTGTAACTATGCACAATGTGGTAAACACGGTGAGTCATTTCTTTCAGAAAGGATAGCTACAACTGCTAAGCAAACACCCATGGAAAGACTTAAGTCTTGATAGACCCTGCAGGAAATATCACATATTTTTTTATCAGAAGGAAAATTTTGTCTAGTATTTACAGAACTCAAAACAGATCAAAAGACTGAGTCACTTGTTCAGCCCTTTTGTCCTAAGAAGTGAGTCTTCTTTAATATATATTAACTTTTTCCAGTGAATGCCAGGAAGTGTAAATAACATCTTGTCATCACTACTAGCTAGAAAAGCATGAAGTACACTGCCATTGCAGATAGGGTTGCAGAAAAATTCAGCTGACAAATACTGAAGAAGCTCTTCTAACTGTGAGGAAACTAAGCCTTGCAGGAGTCCTAAAACTTGATAACACTTCATGAGGACAATAAGACTTGAGATCAGGGTTGTTTGTTAACAGAACAACTGAGGATAACACACTTTTCCATCTCAGAAATGACCTCTATAGAATGGCATATTTCCTTGCTTTCCTTAGCTGCAGAAATTTCAGCAATTTAATGAAAGCAAATAAATAATAATAATTAAAAAAAAAGGCAGAGGGAAGCACATGAAGTAAAAATGTTAACCCCAAAACCTTGAGTTCAGCAATGTTGTAACTCACTATAAACAGTTACTTACCAGGAAAAGGATTATGCCATCTTTTCTGTAGGTAATCACCTGCACTTACAATAGCACCCTCACATACCAGACATTTATAGAACTCTAGATGAAAAAAAGGCTAGCAGATACAATTGTTAATGCATTTTTCTTAGCTGAACAATTAATGACCTGCTGTACAACTACTTTTATTGAGTAATATGGTGGAAGTGATCTCATGTACTAGTTTTACTTTTCCCTTTGCACTTAGAACTCCAAAGGACAGTCCCCACAGCTGGTCTTACTAAGACTGCACAGATTTGTTAACTTTGCACAGATACGAGTTCTCATCTAGACAGTGTGAGCTGGTTACTGCTTCATAAGGTTCAAGTTTTGAGTTCAACCTTTGCCAAATTTTTCCTTGCTGGAGATTGACATTTCTCAAATTGGTGAAAAGCCCAAGAAGAAAGCACTGATAGAATTTATCCAAAGGAAATTCAAGCTTAGCCCTAAGGCAGCATAATGCCATACTGAACTAATTAAAATAGTAAATAACAGACTGGAAAGAGTCCATTGAAGTATCACTTAAATGACTAACCTCAGATATGCATAAAGATACAGAGGTAATTTTGTTTATTTAAGATGGTTGACAGAAGACTTGGGGGAATCTAACTGCAGCTGTTCATTACATTAAGAAGGGTTTATGCAAAAGGCAGGCCCAAAATAATCTCAGATCTACACAGTGAAACAGTGACAGGCCATATTCATAGGCTGCCATAAAGAAATTCCAGCTGGACACAAGATAAAAATTCTTAACAGATAAATGTAATGGTCCAGCACTGGAACAGGAGGGCTTCAGAGGCTGTGAAATCTCTATCCTCAGAGACTTTCAAAACTAGTTTGGACAAGATCCTGAGAAAACTAATCTATCTTTGAAACTAGTCCTGCATTGCAAACTTGAGTAATCCCTTCCAAATTAATTTTTTTTCTATGATTTCTATGAAGTATGCCCTGAACATCAATGTAGCCAGTTCTGGGCTCCCCACTACAAAAGAGAGAAGGAGCCCCTGGAACGAGATCAGTGAGGAGCCACAAAGATGTTTGTCCTGGATTTGTCTAGGATAGGGTTAATTTTCACTAGGAGCTGTGAGGGTCCACAGCCAGGATAGACAACCCAACCAGCCAATGGGATATTTGATACTATACTGATGTCATGCCCACTCTATAAGGGGGGATGTGGCACCCTGGCATGTGATTTGAGCTTCATCCAGGATCAGTTACAGGGGCATTCCAGGCAGTGAGTAGTTACATTGTATATCACTCATTTTATATGTTATTTCATTACTAGTATTTTTATTGTTATTACATTCATGGTATTATTGTTATTTCTTCTCTCTTTATGTTGTTCTATTAAATTCTCCTTATCTCAACCCATGGGGTTTTACATTTTTCTCCTGATTATCCTTGCCATCCCACCACTGGGGGAGGGGGAGTGAATGAACAGCTGTGTGGTGCTTATTTGCCTGTTGAGGTTAAACCACAACAATGATGAAGGGACTGGAGCATTCCTCCTGTAAGGAAAGGCTGACAGAGCTGGGAGTGTTCAGCCTGGAGAAGAGAAGAGTCAGGGGGATCTCATCCATGTATATAAATGCATCAAGGGAAGATGAGAAGAAGATGGAGCCAGGCTCTTTTCAGTGGTGCCCAGTGACAGGATCACAGGCAACAAGGCACAGACTGAAACATGGGAGGTTCCCTCTGAACATCAGCAAGAATTTTTTTACTGCAGTGTTGACGAAGAACTGGCACAGGTTGCCCAGAGAGGTTGTGACCTCTCCATCCTTGGAGATATGCAAAAGTTGCCTGGACATGGTCTTGGGCAACCAGCTATAGGTGGCCCTGTTTGAACAAGGGTGTTGAACCTATTGACCTCCAGTGGTTCCCTCCAACCTCATTCCTTCCATGATTCTACCATACATACTATGTTAAAAAGTCATCCTGGTACTTTGTTGACAATACAGATTAATCCTTTGAGTTTCTCTTTTTGTCATGGTTACAGATATAAGTGACCTGAACGTCAATAGTATCCTATATTTAGTGATTGGTTTTGTCCAATTTATAAAAATAATGGTGAAAATAAGGGTATTGAGGATTCATGAGCTTCATAGGCTTTAGTATAATTAGTTTTTAAAAGCCATGTTTGTTTTAATCATCGTAAGGCATTATTCTAGACAACTGTGGAAATGTCTTCCTAGGTCCCTGAAAATATTACACAATCAGATTTTTTTTTTAAATTGAATCCTTCCTCTCCCCATCACATCATCCCTTTCTCCTGTACTCACCAAAAATTCAAGAAAATAACAATAAATGTGATCTCCAAAGAGATTCAAAAGAAATGCACTTGTTAATCAAAATTTATTCCCAGTTTGAACTCTAATACACAGAATTCTATCAAGGTTAGGTAATAATGTAGAGAAATAAAAAACAATTAAATAATTGAACTGTTCTACCTTTCTATTTTCCTTAGAGTAATTAATGTTCAGATGGAAGTGAAAACAAATGCAAACCAAGGAACTGTATGTGACATGATTCATATAGTCTTCGGTTTTATTTTTCCAATAGTGTTGGCTATATAAAGTGAAGTGAACATCTAGATGTTGAACATCTTGATAGTTAGCAAGATTCTCAATTACAGTAGCTGTCTAGTGTCTTTGCTGTCTGAAGATCTCTAAACGTTTTGTAAGCTCTCTCTTCATTTGCTGGGTGTTTTTTTCCTTCTTTTAATAGTACTGGATGAGATAAACCAGAAGAATAAACAGAGCTTTTCTAAGGAATTCATAGGTAATATACTAAGGTACACAACTTAACAAATGAATTTAACAAACAAGTTGGCTGATAAGGATGGTGGTTTATTTTAAGATGACAAGAACTTTTTTAATAGGCTTGGTTTAGAGTCGTGTTCATTTACATGTCCCTTAGTTATTTTCTAGAAGTTTTACTACAAATGAAACATTTATTACTATAGTGGCATGGCTGCAGCCCAGTTCAGTGTACAGATCTCTATTTTGTACACATCATTGCCAGCAACAGTGGGAACAGGGATGAATCTGAGTTGGGTTTTTTTGGTCACAAATATATCATTTTCCTGTATTTTTTTTAAAGAAATAGCAGGAATTAGACAATGACAGTCCAACAAGACTGAGGTAGGTACATGAGGAACACCACGAGCTGAGAACAGTAGCACAGAATAAGACTCTCTATGTTTTTTAAGATCACAAAATAATTTAGGTATCCAAAGTAGTTAATATGCAAGTCCAATTTTTTTAAGTTTTTTTTAAGCCCCAGTTAAATTGAACTGGAAGATAGGGATGGAGACCAGAACAGTCCCTTCATAATCCAGGAAGTGGTAGTTAATGATCTTCTAAGCCAACTGGAAACCTACAAGTCTATGGGGCCAGATGGGATCCACCCAAAAGTGCTGAAGGAATTGGCAGAGGAATTACCAAGCCTCTCTCCATCATTTTTCAGAGATCCTGGTCAACTGGGGAGGTCCCAGATGACTGGAGACTTGCCAATGTGACACCCATCTATAAGAAGGGCAGGAAGGATGATCCAGGGAAGTACAGGCCTGTCAGCCTGACCTCAGTCCCAGGAGAGATTATGGAACAGTTCACCTTGAGGGTGATCACACAGCAAGTGCAGGACAATGGGGGGATCAGGCCCAGCCAACATGGGTTCATGAAGGGCAAGTCCTGTTTAACCAACCTGATCTTCTTCTATGACCAGGTGACCCGCCTAGTGGATGAGGGCAAGGCGGTGGATGTTGTCTACCTGGACTTCAGGAAGGCATTTGACACCGTTTCCCACAGCATTCTGCTGGAGAAGCTGGCAGGTCATGGCATAGACAGGAGGACTCTTCGCTGGGTTAGAAACTGGCTGGATGGCCAAGCCCAGAGGGTGGTGGAGAACGGAGTAAAATCCAGTTGGCGACCAGTCACAAGCGGCGTCCCTCAGAGCTCAGTTTTGGGACCTGTCTTGTTTAATATATTCATCAATGACCTGGACGAGGGAATTGAATGTACCCTCAGTAAATTTGCAGACGACACAAAATTAAGCGCAAGTGTCGATCTGCTTGAGGGTAGGAAGGCTCTGCAGAGGGATCTGGACAGGCTGGAGAGATGGGCTGAGCTCAACTGTATGGAGTTTAACAAAGCCAAGTGCCGGGTCATGCACTTCGGTCACAACAACCCCCAGCAACGCTACAGGCTTGGGGAGGAGTGGCTGGAGAGCTGCCTGGCAGAAAAGGACCTGGGGGTGTTGGTCAATAGCCATCTGAACATGAGCCAGCAGTGTGCCCAGGTGGCCAAGAAGGTCAATGGCATCCTGGCCTGGATCAGAAACAGTGTGACCAGTAGGAGTAGGGAGGTGATTGTACCCCTGTACTCGGCACTTGTGAGACCACACCTTGAGTACTGTGTCCAGTTTTGGTCATCACAGTACAGGAGGGACATCGAGGTGCTGGAGCAAGTGCAGAGGAGGGCAATGAAGCTGGTGAAAGGGCTGGAAAGCATGCCCTATGAGGAGCGGCTGAGGGAACTGGGTTTGTTTAGTCTAGAGAAGAGGAGGTTGAGAGGAGGTTGAGGAGGAGGTTGCCCTCTACAACTACCTAAAAGGAGGTTGTAGAGAGGCTGGTGTTGGTCTCTTAAATTAGTAATGATAGGACGAGGGGGAATGGACTCAAGTTGCGTCAAGGGAGGTTTAGATTAGATATTAGGAGGAAATTCTTCACTGAGAGGGTGGTTAGGCACTGGAACAGGCTGCCCAGGGAGGTGATGGAGTCACCATCCCTGGAGGTGTTTAAAGAATGATCAGATGTGGAGTTTGAGGATACGGTGTAGTATTTAGAGAAATGCTAGGACAAAGGTTGGACTTGATGACCCTGGAGGTCCTTTCCAACCATAATGATTCTATGATTCTATGTTGCAAATCATGGGGAAAAAATAGTCCTTCTTGTATGTCCACCTGCATTCATAATTCCCAAGTTCGTTTGACAGTTATGAAGCTTTTTTACACAGTAGGTCCCATAGTTTATGAACTTCATTGTATGTGTAGTGAAACACCTCAGGAGGATGGCTGAATAACTCAGGATCCATATTCCGTTTAAGTATGACTGAACAAGTGCAAAAGGGTAAATATGTAAGAGACATATAGTCCCCAAAGAAAACAGTGACAATGATTTTGTCTTCTAAGTAAGAGTGTAACACTTGGGTTAACCATTTATGATTGATCTCTGACTAAATAGATCTTGGGTTATCTGCACAATGGCACACTTCCCATAAGATTGCTAGAAAATTTCTCCAGAATCAGACAACCAGAATGTGATGCACAGACAACACTCTTGTATGAAATAGGACACATAGTTTTATACTCTGTCACTTTAGGGAAAGAATTGACTAAATCATCAGCATCCACATATATGGCATTGGTAACATTAGATAGCATAAAAACCAGCAGTGGGAAGCAGGAGGTTTGTGAAAGAATGAACACATGGACATTGATCTTTGAAAGAATGAATGTGGTAGGCTAAATCATGACATAGGCCTACCCTAAAAAGAAGTTCTTGCCTCTAGTGTTCTAGAGGCACCTCTAGATCCTGCAGAATCTAGTTCCCCATGTATATTTATACCAGTAAACTCCAAGGGGTCACGGCAAAAGTGAAAGAGTGGAATTAAATAACCTTTACAGTTTAATTTGTAGCATATTCCTTGGTACAGTTTTGGCCTGTGACAACTAGTACTGTCTATGATGGTGGTTCAAGGAATGGTATTAACTGAACTCTTCCCTAATGGCAATTTGTGTATGGGTTCCCAGGGACTGTGGCATTGTGGACCTGCCTTTTGACCCCAGAGCCATAAAACTGACCCTGCCCTGTTTTGAGCTCTTTGTGTTTGTTCTAAACCTTAAAGACTGTAGCCATCTGTGTTTCCTCCACTTGTGAATTCCACACCAAAATTCTTGGTGCAGGATATACCTAAATTTGCTACCTACTGACAGAACTGTGTGGCAAGGTTCCAGCTGTGTTATTCTCATGTTGTCCAAGGTATAAGATCAGGATATTCCTCCTGTTTCAGAGTAAGCATCCTGAGTGGAATCAAAGTTTCCAGAGTTTTGATACCCAATATTGCAGTTTTAGCCCTGATTGAAACTATTTAGTTCAAATATCTCTCTTTTAGTAAATGTGAATACATGTTACTCATCAGAAAAGTCCAACAGTTAATCCTTTAAAATATTTCTAATTGGCAAAGTAAAAACTTAGGTTTCAGGTTTTTTATTTGAACTACTTTCTGTTATCATCACAGGAAAGCTAAGGGCCTTCTCTAGGTATATTAAAATGAGACAATCAGGACGTGATCCAAGTACTTTTCTATTTACAATAACAAAAAATTATGCTCAGACTGTTAAGCCACTTCACGGCTTGCTGCCAGCTCAGCAGTAAGAATAGAATCAAATTAAGTATTTCCATTTATTTGGTTTTTTTGTGGGTTAATACTTGCCAAGTAATTCCAACCACAATTCTTTGACTAGTGCCAGGACTTCTTCCTAGACAGGAAGAGGCTGGTATATGATGTCGAGCATAGATGTGGGTGTGAGAGTGATCATTCTTGTTTATCTATATATTTCCATTTTGTAGGACACTATATGCCTTCCTGAGGAAATGAGCTGAATTTAGTGTTCTGCTCTCTAGTAGCTTCTATTTCTCTTTTATTCCTTTGTGTCTGAGGCATTAAGGCACTGAATGAATTCTTAATTTTATTTTTATATGAGAATATAAATACACACTACAATTGTGTCTCATGGATTCACAGTTGAATGAAACACTAAGGTCTTATATTTTTTATGTGATACTCAATTTTGTAGGCTAAAAAGTAGTGTAAAGTGGTCTGAAGCTCTGCTTGATTTGGAAGATAATTGCAAATACTCCTGAGACTTAAAAAAACCTGTGTTTTATTACTGGGAAGTTTATATTTGAATTCATTAATAATACTCTGAAGTAATGTAAACTCTTGCCTGTAACAGAAGGATTCATAAAGACAGTGTTAGTGTTTCGTGACATGATGAAATTACAGCTTTCACTTTAGTGTATGTAAATTGCTATAAAGGTAGTGCAACATCTTTGCTTTGCTGTCAAAGATTTTCCACCTGAAAATATGTCCAGTTTGCCCTGCTGCTCATTAAGACAAGCAAATATTTTGGTCTCTGAGGAAAGCAATAGGGAGCTACCATCTTATTTTGCAGCTTTAAACACCTTTATTTTACTCTACTGATACTAGTACATATGGAAAACGAGCCAACAGTCAAGGTGGAGAATATGAAATGAGTCTTTACAGAGAGTATCCAGAGTAGTCAACATAAAAGTGGTAAGACAGCTCTAGAAGTGAGCAGGCTGGAAACTGATTTAGGAATGGATTGAGATTAATGAGATATGAAATGACTAAGCAGATAAAGGGCCTAAATGAGCTGAAAATGGCTGTGCAAATGTAGTCTCCATATGTGCACTTTCCCATTCTTCATACAAGTATTCAGAAACAGGCTGTTAAAAAGTGTGGGAGAAACCAAATGCCTCAGGAACATCATGGCCTCATTCCAAGTTTCAGGGAAGGCTTCAGTGCTTTTGTTTCTGGTTGTGCTAAGTCTCTTTCCATGTGGATAGATCTCACTCTCAGTTCCTCCAGCACATTTTTGATCCAGCATCTGAGGCATGTACAATGGTATCTGCAAGTGTGTCTTTTTACAAAGATCTGACATTTGAGGGAAGCATGTTTCAAGTGATTGGTACAAAAGATGGAAATGCCTTCATACACAGCAGTTGTTGGTATTAAGACATAATCTTTGTTTACTTTTAGCTTTAATCTCTCTCTCCTTTAAATTGTGCAGTAGTTTTACCCAAGGAAACATCACGAAATGATTCTACACCAGAATTGGAGCATGTCAGAGCATTGTATGGTCGAGGGGCTCCCCAGCCAGGGGCACAGTCAAGGCCCATCCCATCACTCCAGTCAGGGAGCAGAGCAGGCTGGAGGGCATTGCAGGCAACTCCAGCCCCATACATTGGGCACCTCCCTGGTGACAGGACGGGAGCATATGGGAAGATAGGTAGGGCTGGAAACACTCTCCCCAGGGGTATGATCAGGAAGAGGGCAGCCCTCAGCTGCACTACCTCTAAGCTTGCCCTGAGCTCCAGCAGCCAAATCCACAGGAGGAAGGATAAGCCCAGGCCCTCGACACTTACCACAGTGCTACACAGCACTGTGGAAAAAGTCATGGGACCTGGGTCCAGTTCTTCATTGTTTCAAAATAATGTCAGCACACTCCTATCACTGCTGATGGTGCTGCCACTCTCCTTAAGAAAAAGTGAAGAATTCCAATCTCATTTATGTTTCTAGCAAAGTAATTGTTTTCTACTTAATTTTCACTCATTTTAATTTCAAACTCTTTTTTTGTGAGTGCTTATTTAACTACTTCTCTTTGTTACTGTTTGCAATGAACTTTTGAACTTGTGTCTATAAATTGTATAGGTTAATGAATGCCTTTCATTTCCTTGGAATGTTTTCAAATATTATTTTATATAATCCTTAATGCTGAGATTACTTCTGTTACACTACTATTTGCCAGACTGCAAATAAGAAAATGTTTAGGACTGTGGATATAATATTCTAGAATCTTTAAATACTGATTTTATTTAGAAGAATAATATTGACAGGTGGAAGGTGGAGAAAGAGGGCTAGATTTCCAGTTGTATTGTAAAAATCCTCTTATCTGTCAGAGGTATTCTTTCCCATAACAGACCATTTATTTTATGTATTATCTTTTCTCTTAATGAAGTGCATTATCTGTCCCCTGTCAAAGGAGATACAAAATCATTAGATTATGAGGAATTAGGTTTGCCCCCTTAATCATTAGTATTACAGGATGAATTGAAACAGTTATGACAATTATGAAGTTTAGAAACAAAGACAGGAATGTAAAGCCTTAAACTATGAGTTGTGATAACAGTGATTTCGTTATAAAATTGAGCTGGACCAATAACTGTGACTTTGATGGCTCTGAAGGTCAGAGGTTGTTTCTTCTTTAGGTCAAGATGCTTTTGGTGCAAGCCATGCAGTATTATAAACAGGATACTTCACAGGATTCAAATTAGTTTGGCTTTTCAGCATTCAATTAGATTTTCATTTGTTAATGTAATGGCACCCAAAGATCTGATAAACTGTTACTACACAATTTCTGACACAATGCTAAAGGTGCCATCCTTTGTTCTGGCCATAATTGGGAATTTAGGCTTTTTCTTTTTTTTTCTTTTAAGTTGGAAATGTGTTAACCAATATTAAAATAAAGAGAGTTGGGAGGATTGTGCTACAGGAAATTCAACATTTCATGTATTTACTCTGGAGCTATAATTACACTGTAACACAAATATTGTCCTTTATCTATGACCAAGATGTTAAGGCATCCACCAGCGGATGATGGTCTGTGTTATTTAAGTAACTATTGAAAAGTTAATATGTATTTGTACGTGATACTTACATTTATATAGTCTATTAACTTTTTTTTTGGTTTTGTCAGGTAAATTTGGCTATAAAATTATTTCCTCTTTGTTTTACATAAAAAACAAAGTGTTCTTTTCTTTGAACCCATTACTCTTCTTTTGGCCTGAAACACTTTCCTTGCGGCCAATACTGTCTTTTTAACTGAAATTCCAGGCAAGCATCTAAACCTAGTTCTTGGCTTCTGTTTTCGCTATTTCTTCTATCATTCAAAACCATTGAAATGGATTTAATCTTATGTTTGTAGCTTTAGGATTTCATTTCCTATATACTTTTTTTTTGTACATGCTTTTGCCAACCCCTTTGCAGAGAAGCTGGTTTATTGATAAAGGTTCACTCCATCCCCACTTACAAACTACAAAGAGACAGACTTACTTATGAAGAACAGCCCCCATAACAAGTGTCTTTGAAGATGGCTTAGCAAGAAGAGGAAGAGAAGGTGTGAGAGAGGATATAAATGTGTAGCTGTATAATTAAGAAGTCATTTAGGAGATTAGAAACTGATTAGGAAAGGCAAGGGAGAATAGAGAGCAGTACAATTTGAGTAGAACATATTGTCTAGCTATTCCTCTCCTTATTTGTATTCCACAGATGAAGACCCAGAGAAAATACAATCTCCCTGATGAGCTGTTAACACCAGCCAGTATTACCAATGAATAGATAATACTTTCCCTCTAATGCTGGGGGAGAATTAAGTTTCAGTATATGATATGTATGGATGAGCATATATATACTCATACAGATGCATATATTAATAAAGTATAATATATTCTATACTATTAGAATAGTATATATATATGTTACTGTGTATATATATACACATGCTTACATATATGCCTGCAAAAAACTATACTAACATAAATGTATAATGTTATATGTGTACTTGTAACATGTTTGTGTATATGTAAAGAAATACACAGATTTTTTCATTTGAAAGTATTACTAGCAACAGAGTCATTCTAAATTGGCAGGCATCAGAATGGCTGAGGCCATCACCTGTCCAAAACCCTATTCTGATTGAAACTTTGTGAATGGTCTGTCTCTGGTATATCAGCAGCTTGTTGCTGAAACAGAAGTGACTAAATCTAAATGTAGAAGGGGAGGGAGAATAGAACAACCCTCAACTGTTCCTTTTCCCCAAGTGTCAGACAGTCCTTGCAGTACCATTTTAGAGATCTCCGTTTTATTTAACTTATTTTTGAGTCCAAAAATTAAGGTTTCTACTGTTTATTATTCAGAATTTAGGAATTATAGGAGACTTCATAGCAAAAACTTCCTGTTACATAAAGCAGGAGTGAAATAGTTGTTTTGTATGTTTAATGTTCAAGATTGCTATTTAAACTTTCTCATCCTTCTATAGCCATCTGAAGTTTCTAGAACCATTTTTAGTCAAATGATTTTCATCAAACATTTAAAAATTAATTTTTCTTGAAAAAACAACCGACTTCAGGGTTGGGAGGTTCTTCAAGTGAAGGTACTCTACAACTTTCCCTGACATAATTCCTACATATGAACTCATATATAAGCACAAATACAGGGATTTCTGAGTTGAAAATTACCCTTCCCCAGAAGTGTTAAAAACCAGGAGTTAACACACTTCTTGCAGTCTCTCATTTCTGCTAGGGAAGTCTTTAACACACTAAGCCCTTTTTCTTGGGCATGCTAGCCCCTACCCTGTCTCCTTGAGCTCCTTACCTTGCTTCTCACAGGGTCTCAGAAATAAGGGATGTAGGCAAGAAAACCCTGTGGAAGGATACATAGGGATCCCTGTAGGGAAGGCTGTAGGAGTATGTGGCCTTGCAAGAATAAATAAAGGATTTTCGCCCTTCTCCCTGCAGTCAGACAGCGGTAACACTGGAGGATGGTAACGAAAAAAGAAAGTGAGACTTGGATGTGGGAAGGGCAGGGTATTGGTTGAATTTTGAGAGGAGTAAGGACTTAATGAAACTCTTAAAATGCTTAATAATGTTATGCATTTGTAGAGAAAAAGGTAATGGACAAAACTTCTTGTGAGAACGTGTTTTGCAACCACATTGATTGTATTGGCTGGAGGGAGGATTTCAAAGAACTACTGAAATATTAAATGTTCACCACTCCCTGCATGACAAACTGAGACTTAAAACACAACCATGACTTCAAAAATGTTGACGAAATAACAAAGGGGTCTTTGTCACTTCATATATATTTAATAAAACAGACAGGATTTTCAATTAAAGTTTTTCATTCAGTTTGGAGCTGTGCAGTCTGTCTGTTAGTTGCATGATGGGATTCACTAAGTGCACAGGCAATATTATACAAGTGTGTGTACTCAAAGAACATATGAAAGTATTTTGAATAATACACTTGAGGATTTCAGAGACATGAACAGAGACTGTCTTCCCTGTTTCTCAGCTACTCTAACTTACAGCAGAAGAAAGGCATTATTGCTCTTGAGTTTATAAATGATGCAAGTTTTAACTGTCTGTAAAACCAGAATTGCTGACATAAAAGCTGATAAATTTTTGAGGAATAACATTCTGGGGAGCCATTAAAAAGAACACTGAAGTGTCATAGAATAATCAAACATCATGATAGAGCATGCTACAGTTGGTGTTTTTCAGAAGAAAATGCTTTTATCTGAATTTGCAGCACCACTTTCGTGACACATCCTGCATACTCTTTTGGGTTTCTTGTTCAATCCATTTTCTCCATTAGAGTTTGTGTTGGGAGGGCTTGAAGATGGTGTGATTACAGTGATGTGGTTAAGTCAACGGAAGCATATGAAAGTCTACAGAATTTCTATCTTGTTTAAATACAGCTTAAATTCATGAAAGAAGCAGATGATCAGGATTTACAGGCAAAGTTAGGAAGGCAGGGAAGGAAGAGGAGTAAGGCTAGTTGGATATAGATTTAATTGTAGCTGTCAAACTTAGAAGACCTTACTTACAAATCATCTACTTGTTCCATACTTAAAATGCAAAGAAAGGATTTACAAATCTAATAATTTTAATTTTGGATTTATTGGGATGATTTGTCGATTAATCATAGGAATTACATATAGAATGTAGGATTTATGATCTTAGGGGAGGATTATAAAGTATGATGTAGGATTAGTAAATCTATTGTATGTATATAAAAATATTTCCAGACTTCTAAAGCTATTACATATGTTAGCTAAATCATATGTTATAATTAATGATGTCTAAATCAAAACTGAGTAAAATATTTTTTCTAACCTAGTGGCAACATACGGCAAATTGGTATAAAGTCTAAAAAGGAACATTAATGCATACAATCTATAGAACGAAGTTAATATGTAGTACATTTTAACACTGTAAATGTATGGGAGGAAGAACAAGGGGCAATACTGAAATAGAGACTTTCCAACATTGGTTTCAACTTTTAGAAACTTGTCCAGCTGGAACAAAGCAGGAGTCTAAAACAATGTATTATTGAGTGCTTACATACATGATGGCAAGAGGAAGTTGAGAGTAACTGAATAAAGCCAGGGAAGTATGCATACATCATCTTGACTGAGCCTAATAGAATAAACAATTCTGGTGACAGTGTAGTGATTGGAAACAACATGGAAGTTACACTACTAATCTAAAAACAAACTTACCACTTTGGGATCTCTTCTCTTTTTTTCTTCTTCTTCCCTTAAATCCTTGAGCAAGGAAAGGTTGGCTTGGTGAGCAACTGGCACTAAGTCATTTAAGCCTAAAGAGCTGATTTCATCTTCCAGGTGGGCAAAATAACCTGTAAAGGTAGAGTGAGAAATTTAAGATTTTTAGTAGCATAGTTTTCTAGAACAAAAAACCTTACATAAAGACAAAAGTTAAAGCCCCGTAGTAACCTGCAATCATTCAGTATAAGGAACCACAAAGTAGCAGTTACACTAAAATGCAAAAGAAAAACAACTGGCAGCGTTATCAGAACAATCTGAGCAATTTGACTCACACTGTGAAAGTGTTCGAAATTTTCCTTGGCTGGTACTCCAATTGCATTTGCCAACTTGTAACAAGTTGCTCAGATTTTTTCTGTGTTTGTAAACACTCTACAGAATTTATTTTTATTCTGTTACAAAATCTATTTTTATTTTATTTCTAAATCAACACAATATATGACATGTTAAGAAAAGTCCAAGCAAAACTGAGATCTTTAAAGAAAGGAAATGGGAAAGAGGTCTTTAGGATGTATAAAGTTTAATGGAAGAAAAGTCATAATTCCCTCTAATTAAATGAAGGAGATTGTCTATTTAGGTTCCTACATGCAAACAAGTTTCACCAAAGTTTAAGCACGAAAAAAATCAATCAGGTGTTCAGCCTCATCCATATTTCTTTAATAACTCAACAAAAGCATCTCAGAAAGAAGTGAAAATTCCTTTTTTGTTTCAATGATGACTTTTAAACCAATTCTAATTTTTCTTAATTACAGTGTATTTGTCTCTCACTAAATGGCTGTGTTATAAAGGATCACTGCACCACATCTCTCTAAGTCCTGTGACCAAAGAACTATAGGATTTTAATGTTCTTTATTCCTTGCTAAAGCTTACCTATTTAAAGTACTAGCTTTGGTTCATAAAGTGTCTGACTCAACACAGTCTTCAGCAATTACTGCTCTGCTGGGAACTTGTACTATGTATTTATCTTGGTTTCAGGGTTTTTTCCTTGTCATTTGTTTTTGGTGACTGATGGAGACAGACTATTTGACTAGACAAATGCTTGTTCTGACGTGGGATAGCTACTCTTAATTATTTTTTTTTTAGGATTCAAACTGTTGGCCATTTGTTTAAATCAGGCCTGATGAGTACTTTTCATGACTGTAGCACAAAGGGAAAAATTCTGTGTATAATGAACGGCTTGCCAGACTGTCAGATTTATCTCTAGGTATCTAGGTATCTTTTGATTCTTCTTGGCCCTTGAGGCTGAGAGGTCATGAGGTGAATTCAGTTCCCTCTTTGCATCAAGGGAATGTCTTAGTAAATTCCAGTAATGGACTCAATCACTTACTCTGCAGGTGCATTCAATAGTCATGGAGTAAATGGAGGAACAGGTTCTCCTTTAAATCACTAACAAGGTTTAAGATTCAAGAAAAGGTAGGACTTGATTTGTCGGTTCAAGAACTTGCAGAGCAGGAGTTAAAGAAAAATGTTGTTCCTTACTAAAAGAGAAGTTCTGACTCCAGATGAGTGGAACTGAAGACTTAGGATGCCTATCTAGTAGTGGAACTTTTTAATTATTCCTTCTTTAAAATACAAAAGCATGAGGAAAAATCCAAGGAAAGCAAAATCAACGAAGCAACAGTTTTTCAGTTGAAACTGAAAGCCAAATCAGGATATCATTTAAACACAGATAAGGATGAAAAGTTAGAATTATGATGGGTATGACACTTGTCTTTTTTCCGGTCATTAAGAACTTCTCCCAGCTGTCAGGACCATTAGAAGACGATAGAGAGTGCCCTTGCAATGACACCAACCAGCTCTTTTAAAACTGTGGGAGGCATCCCATCTGTTTCCAAGTGCTCTTGAATTTCTAACAGGCTTAAATGATCCTAGACTCTTCCCCAACTGTGGGTTCTGTTTCACTCTTATATACTCTGCTAGATAGCTCAGGGTCATGGGATGCCTGAGTAAATATGGTAAATATTTCACTGGTAAATATCGCCAGTGAAAGCTGAGGCAGATTCCATATTCATAGTCATTAGATTTCCACTGAATGGACCCACTCCTTTTTAGTCTTCCTTAAAACAACCAATGAACTTACAAACACCTCTCTTTTTGTCCTTCACCTCCCTCTCTCCAGTTGACCTTTGGCTTTCCTAGAAGCATTACTACACATGTAGGTAATATCTTTTTACTCCTTTTAAGCAGACTGTCTCTCCTTTCACCTTCTATTTACTCTTTGTGTCTGAGGTCAGTCAGATTTTTAATGGTCATCCATGCTGGCCTTCTGCATTGCTTGCTCATCTTTCTGAGGATGTGAAGGGACCATTTTTGCACTCTAAGGAGACTGTCATTGAAGCCTCCTCTGAGGAGTCTGCTTAGCTTTCCTGGGCCCTTTGACCCCCAGGGAAGTTTCCCACGAGATCTTGCCAAGTAGGTCCGTGAAGAGGAGAATATCTGCTCTTCTCAAGTCCAAGGTTGTCATTCAGCTGTGTGTGTTGCTTACTTCCCTCAGGATCTTAAACTTCATAGTCTCACAGTCACTGCAGACCAGGCTGTCCTCAACAACCTGTGTTTTCAGATTGTTATTCCTTGTTTGGGAATGAGTGGTCCAACAAAGCATTTGTGTTTGTTGGTTCACTGATCACCTACATCAAGAACTGTCTCTTGATGATGATCTCTGATTCTCTTGATCAGAATCTCCTAGATCTCTTTCACCCTACTATATTGTTCTTCCAGAAAATATTGAGGTGGTTAAAGTAACTCATGAGTATGAAGACCTGTGATTGTGAGGCTTTCTTCACCTACTCAAAAAGGGCTTCACTTACCTTCTCTTCTTGGTCAGGAGTTTTGTAGCACAGACTTTCTATAGTGTAACTTTCCTTGTCTGTTCTCTGCTCTTTACCTACGAGCTCTCAACTGGTTCTTCACTTGGCCCAGTACAAATTCCAATGCATGCAAATTACTCCTCTGTATAGAGCACAACACCTCTGTCTGGCCATCTCACCCTATCATGACTGAAGAACCTGTATTCCTCCACTGTAGTGATGAGAGCTACCCCACCATGCCTCCGTAATCCCAGTTAAGGTAAACTCTGCAACAGTGCACATGCTTCTGCTTTCTCTTGCTTGTTTCCCTTGCTGTGTAGAGGCATTTATGATGAGCCTCAAGTCATTCTGCTTTCACAGTGGGAGTGTGAGAGCCTCCTCTGTCATGCTGTGCCCTGGATCTTTCTGCTCTGCCTCTTGTGTCCTCACTTCTTCTCAAGTTGTGGTAATTCCCCCTCCAAAAAATCTACATGAAAGCCCTCCTGACTAGCTTAGCAAGCCCTTTAGCAAAAAATACTCTTGCCCATATTGATCTGATGTACTCCATCCCAGTTGAGTATTCTTCTCTCTTCAAACAGGGTCCTATTGTCACAACAAACCAAAGTCCTACCTGCAGCACAAGCCATTCAGTAAGGTCTTGATCTGATGACCCCACTTCTGCTCAAGTCATTCCTCCTTATTGACAGTACTGAGAAACATTGACCCAATTGCCCTTCACCACCCTGGAGGTCTGTAGTCACTTTTATTATGCTCCAAGTTACCCTTACATCATCATTATTGCCCAGAATGATGAGAAACAAGATGAAATATTCCAAAGGCAGGCTGTCACGGTTTAGGGTCAGGGCAGCCCCTTAGACCTATAACAGACACACTCTGTTAAGCCACTTCCCTCCCAAGAGGGGAAAGAGAAAGGGAATAAGGGAGAGAGGCTTAGCAATTGGAGAAGGAAACTAGAACAGCTTTAATGAAAATGAAATTAATAATTATAAAAATGGAATATATACAAATATATACAAAACCAGTATCGAACCCAACCCCCCTGATGGTAATTACATCACCGTCACCACTGATGCTGTGGAGCTGGCACTGAGGGAGTCCCAGACTGGGCCCCGCAGCAGACGGGAGCTGTTTTCAGGAGCTGGATTCTGGTACCGGGTTCAGGAACACACAGACCGGATCAAAGGCAGAATGGACAGAGTCCTCCTTGGGTGCGCCGAGGAAGGAACCAAAAGAGGATCCAAGCCAAGCCAAGCAAAAGCTGGCAAGGCAGTCCAAGAGGGGAGAAGAGCCCAGAGACACTTCGGGTCCCACAGCTCTAGACCGAATATGGCGTATATGGGATGGAAACCCTCGTTGGTCAGTTTAGAGTCACCCGTCCTGTCCGCTCCTCCCTGCAGATGCAGCCTTTCACTTTCTGCACCCTGCAATGTGGCACACAAGATCCAGCAGTGGCCTTGGTCTGCACACCCATCCTTGGTAGTAACTCTAAACATGGGGTGTTATCACTGCTAGAGGCAGACACTGTCTGTGAGAACAGGCTGCTAACTTCAGAAAGTGCAGTTAATTAGAGGAACCAAGCTGAAAAGTAATTACTGAACAGAATTAGTCCTGTTTTCACTCAAACCAGGACACAGGCTGTTCCATAACCCAGCTCCAGCAAGCAGCAAACGTCCTGAGCGATCAGGTCAGGTCAGAAGACAGACCCTTCCATCCATCACAGCAGAGCGTCTACTGTAATTATCATTCACATTTTCCTCTTCTTATGGACACTAGATTGATTCATCTGGCTTGGATGCATCTGCCAATGGGTCTTATTTATCCTTACATTACCTGTTGTAAAGTTGAAAATAGTAGATGAAACAGGAAACAGAAGTCATAGACTTCCAGCTTTCTCCATCTTGAGACTATACGTCCATTGCCTGTTTGACTATGGCCTCTGGCTGTCCCTTCTTTCTTGATTTGTTATGGCTCAGGCTGTTGTCTCCGCCAATTTTCTTTGAAGATCCATTCAGTCCCCTCTTCATCCTCCCTAATGACACGCAGACTGTTCCCCTCTTCCTTTAGCTCCTTCCCCAAGTGACTTAGTGCCTTAATCAAAGCACATCCCACATGAGAGGACCCTAGTACCAGGCATTCCCCACAGCCCCACACCTGGACAGTGGTATCCCTCTCATGTTGTTCTGTCTGCAAAGAGGCCTTTGAATCATCAATGGCATTTGTACCAGTCAGTACCAAAGGGTGTACCCTCAGCATGCTGAAATCATTGTTGGAGAGATTTCAAGCAGCTTCACACATTCTTAAGTGGATTTTCTGTGTCCTTCTGCACCCCTGCTGTGCCATGACAACTGCTATACCTCTGGTGTGCTCAAACAGTTGGAACAGTAGTAACTCTTTACTCCTTTCTGCTGCTCTGTATTCTCTTTTGCCCTTGCTTATTGGTTATAGAGATAGTATTTGGGTCTGTCAGCAAAGAACAAACATCAGTCAAGAGTGTGAGTTAGAAGAAGAGGATTTCAACACAGGAGAAGAGAATTAAAAAAGTTGATAAGAGAATTAGTGATCTATTAACAGTTCTCAGTCATTGCAGCTAAGGTCTTTAACATTTACCTAAAACATATATACCATTATATAACACGATTTCATTATTTTAGCAGTGTTTGTTTTGATGTGCATAGATGCCTTTGAAATCCTTTATGAACCTTAGCAGAACTGAGAAATTTACATAACCATGTCATTGTTACACTCAACTTTACACCTGTCAACATAGCACTGGAAAACAGACTAAGGAAATCAAGGTTCCAGACCTTAATTACTCACAAATGTATTTGTATTGATTTATTGAGCACATTGTTCATGAGCTCTCATTGCAAGGATTACACTGTTTGTAATCTTTTTACCCTTTTCCTGACACTTGCAAATCAAACATCTATTTTAAAGTCAAAAAAGTATGTTTATATTGCTGTTGCAATCTGACAAAGCACACCTGTTATTCTCTCAATGGATAAATTAAACCACTGATAGACCTTGGAAATAAGGCACAAAAGGGAAATGACATTTATTTGAAGTAACATGGAACATAAAATATAACTATGAAAACATAAAAGTAAACAGCATGAAATACAGTATATGAACGTGTCAATTTTATGCAGCTTTATGTTTGGATTAGTAATTCTACTTTTTACGTAGGTACTTCAAAGACAGTGGAAAGATATTTTTGTTCATGTCTTGATTTTTACCTCCTGACAATGACAGTTTTTTCATCTCAGCTATGGGAGAAGGTGTCCTGTAGAACACTAGTAGTAACATCATGAGCAATAACAAAAGAAGTGAAGCTGACAGTGTAGAGGAAAGAGCAAAGGACCTAGGGCCAGCACAGTCATACCCATCTCTTCTTAAGAGATGTATGTCAATCCCTTTCTTAAAAATTCCCAGTGATAGTCATTCCCCATCTTTCTCAGAAAATTTACTGATGTCTAAGTACTCTTAACTTTAGAGTTATCTTTGCTTCTGATAGAAATCCTATTCAATTCCACAATTGAACGTCCACACTGTTTTCTACATTTTTCTTTTCAGTGAAACTGGGGGACAGTTTATTTCCTTCTTTTGTGTAGCAACAAAGAGCATTCAAAAGTGATCACTGTATGCAGAACCAGAAAAGAAAATGGAAAGGCGTTAATAAAGATGAGAATTTCAATCTTAGGCCCCTTTGTTACCTTCCAAACTGTAATACAAAGAAGTTTAATTCACAGTTCTTTTTTACTCGAGTTATTTTTGAAAACTCTCAACTGGGAAATGTTTTCTTGGTATTTTGTTTGCTTTATAGTATCTTTAGTGAAGTGTCTTTAAAAATAGGCTGCTGGTTGTTATTTATGATTTTGTACTCACTGTTTTTATGGACTCTACTAACTTTGGTTGGGATGGAGTTAATTTTATTCATTCACAGCCCATATGGTGCAGTGTTTTGCATTTGTGACTAAAGCAGTGTTGATAACACAGCAGTGTTCTGCCTATTGCTGAGCAGTGCTTACACAACATTGAGGCTTTCTGGTTTTCCCACTCTGCCCCCCCAGCAAGTGGGCTGGGGGTGTGAAAAGACTGGGAGAGGACATAGCTGGGACAGCTGACCCAGACTTACTGAGGGGATACTCCATACCACATAGCATCCTGCTCAACAATAATAGCTGGAAAAAAGAAGGAAGAGCAAGGAATTTGATCTGCATGAGATAGGGAGGCTCTCCAGAGAGACTTAGATAGACTGGATCACTGGGCCACTGCTAATGGTATGAGTTTCAACAAGGCCAAGTGCCAGGTCCTGCACTTGGGCCGCAGCAACCACATGCAACGCTACAGGCTTGGGTCAGTGTGGTTGGAGAGCTGTCTTGCGGAGAGGGACCTGGGGGTTATAATAGACAAGCAAATGAATATGAGCCAGCAGTGTGCCCAGGAGGCAAAGAAAGCCAATGGCATCCTGGCCTGGATTAGAAATAGTGTGGCCAGCAGAAGTAGGGAGGTGATTGTCCCCCTGTACCCAGCACTGGTGAGGCCTCACCTTGAGTACTGTGTCCAGTTTTGGGCACCTCAGTACAAGAGAGATATCGATGTGATGGAGCAGGAGCAGGGGAAGGCAACGAAGCTGATCAAGGGACTGGAGAACAGATCATATGAGGACCGTTTGAAGGAGCTGGGTCTGTTTAGTTTGAGGAAGAGGAGGCTGAAGGGAGACCTTATCACTCTCTACAACTACCTCAAAGGACATTGTAGAGAGGCTGGTGCTGGTCTCTTCTCTCAGGTAATTAGTGACAGAACCAGAGGGAATGGTCTAAAGCTGAAACAAGGTAGGTTTAGACTAGACACTAGGAAAAAATTCTTCATGGAAAGAGTGGTGAAATATTGAAATGGGCTGCCCAGGGAGGTGGTTGAGTCACCATCCCTAGATGTGTTTAAACATTACTTAGATGTGGTGTTGAGGGATATGGTCTAGGGGTGAACTTGTAGATTAGGGCTAATGTTTGGACACAATGATCCCAAGGGTCTTTTCCAACCTAAATGATTCTGTGATTCTCAGATTCTGTGATTTTGGATTATAGCATTTGTCTTCCCAAGTAATTGTTACCCATGATGGAGCCCTGATTTCCTGGAGATGGCAAAACACTTGCCTGCTCTTGGGAAGTAATGTGTAAATTCCTTATTTTGCTTTGCTTGCATGTGAGCTTTGTTTCATCTATGAAACTGGCTTTACTCTAAATCCACAAGTTTTCTTGTTTTTGCTCTTCCAATTCTCTCCCCCATCCCATTGAGCAGGGAGTGAGTCAACAACTAATTTGACTAAACTGGTCAACCCAACAAACTGACAGAAATATTGACAATCATAAGAATTTCTGTCTAGGTTTCCACTCCACAGGAACTTTAAAATCAGGGTCTTAGTAACTTTTAATTGCACTTGATTATTGACTTTTTCCCATTCTTCTTTTCTCCCCATTTCAAGTGATATTACTGGGCAATTTAGGAGTAAAAAAAGTCATATAATATGCTTCATCTGGTGTTCTAGGTGTCATCATAGTAGATAGTGGAAACGGGCAATCAATACTCACCCCAACAAACCCATACAATTACTAATGAAGACATGCATCCAACATTTTGAAGACATTTCCCACAAAACAACTACTCCATTGAATCCTCAGCATGACCATTCTGACAGAGCCTAAAAATCCATCCCCGTCATGGAGAGAGACTCTCCAATGTCATTCACTGGGGCTGACAATGCCAAACCTTCACTGCGGATATGGCTCTGCCTTGAGAAGGAGGCACATGGGCATTCAGTGATTCATTAGCATACAGTTCAGCACTTCATCTTCCCAGTTATGCTTTCACACCAACTTTCCTCATGCTTTCCTTTATTTTCATCTACACAGAGTTTCGGTTGACATTGTATTGCCTCTCAATCTCCTTCCTGCAATTTTGCAAGCAATACTCACATTTCATGTCCTGAATAACCTAGTATTATTAGCAGATTTTCGTACCTCACTGCTTGCTCTCTTCATGGGTATTTGGGATTACACTAATTGGCACAGTTCCCTGTAGAACTCTGCTGCTGACCACTCTTCATTCTGAGGGCTGAGTAATTTGATTTCCTGTTTTCTATCCTATAAATAATTGTTGGACATGCTGGTACTTTTTCTCTTATTCCTTTCACATATTTATTTCCTCTAAAATTATTTTATGAAGGATTTTGTGAATGCTTTTTTCTGAAAGTCTTTTGAATTAAGACTCAAGGAGTATCTGAATTATAGGCACCTAATATAGACTGTCCTACAATTAGTAATTACATTAAGAAATGAGAAAGCAGACCAGGATTCAAGAGCAACAAGTCATTTAAAAACACCATCAATAGTTAGGAGTGTATAGTTTGCAGCCTTCTGCTGTACAAACTTGTCCCTCAGGTTCTAAGTTTCATAGTTTTACTTTATGTCTAAATTCACAGTTTCATTATAAATATTAGTTTTATATCATGTTGCACTTTCCCTCATCCCTTCACTTCTCTACATTGTGAAGACCATAAACCATTTGTTTCTCTCCTTCCCTCAGGAGACTGATACCTTATCAACTCTCAGAAACGGATTTATTGAGAAATAGAGGTCACCATCCCACCACCCCCCAAATCTTTTCCACTTCACAGGTACCAGCTGCCTTATCTTTCAGAAGTAGTCCAACTGATACATATCTAATTAAATTCCAATCGGTTCTTCCAAATTTGCTTTTAGCTTTTCAGTTTGTTTCTTCTGTTCACTGACCTAAAGAAGGATTTGTTTGTCTGAAATATTTTTCTCTAGCTGTGGCACTGGATGTAATAAAAGAAGCATTACTGCCATTTGTAAACTTTCTCTTGCCTGTGTCCTTACATTGTCATTGCAGTAGCAACACTACCATTATAAAGAGGTTACTGGTTTAAAATTGATCAGCCAGAAGAAAGGGCCACCCTTTTTCTCCTTCTTTTTTACATACAGGGTTACAGAATACAAAATTTTCTTCTTAGCTTCATTAATTCTGGAAAACCCTACATGAAGAATTTCACCATTTTTTCTTTAATTTCCTTTCTGCACATATCTTTAGTCATGCAGGTAGGTTTATGTTGCTGTTTTCCATAAGAAACAATTAATGAGTTAATAAATATATAAGAGAAAAATGTGTGGCTTGTTTTGTATGCACCTTCAATAAAATCTTATTCTCTAACATATTGTAACAATAAATATCAATATGCTTCTATATTTTCTCTTTGGTATGCCAGCAGAATAAAAGTTTAATAAGATAAAAGACTGGATAAAAGATGACACTCTTAGAAAACTTGAAATTCTCAAAGAAACCTGTATAAGGTTGGGATAGCCAAGAACTACAGGAATTACTAGAATTTAGTGTTGCCAATGGCATATTGTAGATTATCTTAGTGTTTGGTGATACTAATAGTAGTGTTGTTGCTCTGTTTTGCCTTGAGTTATGACCATTTCTCCCAATATACTAAATTTTTGCTTCGATTTTAAAAAATTGCAGAGTCACTCTAGCCATACTTTACATTGTACTTCTCACAACCTCCACATGATTGAGAAAGAATGGTTTTCTCTTTTATTCCTGCATAAAACTGTAAGGTATAAGGTGGACTCTGAATTCAATGTGTAAGTTCTTGTGGGATTTTAAAAATGTTTGTTTTTCACAATTCTTTTGCATTTATTTGGGTATCAAATTTATTTTTCAGTAAGCTATTCTCTTTAGGAATGTCTATTTGCTCTACATAATTTACTAAACAGGATTTAGAACCTCATTTGTGTTTTAAAACATTCTTAAAAGAGGGATAAATCATTTATTTTTTGCCAGAAATAAAATACCAGCTACATACAATTCGATACTTTATCTACTGTCTCATTAATGTGGTGGTCATCAGAAATCATCAGGAAGAATCCATCTCCAGAACCTGCAGTAGAAGTACTGTATCTAATTACTACATACAGAACACTTCACGTTGGCTTCTGTCCTGGTTTTAGTGAGAACAGACCTGATTTTGTTCAGTGATTTTACTTTTCAGCTCAGTTCTTCTAACTAACTGCACTTTCTGAAGTTAGCAGCCTGTTCTCACAGACAGTGTCTGCTTCTAGCAGTGATAACACCCCATGTTTAGAGTTACTACCAAGGATTGGTGTGCAGACCAAGGTCACTGCTGGATCTTCTGTACCACATTGCAGGGTGCAGAAAAGTGAAAGGCTGCACCTGCAGGGAGGAGTGACCCTAAACTGACCAACGAGGTATTCCATCTCATATTCAGCATAAAAGCTGAGGGATCTGAAGGGTTTGTGGCTCTTCTCCCCTCTTGGACCACTTTGACAGCTTTCCTTGGCTTGGCTCAGGTCCTCTTTCTGTTCCTTCCTTGGAGCATCTGAGGAGGACTCTGTCCATTCTGCCTTTGATCCCAATTGGTGTGCTCCTGAATCCAGTACCAGAATCCAGCTCCTGAGCACAGCTCCCGTCTGCTGCAGGGCCCAGTCTGGGACTGCCCCGGTGCCTGCTTCACAGCAACTGTGGTGACGATGATGTAACTACCATCAGGGGGGTTGGGTTCGATACTGGTTTTGCATATATTTGTATATATTCCATTTTTATTATTGTTATTTTAATTTTCATTAAAGCTGTTCTAGTTTCCTTTTCTAATTGCTAAGTCTCTCTCCCTTATTCCCTTTCTTTTCCCCTTTGGGGAGGGAGGGGGCTTAACAGAGAGCATATGTTATAGGTCTAAGGGGCCGCCCTGACTCTAAACCATAACAGCTTCTAGATAGTGTACTCAGATAACTCTTGTGGCAAAAGAGGCACAGCAAAAAAAAAAAAATCAAAAAATAATCTCATATCTTCAGTGCTTAACTCTTGATATATGCAAGTATGTTTTCTTAGGAAGAGGTGGGTGTGAACAGCATATGTTTTTATACACACATTTGTTACACTTTTAATTCTGGGATGAAGCATAATATGGATCAAGTAGTGTTTTGTTTCCAGGGTGTTGAAGACTCACAGCTGAAGCAGATTTTCAAACAGCTCAGCAAAACTTTCAGGCATTTAAATACAGTCAATTTTTCTAGTACTTAGTACCCACTGAGACCTTCATGTCAGATTTTAAAAAATAACTTAGCACCTGATATACTATTCTGCAATCTGACTATTCATTTGGATATGTAAATAAACCAACCATTTAAGAAATCTGCTCCTTCATATATGCAAGTTCTTTCGTTTGGGGTTCAGAGCTACAGACAGGTTCAGTTTCTGCTGAATGAAGAGAATTTGGCTCTAGCACTCGAGAGTTAACATCAGATTTTCATTCAATTCACAGAGACAGGACTAATCTTTTCCAGTTTCCTTGTCCTCTGAGCCATCAAGAGACACTAATTTTGGTTGACATTGGTTTCCTATTAATTTCTGACATTCTCGGAGAGTGTTAAGATATTAGAGACGATGAAGAATTACTTGTCTGCAAAGCATGTTGTGTATTGCAGCATTCACTATGTGCAAGGAACTTTGAGCAGTGACAATGATGGTTTGATACGTAAAAGGCTTCAAAATTATTCATGTCACACATAGAATATCAGGTTTTAAGTGTGGCTTATCTTGTTACTCAATTTGTCACATCATTCCACAGAATTAAGAACAGCATATTTGTCATATTACCTCATACTTCTGTTGATACTTCCAAAATTATTTCACAAATATAAAACCAACCAAGCAATGCTGATAATTTTTAAATGCCTACCACTCTTGCTAATGCCTGCACTAAATTCATAACAGCAGATTTTACATATTGTCTTCCATACTTGAACACTGCATATAAAACCATAAAATCATAATGATTCTCCAATTTAAAAACAGACTAAAAAAATATATGATCAGAAAATCATAAATAGAATTTAGCATTTTCACTCTTCTTTGTGATTACTATAAGTTTTTGTTATATTTCTATTTGTCTGAGGGTTTGTGTAAGGTGAGAAGCCTTGAAATATTAATATAGTTATAATTACAAACTTTTAATAATCCAACAGGATGTAAGAAAAAAGCTACTTGAAGTTCTTTATAGCCTGAGGGACTATGTTGTTTCCTTTCTGTACTAATTTCTTAGAGTATTAAAAATGCATTATTGGGAGTGGTCTGATAACTGCTTACATGTCTATTTATTCAACTCTGCAATTGTTTATGTTAGAATTACGGACTTGGTTTTCCATTCAGACAGTTCATTTGCTTGCTTGCTGAGTCTTGAAGCTCTTTTAGATCATGTTATATTAGAGAATCACATACAAAAGAATTCTTTGTTCGCATCCTATCCAACAAAATAGAGAGGGCTTCAGATGCATCTATTGCTCCAGGGCCCAGTAAATTAGGTCTTGACAGAAATTTAAAAGAAATAAAAATTGTCATATGTAAGAGGGTGGCTTGACTGTGCTGTCTTCCACTAAGAAAAAGGAAACTGTTCTCTTATAAATTGAAAGTGTATTTAATTTACATACTTTCTCTAACAATCACATATTCTTAGATAACAGTATCTAAGATAAAGGAAGAAGTATGTTTTATAGTCTTTCTGTGTCCCAGATTACATTTTCCTATAATGAAAATGAAAGAAAGGAAGTCAGACTAGCTATCTCTATGAAATTTACATTATCTAGGGAACTCTGCATTTTTAAACCATCTATGAAATATGTGGAGGAGAGTGGCTCCAGAGCATCTAGGTTTTGCCACACCCTTATTACTGTACAACAGTAAAGTCAAAATAAGGGATGTATTTGCAGAGGCTGTTTCAGAATAGAATTATTTTCTTCTCTTCTTTCTCTGCTTCTGCCCTTTTTCAAAAGTTTTAACATTAATTTACATTGTACACTTCTATTGAAGCAGCTACTGAAAGATATCTTTGGAATGTCTAAGCCATGAAAATCCTGGTACCATCAAATTGTTGCTCTTTGATCCTTATTCTTTTAATGATCATATTATGAAATTGGTATTCTTTAAAATATTATTCACAGAGTAGAACAGTATTGTTTGGTTCTTGTAGATGTCCTGTTAGCTATGCCATTTCCTTTAATATTCATATTTAGCTAGTTGATGCATAGAAATAAGTGGAAAGAACTAAAATATGTTTTATGTACAATTTTGATAGCTTATTTTATATCGAACATTACTTTTCTGTTTTAATACAAGCTGTATACAGTGGATTATTGTTAACTAAGTTGATTAACCCTTAATATTATAGTAAGGATGTGATTTTAATCATGTCTATATAGGGCTGTTTGCAAATTATTCTACAGTGTTTTAGATAAATTTTATTCTATGTTGTATTTTTCATTTGTTGAGTGTTAACTTGCATGCAGATGTACACGTTCTGTTCTTTAGTCCTAGTTAATAATGTTTTGATTTCTACTTTCTTCCATTCACGCTTGACAGATATGAGGATCCATTTTTTATTTGATTGTTTCACAGTTCTTTAGAGGATCAGATCCCTGCATCTGAATTATATATTTGAAAAAAAAAAAAAAGCAGGAGGAATTGCATCTTACTAGAAACACCAAAAAAATTAATAATATATTGAAAATATATCAGGTGCTGGTTTTGATTCATCTGTATTATACCCAGTAAAAGTTACTTATTTAAAATTTGATGTACCTGTTGAATTCATTAGTGTGGTTATCTAAAAGCTCATTCTAGTGCTTCATGTGATATTACTTTGGACCAGGACGGAATTTGTTTCTAACTGAAAAACCTTTGTCAGAAGCTATCAGTTAGAATTACAGATAGGTTTTCATTACAGTAATGAGGTAGTAGGGTTTTTCTACAATTATATGGGCCAAAGCTTTTTTCGTTAAAAGTTTAATGCCTTCTTTTGCCTCAGTGTTCACATGAAGAAGGATATTCACAACACGATATTTTAAACAATTAGTAGTGACAAGGAAATAGAAACAATGACTGACCAGGGAATGTGTAGGTTAATACACAGTTAGATAAAGCAGTCATATTTCACACCTGATTTCAGGGTTTACTGTAAGGTGCTTAAGAGTCAGTCAAAGAAGTATTTTACTGGTTAACTTCATGAGGTACAGGAAGATAGACCTGATCTCAGAGGCAGGGAGGCTGTAAAACAGCACTTTCAGACAGGGGAAATGAAAATCTAAATAGGAAACTATTTACCTCCAAACTCTGAAAGATATTAGAACTAGTTAAGTAACTGGGGTGTGCACATGTAAAATCTGAGGGTATAACAAATGTCAGGTATGAATTTGCTGAGACTCAATGTCCTTTTTTGGCAGAATAACTGGCTTAGTGAATGGAAGGAATGGCAAATATCATGTAATTTCATTTTGGTAATATTTTCATGGGACTATATGGCATGAAATTCCTATAAGCAAACTAGTAAAAATACATTTTAGAAGAACCTGTCATGAATTATATGAACAACTAGTAGCAAAAATAGCAGAGTAATTATCAAACATTCATTGTCATTGGCTGGGCCATACCTACAGGCTTCAAGTACCATGGTCAGCCTCATCTGGGGACTCCATCCTCTGCCTTGATTACTTTCTGATCTCCAAAGTGTGAATGTTGTGCTGTGCCACCTGCCTTCTGAAGGTTCTGGCTTGAGTTTGGACCTGTCTTGTCACTACATACATGTCTGCTGGTGGCTGGACTGTGGCTGAAACCAGTTAATATCAGCAGACTTGCTCTGGTCACCAGGCTCAGGTACTATGGGACTATATCCTTTGTTCATGAGTTATCTTCCTCTGCTTGCCTTTCTGTCACCTTTGTCTTTCCTTGCAGAGCAACCTCACACTGCTTCTCCTTGGTAGTCTGTGCAGTGATCATCTCAAGAGGAATCTGTCCTGAGTCCATTTCCACTCTCCACAGCACTGTAAACACACCAAAGCTAAATGCTGTAGAATGTTATGAATACCTGGGAGATCCAAATTGGACAGGAGGATGAAATCCAAAAAGAATAATTAGGTTATGGTCAGATCTACTTGGTAGGGTCAAGAAAGGTGAGTTCCTTGCTTCATCCAATGAATGGTGCTCCTCTCTTTCCACATAAAAATAATGAGCTTAACCTCCATCATGTTCTTTTTGGCAAAATTTCCCATGTAAAAGTATAAATCCCAGAGTAGAATAAAAGAAACTGAAGTCACCTCAGAGCATCAGCTTGAGGACTTTTAGAATGCTATCTGTGCCTTTTCATCAAGTCCTTTCTAACAACAACAAAATAACTTTAATATACTGCTTAACAAAGTTAGTGTATTTTAGGAAGGAAAATAACTTTGCTTTTTAGCTTTCTAATGCTGGACAACCTACAACTCCTCCTCTGAGATGATCAGAAAGTGTATAGAGACCTCTTAAAATAACTGCTTCTCTATAGAAGTTTTATTTTGAGTGTACGTGTGGATAATGGCTTGTCTGATCAGCCTTGAACAGAGAGTTTCAAAGTAAGTGTAGATTACCAAGAAACAGAAAATATCCTACATTTGTTGGGCAAGATAAAGCATGAAAGCATCGTAGATCCTTTCTTGGCAATGAGCCATTTTCCACTCATTCTCCTAAACAGATATGTCTAGAGTCAGGCACTTTACAGTGGTACATGGTGGGAGAACACAAAATCATAGACACAGCCAGAAACTAGAGAGAGTCCAGCCTTATACAAGAAAAAAAAATTCAAGGACTAGATCAGGTTGCCCAGAGAGGCAGTCTCCACTGTCAAATGCTTCCAAGAAGTAACTGGAAAAGGCACGAAAAGCCTGACCTGACATCACAGCTGACACTGCTTTGAGCAGAGGGTTTTGCTAGAAATCTTCAGAGATCCTTTCCAACCTGAGTTAACCTATGATCATGTGACGAGCAGCTTTTCATATTATTAGCTAGGAGGGTTTTTTCTCATGACTCTCTCTGGTTTGTTTTTCAATGTACTTGATAATAGGAACATGTAGAGATCACAGCCTGACATTTTTTGTGATGTCAAAATTCCCAAATTTTACAGATTGTGAGAAAAAATGCTATGCACGCAGATACTATTTTGGACCTAAAACAGACTCACTGAGACAGCGCTCATCTTACTTTGTATTCTAAATGACACATTTCTGTGGCCAATTTAGTGTCTGTTGATGCCTGAATTGTATGTGTTGTTGGTCTGCTGCTTTCTGGCTCTCAAGGCATTGTATCTCTGAGTTACACTGCTCCTCTGAGAGAATTCCTTTTGTTAAAAAGCAGAGAAGTTAATATAGTCTTTTCTGTTTAGGCTTTCTCATTCATACTCATGTTTACTTTACTACCCTCTCATCTTTCCTTTTTGCTCACTGCTGCTAAGAAACAACTTTCTTTATCAAAAGAGAAAATACACCATCTCTATATGTCTTCTTACTTTCCCAAAGCTTCATCAGCAAGCTCCTCAGCATTCCTGTTGTAACCCACCTGAGCAGGGTCCATGGGAGCAGGTCTCTGCCAAATGAAGCAAACAGAACAAAAAGAGCAAACGTGTTCCTTTAATAAGGGCATCACTTACAGTGCCCTTACAAAACAGGTACGGGGCTCTGCGGGAGGAACTGGTCGAGAGCAAGGATGAGGACTCACAAAAACCAGTTGAGCCACCAAGATCAGCTCTCCCCTGGCCAGCCATCAAAACTGACCCTAATAAGAAAAGTCGAAGGGTCATTGTTATAGGTGACTCCCTACTGAGGGGAGTAGAGGCCCCAATATGCAGGCCGGACCCACTTCACAGAGAGGTCTGCTGTCTCCCTGGTGCCTGTGTAAAGGACATTGTAGGTAAACTTCCCTCCCTGGTGACTCGTCAGATTATTATCCACTTCTGGTCTTTCAGGTGGGAAGTGGCGATGTAGCAATTAGAGGCTCACAATCAATTAAAAGACATTTCAGGGCCTTGGAACAGCTGGTAAAGGGATCAGGAGTTCAAGTTGTGTTCTCCTCCGTCCCTCTGATATCATCTACGGAAGAGGGAATATATAGGAAGAGCCAACAGGTCAGTTTATGGCTCCAGGACTGGTGTTGTCGACAGGACTTTGGTTTTTATGATCATAGCTCAGTATACAAAGCATTGGAGCTGCAAGGACCTAAAGGGATGCACTTGTCCCAGAGAGGGAAAAGGATTCTGGGGAAGGAGTTGTCAGGGCTCATTGATAAGACTTTAAACTAGATATGAAGGGAAGGGGGTCAGTAACCTTACATTTTCAATTGCTTGTGATGAACAGTGTGGCAGAACATCAGGGGATGAGGGATGGAATCCTAGTAAGGGCTCTCAACTTGTTAGTCTGAGGAAAGCCAGTGACGATGCACTGGGACACCCCGTAGGAATCAAAGGGGATGTGCACAAGAGGGTGATCCAGCCAGCCCAGCTGAAGTGCCTTTATGCAAATGCATGCAGCTTGGGTAATAATAAACAGGATGAACTAAGGGCCACTGTTCTGTTAGAAAGCCATGACATAGTGGCTATTACTGAAACTTGGTGGGATGATTCCCATGATTGGAATGTAGGGGTAGATGGTTATAAGCTGGGAAGGACAGGCAGGGTAGGAGTGGAGGCGGTGTCACCCTCTACATCAGTGACCAGCTGGAGTCCGTGGAGTTACATATGGGGAAGGATGATAAGCCGGTTGAGAGTGTATGGGTTAAGATTAAAGGGAAGTCAGGGGAAGGTGATGTTACGGTTGGGGTCTGCTACAGGCCGCCTGACCAGCAGACCCAAGTGGATGAGGACCTCCATAGGCAGATAGAAATGGCTTCATGTTCACAGGCCTTGGTCTTGTAGGGGATTTTAACCACCCTGACATCTGCTGGAGAGATAACACAGCAAGCTACCAGCAATCCAGGATGTTCCTGGAGTGTGTAAATGGTAACTTCCTCCTCCAAATGGTGGAGGAACCAATAAGGAAAGGGGCTATGCTGGACCTTGTTTTGACCAACAGGGAAGGGTTGGTGACTGATGTAAAACTTGGGGACAATCTTGGATGTAGTGATCATGAAGCAGCTAGGAGGATGTACTCCAAGATTACAACACTGGACTTCAGGCATGGAGACTTTGATTGCTCCAGGGATCTGCTGGCCAAAGTGCCATGGGACAAAGCCCTAGAGGGTAGGGGGGTCCAGGACAGCTGGTTGATATTCAAGGATCACCTTCTCAGTGCCCAGGAGCAAACTATACCAGCAAAGAGAAAGGCAGGAAAGAATGCTAGGAGACCTGCCTGGTCAAACAAGGAACTCCTGGACATGATGTCACACAAAAAGAAGTTATACAAGGAGTGGAAAGAAGGACAGCTAGAATGGGGGCCGTACAAGGAAGCTGCCTGAGCAGCAAGAGACCTGGTCAGGAGAGCTAAAGCTCAGTTATAATTTAATCTAGCCAGGGAGATTAGGGGTAATGCCAAAAATTTCTATAGGTATATGAATGGAAAGAAAAAGACTAGGGAAGGTGTGGGCCCCCTCAGAAAAGAAACTGGTGAACTGGTGGCAAGTGATGCTGAGAACACTGAGGTCCTCAATGACTTTTTTTCCTCAGTCTTCATTGGCAAGGGCTCCAGCCACACCCCCAGAGTCACAAAAGTTGATGGCAGGGGTTGGATGAAAGAACTGCCCATTGCAAGTGAAAATCAGGTTCATGACCATCTGAAGAACCTGAAAGCGCACAAGTCCATGGGACTGATGGGATACACACATGGGTGCTGAGGGAACTGGTGGATAAGGTTGCTAAACCGCTATCTATTATATTCCAAAAGTCACGGCAGTCCAGTGAAGTCCTCACTGACTGGAAAAAGGGAAATATAACCCCCATATTCAAAAAGAGGAGGTGGATGAACCCGGTAACTATAGACCAGTCGGCCTCACTTCTGTGCCTGATAAGATCATGGAGTGGATCCTCCTGGAGGCACTACTGAGGCAGATGAATAACGCCAAAGTGATTGGCTACAATCAAGATGGCTTCACCAAGGGCAAATCATGCCTGACTAACCTGATGGCCTTCTATGAGAAGGTCACAACATCAATAGACGGGGGAAGAGCAACCAATGTCATTTATCTGGACTTGAGCAAAGCCTTTGACCCTGTCCCGCATGACATTCTGGTCTCCAAGATGGTGAAATATGGATTTGATGGATGGACAATTCAATGGATAAAGAACTGGCTTGACAGCCTTTCCCAAAGAGTGGTTGTCAATGGGTCAGTATCCAAGTGGAGACCAGTGACAAGTGGAGTCCCTCAAGGATCAGTACTGGGACCAGTCTTGTTTAACATCTTTGTCAGCGCCATGGACAGTGGCATTGGGTGCACCCTCAGCAAGTTTGCCAATGACACCAAGCTGTGTGGGGCAGCTGACACGCTGGAGGGAAGGGATGCCATCCAGAGGGACCTTGACAGGCTGGAGAGGTGGGCCCATGCCAACCTCATGAAGTTCAATAAGGACAAATGCAAGGTCCTCCATCTGGGTCAGAGCAATCCCAAGCACCAATGTAGGCTGGGCAGTGACTGGCTTGAGAGCAGCCCTGAAGAAAAGGACTTGGGAGTGCTGGTGGATGAGAAGCTCAACATGAGCCATCAGCGTGCTCTTGCAGCCCAGAGGGCCAACCGTATCCTGGGCTGCATCAAGAGAAGTGTGGCTAGCAGGTCGAGGGAGGTGATTCTCCCCCTCTACTCCGCTCTCGTGAGACCTCACCTGGAATACCGTGTCCAGTTCTGGAGTCCCTATTACAGGAAGGAGATGGATGTGCTGGAACGTGTCCAGAGAAGGGCTACGAGGATGATCAGAGGGCTGGAGCACCTCTCCTATGGGGACAGACTGAGAGAGTTGGGGTTGTTCAGTCTAGAAAAGAGAAGGCTCCGGGGAGACCTTATTGTGGCCTTCCAGTATCTGAAGGGGGCCTACAAGAAAGCTGGGGAGGGACTTTTTAGGCTGTCAGGCAGTGATAGGACTAGAGGGAATGGATTAAAACTAGAGATAAGTCGATTCAAGTTAGACATTAGGAAGAATTTTGTGTCACTATGAGGGTGGTGAGAGACTGGAACAGGTTGCCCAGAGAGGTGGTGGAAGCCCCATCCTTGGAAGTTTTTAAGACCAGGCTGGATGGGGCTCTGAGCAACCTGCTCTAGTGGGAGCTGTCCCTGCCTATGGCAGGGGGGCGTTGGAACTAGATGATCCTTAAGGTTCCTTCCAACCCTGACAATTCTATGATTCTATGATTCTTTTAACCTTAATGGAATTTTGACAAAACCAGGATATATTGGAAATGTTCCATGTCTGGGCAGAGGGAGAAATAGATCTGATGGGACAGGGAAAAAAATCATGTTTCTTTCTTCATGCTAAGAAAGAACTTGCTAATATGATGCCATAGAGAATTATTAGAGTTAAATTAAATAATACTTTCATGAATTGATGCTCTATAGACTGTTAGGACTAGGAGATACACTCTGATTTGGAGGCACTACTGTGTCTGTAGAGACATCCTCATGGCATCAAGAACTGAAAGCATATAGTAATACAAACAATATACAATGACTGTAAGTGAGTTCATTTCTTATTTTTTTCCCTAACACTGGAAGGACAGTTCTGTGAACCCTTGCTTCCTGGTCTGCTTCTCCAGAATGACAGTAATTTGAATGAAAGGGATTTAGAAAGAACAAGTTCAATATTTTCACATTCTTTCTATTTGTGGTGAAAGTTTAATCAAATCTGAAAAAAAAACCCAACTTGTTATGAAGATGTCTGTGTTATTTATGTCCTAATCATAGCCATTCAGAGTTGTCCAGTTCTATAACTGAAATAGAACTGTCTCATCTGATCAGAGAGAACAGATGCTTTAGCAAAGTATAATTGTCCACTTTTCCTTTCTACTGTGATGTCTTACACTTCCATCTTGTTATCAAACTATTAATTACAACAGAGGTAGCTGAAAAGAACTAAAAGTAAATGAGATTTCAAATACATCCCTACTTACTCCTCATAATTCACAGAGACTTAGCCTCATAGCCTCATTTTTAGAAAAATACAAAAATTCACTGACAATCTTTCTTGCTGAATCTTTTTAGGTTTTTAGAAATTTTAGTAGAAATTTGACAGTTACCAAAAAAGTTTTCTTTATTTTCTTGCATAAATCTTATACCTCAAACTATCTAATGTATCTATATCATCTATATCTATGTAGTCCTTCCCTATCTATGGCTGTAGATTTTCCTAAAGCATCAAAGACATAATGCTCTTGAAAAGCATAAATCAAAATACAGAATAAAGCTAAATAGTTCTTTGGAACCTAACTGTTTGTACTTCATGGAATAACTTGTGCTAGGAGTCATAAGAAATGTGCAGGTGAGCTTCATTATCTAGTTTCTGACCCTTGTGAAAATTTGTCACTCCTTGCTACAGTTGCCAGCTTGTACTACCACTTTTCAGTGTGTCTATGCAGGAGTAATCTCTTACTAACATTCTGGTGTCATTATTCCCAGAGCAGCATGCTTAAAGTGTGGCTCTCTATCTACAAGAAACTGTGTCACGGCTGCAAGATAACTATTATGATTTAGAGAGCACAGAAAGTTCTGAATATAATGCTTGGTGACTTTCACGTGCTTTCGTTATTAAACATCTGGAAGACTGTGACTGAACAAGATGGGGAGGTTTGGCATGTTTCTAAAGCTAAACCAGACATAATGAGCTTGATCTTCAGATTCATAACTAAGTTATTCTTCAGATTTTTTCTTTACAAATTAAACTATTGTGACTGCATGGATTTGAAGATATTTCAACCCACCTGGCCTGACCTTTTGGGTAGAAAGAAAACCTGAACAGCATTGTAAGTCTATTATAAAAAAACCCCAACCAACTAATCAACCAAAACCAAAAAAACAACCCACCAAAAAAACAAACCCTCAGCAACAAACTCAGGAAATAGATACTGCACATTTGGTCCCATGCCTAAGTAAATACTTGCAAGATAAATATAAACAATGGTGAAAACAAATGCAGACTACCTATATGAGAAGACTGTGAGTTGAATGATTTTTCACACAAAATATAATTAATTGAAAATTCTTAAGAGTAATCAAAATGTATAATTGAAGTGGGATGTGGCAAGATAGTCTTTGAAATGCCCATAAAAGCATCTAGTTGAAGGCACATTAAACAATATAAAGCATATGAAACCATTATACATTAATATACCATGATTCTGTGGCTTATGGTTAATATTTATTAAATGTGTATTGCAACTATATTAAGAAACTGCATTTCTCTTAAGTATTAAAAAGTTCATTGTACTTACAATCCACTTAGAGGAATCATATTTCTTTTGTGATAGTAAGTGATCTGATATGTATAAATATTTGGAAAGGTTTTTCATCATTTCAACAAACATAACTGAAACCAACAAATTATATTTAATTATTTATATTAATTTAATTCTTAATAACTGTTACTTTTTGCATTTAAATTATACAATCTATAACAAGGAAACTGCTTCGTAAAACTGAACTGATATGTGCATGCAACAAAGCATAACTGAAATTAAATGAAAAAATACATATTTCTTAGGCAGCTACATGCCTTTCTCATGCTCTTTTTGTGGTTATCATTTATTGTCCTCCTGTACATGCCTGACATACTGATGCAAATCCAACTGTTCTATAAGCATGGGTACAACATAATTATTACTTCAAGTAAAAAATGTTTTTAAGAAGAGATCAGAGAAATACAGAAAAACTAATATATACTGTTTTGATAGTTTAGCTGGCATCAATATTGTACATGCACTTCAAAAGCACTGCAAATAACTAATTTCTGAATTTCTTTTCAAAACACAAATACATTGTAAAATAATGCTTGCAATGTTTAAAGTTTTCCTACAGGAATTAGGATGTCTAAAATAATGTTTACCTTTATAAATATACCCTTATTGAGGACTAAGCAGTCTAATGTCTTTCAACAGAATGTCAAACATCATAATTTTAAGGAAAAAGTAAACTCTAGAAGAAGAAGTTAAAAGTTGATGTAGTAAATTTAAAAGAAAAGAAGTAGTAAGTTAAAAATCCTCACACAATTTTATTTCTGTACTTTGGGGTACATACTATAGTTTTCCACTGTATCATTATACCTTTGTGTAGTCACCTACGTGGATAAAAAAAAAGTGATAGAAAAGCTCGTCATTCTGATGAGGTTGTATTTTTTGCTGCTGGGTTGACCAAGTTATTTTTATTTTCCTCTGTATCATCATGTGTCTATTTCCCAGGCTCATCAGA
Organism: Todiramphus chloris collaris; assembly: GCA_025345505.1. Lineage (NCBI taxonomy): Eukaryota > Metazoa > Chordata > Aves > Coraciiformes > Alcedinidae > Todiramphus > Todiramphus chloris. The sequence goes on along the minus strand of JANVCC010000101.1, from coordinate 2,707,503 downwards.
GCATATTCACTAAAAAAAAGTTAACTGCCATTATACTGACATGGGGATTGCTGATATATTTGATTGTTCCTGCCCTCCTCCTTGTGATCTTTTACATGAAAGATCTTAATTTCTAAGGCACTGAAGTGCTTTGTGATGCAGGGTATTTCAGTATGGCCCCTTCTAGGAGAGAGATATTAAATGGCTGTCTGTAATAACAGTTGGTGGATTTGATGGGTCAGGAGGTCTTTCTGAGCACTATAGTCCTAAAACTAAATGTGAATACATAAGGTGGGAAGTAGTAGAGGATATTTAATTACTAAATCACATAGGCTATTATTCGTGCAGGCAGTGAAGCATCATGAATAAAGCAATGGAGTACATGGCTTTTATCCTTTCCTTTCAGTAAGCAAGGACATCTGCATCATTCCTCTGTAGGCTGTTTATCCCATCGGTGGGGATTGTTCTCGTGAGCATAGTACAAATGAGATTCTTACTTAGTCTTCTAAACAAGATCAGGGACTAAAATGTGTTGCCATACTTGTTAAAACAGGTATTTCCATGCTTCTTAAGCAATTCTTCTGAAACTCTGTCTGATATTCTGTGTATTAAAAGATATCCTCTTCTGCTGATTATTTTTGTCATTCAGTCTATGCCCACTTTTCTGGGGCTGCAGGGTGATTGATGACCGCCTAGGTCTTGGTCTGGGGTTGAGGTAGCTGAATAGGCATGGACAAGAGAAACTGCTGCATGTAGTAAGATAGATGTATGGGGATCTAGTGAAAGTTACAGAAGAATCATGAGGGGATGACTGGATTTTACTAGTGGTTCCGGAGTAAATATGCAAGAAACAGCCAAACTTCACAGGAGGTATGACAGACCTTTGGGGAGGGGCAACTTGCAAGGTCTAGGAAACCTAGGAAATCATGTCAGCAATACCTTATGTGGCTGAGATCACCTGGCTAACAGTATCAGAAATTAAAAAAAAAAATAGGGTGCAGATGTACCAGAGCTGGAAAAAATGGGGAGAAAATTAGTTAGGGACATATGCTTTATTTGGTAGGGGACATGGTAAAAAGGAAGAACCTAGGAGAGGAAAATGAGAATAGAAGTCAGTCGCCAAGGATGTGGTTGGAGATATCTAGGTGGACCAGTCAAGCTGTCTTGGTGTTTAATTACTACACCTGGATAGAAAAAAAGAACCATTGTTCTGACCATACAAAATGTGGTGAAGCTGCCTTAACCCTTAGGTGGATGAGGGAGATCCAGATGCCATTTCCTGCTAGCAGGGGAATGTCCAGGCAAGCCTCCTAGTGTCAGCTTCTCAGGACCCCTTCTTGGCCTCATGGCACCAGCACTTTCCTCACAACTTCCGAGCATACTTCTCAGCATACTTCCAGCCTGACTGTAAAAAATATGTGATTAGAAGCCTGGGACAAGATATTCACAAGGGGTTGTATTCTATGGCCCTGAGGCTCTTTCAGAAGGATACACTGTTGTTGATAAAATTATATTAATATTGAATCAGCCCCTAGAGAGTCCAGAACAGAAGAATAGGAAAGTTACAATAAATTCTACATGAAAACCTATTTTTTAGTTCTGTCTTGGTACTTTGCAGTCCGAACACAATGAAAAATTTTCAGACTTCCCAAAGAATCTGTTAAAGTCTTCATCAGCTTCACTGAGTTTCGGACTGTTTAGTCTAGGATGGTACACTGGACAAGCATCACTGTAGGATGGCTATGCTTTTACACACTTTCCCAGTCCTCCTTTATTGAACACTGCCTAAAAAAGACAACTGAGTCAGGTTTCCTTCTGGTCTGGTTCAGTACAGCTAGTAGTAGATGCAAGAGAATCCCCATGGGGACATTTGCATTTATGCCTTACTTTCAGGAAGACTTCTTGGAAGCATTAATTGATTTTATAGTAGTCTACACATTCATCAGATCCCTGAGTTTGATGATGAATCCTAAGATTTCAAATTTCATTCAGTCCCTCCTCTTCTGCCTAATAAAAGTATTATAGAAGAAAACATCATGAAGCATTTCTCCCTTAATAGTCTGCTAAATGTTTTTCCAAATGTCAAGCTGGTCTGGGTGACTGGAGAAAATATATGATAGCTTACTGAAAAAAAAATTTTAGAGGGGAAAAATGCATTAAAGAACCTTAACCAGAAATTTGAAGACGAAGTTAAACCAAGCAAGAACTAGTTTTATGGAAGTGTGTTGAAAATACAAGCTTACAAATTCTAATATAAAAGGTTTAGTCCTATAAACTACAGTTTAGAAAAATACTTATAAAAATTATCTCACCTGTCCACTAATGAAAGGAAATATCAAGGTAAATTAGATTTTTGTGTGTTGCTTTTCCAGCATAATGGCCAAATGCAGTTTGGCTTCTTTTAATCTGACTACTCTGAAACCATTCTAAGTAACACAGTTAGACACAAGCAGGACTAATGTAGCTCGTGTCTAGCCTGAGGTCCGTGGAACACGACTGTCCCTATCTAGGGCTGATGTCAAAACAGCAAAGCATTTTCCGAACAGGCTGAGGCAAAATGTAATAATCCATTCTAAGGTGCCCTGGTTTGAGTAGCAACACCAGGGACAGGGACACGACATGATTTTTGAAGTGAGGAATATTTTTATTTCAACATAATAGCTTGGCTTTCCACGATGACATTAAGTACCCTTCCACAGAGTTGCATATGGTTGCCTGCATATGAAATTAATGTAGTCAGTTTTCAGCAGGGTCATCAAGTCTCACAATGATCTGGATAACATACTATTGATTAATTAAGTTCAGAAATAAGATATAATTCTCTGACCAATTATTTAATTTCTGCACAAGGAAACTGACTTTAGCTAACATTGTGCTCGTTTTCCTGTAGTTAGCTGTGATTAAAAGTCTATTCACATATACTCTGAATGGCTTTTTCCTCTCCCATCCTAAATATAGCAAGGGTTTTAATAATATTGGATTTATCTTCATAGAATACATCCAGTAGAATATGCACAAGTACACAACATAAACAATGCGCATAATATACAGACAATACTGTCAAATATTCATTAATATCTTTGTTTCACCTACTGGAGACTATTACAGAGATTCGGCTAATTCATGAAAACATGTATTTGCATCTTATTTTACATCTATTTTTTCACCCCTGCATATTCACATAAGATTTACTATACATTTAAAAAAAAAGTTTTATGCATCCAATATATTTTAACAGGGTTTCTTTGGACAGCATGAAATGACAAAGCAGAACACACTGAAATCAGTTCTGCTACCTCCAGCATATGTGAAAGCTGAAATGTTTACAAATACTGTACTAAATACATGACCAAGGGACATGCATATATTTTCAGTATTGCTGCCTGAATCCGAATGCAATCATCCACAGTAGTAATCAACCTGCTTCAACACTTCCTCATGTTTCCAGGCTCTCATAACAATAACTTTTTTATAATGCAACAAAATTTAAGCCTTATAGGAAGGTAAAATACAAATTCCATAGCTTTCCTTTGTAAAGACTTCCTTTACTTGGAACACAGGTACAAAATACCCACATATCAGTCCTTAAAGCTAGATAAAAACTTCGATCGTGCTTATCAATTTTTTGTTTGGTTTTGTTTGGCTGCTGGCTGAGAAATGGATTGCTGTTTTTCTTCCTGAGATTGTTTTTAAGAAATATATTTATGTCATCTTTTCCAACCTATGTCAAACACTCTTCCAGGACTGATGTGCCAACTTGTTTTTTTTCTTCTGCTGGAAAACTAAATACATATATGTGTAAATCCATTTTTTTTTCAAGTGTTCTTTGGCTGTCTCAGAGACCAAACTGTAATATACAGTTTTAACTTCTTTTTCCGTATCCATTCCTATATATGTTATCTTGTTTGCCAGTCTTTCAAAAGGAAAAAAAAAAAAAAAATGGAAGGCAAAGATGTGCCATCAGCAGAATTAACAAGGATTAAAACAAAAATGTTCTACATGAAAATGTATGAGACAGTCACAGTAAAAATCTAGAGAGTGTGTTAATTTGTCTTTCACTAAAGCGAGCATAAGAGAACATTCAACTGGTTTAACTTCACTGCAGATTGTTTGTGAGTAGAGGTGTAGAATTTCAAGAGATTTTCTTCTATAGCTTGTAGTTTGCATTGCTTGGTACTTTCTTACAAGTAAATAGTCTCCAGAAGTTAATTTATCCCAATCAGGATTGTTTAGAACTATATAAAGGACCTATGTGCCCTGTTGGAGTCAAGAAATTATCCCGCCTGAACCTTTCATTAAGATTTTTTAGGAGATCCAGAGAGTACTTTCTCTGTATTGTATCAAACATTGAGTCAGAAAAAAGGTTACTTCAGGAAAAAAAAAAAAAAGGAAAAAAAATCCTTGATGCCTCAACTTTTTCACACAGCATGTTGTTGCCTATTAACATTCCCATTCTTTTCTGTTATTGTCAATAGATTTTTAAAACCTATTGCCATTAGGTTTTCAAATGTATTGGACAACTAGAATAGAACTGGTTTTCACCATGTATATGCTGAATTCAGTTCTTCAAAATTTTCATAATTCATCTGTGCTAATCCCTTTAATTATTTTGTCATCTCTTTTGATTTCTCAATTTATTGATATAAAGTTTTGTGATGAACTACGTCAGTCTGTAAGTTTCCACATTTTTCTTTCTCTTCTTTGATAAATCAAGGTAATTCTGAGGAAATATGTCTATGAAGCCTAATCTCCAGAATGATAGTGACATTAGCTAACATCTCAGAACTCAGAATTTCGGTGATAAGAACCCTGAAATATCCCTTGTTTTGCCATCAGAAATAATGCAGAATAAGCATACCTGAGAAAAAAATAAGAAGGGAAAGGACAGACTAGGGAAAAGTAATTCTTTCAAAAATGAAAAATTATTTACTTTTAATTAAACCTTTCATTTTTCAAAAGAAGTCAAGGAAGTTTAGACCTTTTACTGGTTATAAATATAACTAATGTAAAAAATTCAGATAAAAATGTAAGTTTATTATTAATTGTATCTTAATGAATACAAAGAATATGGAGAAAGAAGAACAACATAGAAGGGATTTCATGTGACACAAAAGAGGGGAATTGTACATAAAATTTTTTCTCTTGACTGTATTTATGCTGAAAGAAATGATAAATGTAGTTCCCTAACTGTTCTAAGGTGGGTTGAAAAGGGCAACTAACAGAAGGACTTGCATTCTAAAGCTACATAAAGTTACTATGGCTTTGACAACATCCTCCAGTCTAAGCCACTTGCATGAAAACTGAGATGGTAAGACTTAATGACTATCACATCTTAAAAATATATCTTTTAATATTTGTATAAGTTATGTTAATACAGTCAGTTAACATTTTGTATGATTATTCTAACATAGGATCCCAGTGGGATATACTTTGCCCTCAAATATAGCAATTATCCTCTTCCTCACATAATTTCTCTGCTTTTTCCTTTGTGATCATTGAATAGATGGGAAAAATGATATTTCTTTGCATGTTATTAGCCGTGGATCTTAGAACAGAAGTCCAAATGCAGGGAGGTAGATGCAAGGCAGCATTAGCATTTTGAGGATGTGGCAGTGTAAAAACTGAGCATATTTATTAATGGGATGAAGAATTTTTGAGGATGGATCTTGCTTAACTTCATATATCAGATCTAAGCTACTTTGTAGAGAAATTAATCATTCTTTGAAGGGTCCTGTCTCTCCCTGTGAGATGTAAAGGTGGTCTCAAGCACCAGGAATACTTGATGTTTAAATAAAGATCTGACGTATCCAATTCTAAATTGTTGAATGTAAGACACTAATTCTATGCTTTATATTTGGCTTCATTGCATTATAAGTTACCATACTGAACAGCGTTTGTATACCACATTACAGTGTTCTGATCATTATGGTTGCTATGGAAACTTAGCTCAAATTTTATCAATATAAACTCAAATAATTGAATTGCTATTAAGCACAGTAGGAGAAAGAAGAGACCAGACCACATCCTTATACCTCAAAGCAAATCACAAGGTCATGAGTCTAGGCATGTAGGAACTGGACTTCCAGGGTACTCCCACTGCTCCCATCAAGATGCAGCTGAAAAGGCTACAGAGGCAAAGGCTATGAGTCTCCATTGGCACATGCTGTCAGTAAAGTACTACCATAACTTCTTTTGCCTACTGTACTTCACTGCAGGGTGGAAATGGAGCTACTAGAGCCTTGCAATGGCAGCGAAGTCCTGGGTACAGCTGTAGAGTTATCTATTGTTCCATCTCACAGTTCAAGACTTGCCCCTAGACGTACTGTTGATTTAAGGCAATTTTGTGGGACCTAATTTACATAATTATCTCTAATTATCAAATAACTAGGTGCATGAATTCAGTGAGGGAAAAAAAAAAAAAGAAAAGAAATGTTAAACATTTATAATATTTCCATCTCTGGAAAGGCACAAGTTTTCAAGCCAGCTCTTGAAAAATTCAGTGCAGTAATTAATGATTTAGAAGAGAATACAAGCAGAACTCAAATGATTAAAAAGGTTTGCCACAGGAAGATAATGTTAACAAGTACAAAGCAATGCAAAGGTTAAAATGAACTGCTTGAGCATACTGTGGGGTACATGCCATTGCTTAGGTAGCAAAACATACTGGGTACCAGTTACAAAGCCCAGCTGCAGAACAGTGCTCAGTTCTGGTCATCTTAATTAAAAAGAAAACCAGAGCATTAGGAATGGGCTCAGTAAGAGTCAATGTGAAGCAGTAGAAGCAATGAAAAAGCACAAATGAAGCTTCTTTTGAAATGTCTGTTTATTTTAGTGAAGAAAAAAAAAGTATTATATTACCAAAAAAACAATGAATACCAGAGAGAAGAAGAGGCAGAAAATAGTAGTCCCTTTGCCACTTCTTTTAGAAGACAAAAATGGTAGCTAATCCAGTGCTGCTATGTGATATTCACTGAAAGAACTCCTGGCCACAGAATATCACCAGGACAAAGTTTTACATTGAAAGTGGAAGAGAATTTGATGCTTACATGCTTGGTGATTAATTCTGTAGTTAAATTCTGGGCAAAATTTTAACTAATAAAGTTTGTAAACTGACTCTTCAGGACCAAATGACCAAAGCTGTTTCTATCATGTACTAATTTTTCCAGTCTCTTTCTTCTGGAATATTTTACACTCTCAAGTGTCAAACACAGTATTACTAGATTATGGTTAGCAGTACAGTTAATTAATAATGATTTCCAACTATTTCTCTGATTTCTTAACTCCTTTATTTCTATGATGATCGTGGATCACAACAATTCCTATGATACTGTAATTACATATATTAATCTCCAACAAATGAGCAAAGAAGAAAATTCCATGAGTTGTAATTTTTGAACAAGTTTTAGCATGGAAAAAAATTTATGTAATTTATTTAAAAAGATGAACATTGCTAACATAAATGACATACTAGACCTAGCAAGCATAGCTGGGTAGGCATGACTTGTGAAGTTTTTTGTTGTTTTCTTCTTTTTCCTTTTTCACAAAGATCAGAACAACACTGGTCTGTCTTTGCTCTTCAATGTAGATTCAACCTTATGGTGTACTGAAATTGAATTTTTGAGAAACACGGATAATAACATACAGCTGTCTCATAAGTCTGCTGTGAAAATTAATGTATAAAAAGCTCACTGAAAAAAACAGTATATTTTTTAAAGGGATTTTAAATAAGATCAATCCATAAAACAAATTTCTAAGGAAAGCAACAGGAATTCTGTGTTAGTATCCAGAACAAGGATAAAGGAATCATATCTGTTGTTGTTTTTGTTTGTTTGTTTGGGGTTTTTTTTAATGTGGGGTTTTTTTTGTTTTTTTTTTTAGGATGAAGGGGAGTTTTTATGGATTGGTGTCTGATTGGTCTTTATTCTCTTTCCCTCACTGAAGTAATTTGATCAGAATGTGATCCTTCACTCAAGGAAACACTGATTAGAGCCTTCAACTTCTATACAATAGTGTATTTTCTTGAAGATTGTAGAAACTCAATAGTTTTGATTCCTCAGCTGCACTTTCAAACTTGGTAGAGATTGAATACCAGGTTTGAAAGTTGTTGGGGAGACTGACTGACAGACAGATAAATGAACATGGACAACATCATTGCATAAAACTTTTCTGCTTAGGAAACAAGGGTAAAAATAAACTCATATTATTGTAACACCCAGTAGACTTTTGGAGTTGCTGAGAAAGCTTCCATAATTACAGTATTATACTTTTAAGGCTGTTTGAAGGTACATAATTGTTATAACCGTTATTCTTGTCTGACTACATGTAAAACTGCTGCATGTGACTCACTCCTAATGGCTGTTTGACAATTATTAATGTTGAATATGTGCTATCAACTGACCATGGGTGAAAAAAACCCAAAAGGCAAGGCAAAACAAGAATCTCAATAATCACTTAAGGTTGTCTTCACTGAGGTCAGTAAACACCACCTGTTAACTCAGCGGGGAACATGGTGAGCACTTATAAGCTTTATAGTTAAGGTTCAATCCAAAAGAACTGAACTGTTACAGGAAAACTCTCATAGGACAATCGTAGAATAATAGAATCATTTAGGTTGGAAAAAGACAATTAAGATCATTGCCTGCCATTGTTATCCTAACACTGCCAAGTCCACCACTAAACCGTGCCCCTAAGCACCACGTCAACACATCCTTTTAAATACCTCCAGGGATGGGGACTCAACTACTTCCCTGGGAAGCCTGTTCTAATGCTTACTAACCCTTTGGGTGAAGACATTTTCCCTAATGTCCAAACTAAACCTCCCCTGGTGCAACTTGAGGCCATTTCCTCTTGTTCTATCACTTGTAACTTGGGAGAAGACACCAACTCCACCTCATTACAACCTTCTTTCAGGTAGTTGTGGAGAGCGATAAGGTCTCCCCTGAGTCTCCTTTTCTCCAGCCAAAATAACCCCAGTTCCCTCAGTTGCTCCTCACAGGACTTGTTCTCTAGACCCTTCACCTGATTCACTGCTCTTCAATTACAAGTCACTTATAATAATTTTATGATACCACCTTTTGAGAATCAAACAAATACCTGAATATGAAGTACAGCAGGAAAAGATGAGGACTTTTTGGTCAGTTCATAGAATAGAAAAAGACATTAATGTAAACTATGGTCTCGAATATTTATTAATATTCTCAAGTGGCTTACTTCCCACAACTTCAAATTCTAAAATTCATCTTAGCTGCATTCCAATTGTTTTCAGTACAGAGACTGGCTCTTATCTAGAGGCAGAAGAACATTTGCGTACAAAAATATCCTATTCCAATGAAATCAAGATTATAATGTCTGTAGCATTCAATAAAAGCAAGTTACCTTTCTGGAAATTTTCAAATACTTGGTCTGATTAAATTATTTATTATGTGAAAATAAAGGACTATGGCAACAGACTCAAATATTAATTTGCCTAGTGTGTGTTTTTGTCGGGGAAAGGAAGCCCCTGATGGAAGTTTGAAGCTAAGATAAGGTGAAGCAGAATCCATTGCTGGCATTAACATTACAAGTTGGGTACAGTTTGGGCCAATATCACTGCATCTTAACCTTGAACTAAATGGTTTTGATTAAATACTGAGTAATGATATTTGAGTTTTCTATCTCATATTTTTCAGTAGCATGGCCATAAACTACAAAAAAATCAGATCTTATTCTTCTTTATGCTTATGGAAAGACTTTTATTGTCATTGGTAGAAGTCATGCATGCTTGAATTTTATGACTTGTTTTGTCTTGCTTTGGAATTGTCAAGCATAGAACAGCTGAGTGGAAAAGACAGTAGTGGGGGGAAAAAGGACTCTTTAATTTAACCTACTTCTCCATTTAGTTAAAATAACATTGGCCATTCCTACCATTTTCTCTATGATTCTTTTTCATCTCTTTATTCCTGGTGCATATAGTTCAAAAGAAAATTCTCTATTTGCTGATGAAGGCCCTGGTATAGTGGCATTGCAGATGTACCCTAGAATAACATGGAATTCTGTTTTGTTCTTATCACCTTGTGAGGCTTTAATCTCCCTCATAACAAGCAGCAAGTTAGAATACTGAACAAAGCTTTTTTGCATCACTGAAGAAGGCTTATTTTACTACAATGATCCTCTCTGGGCGAAATTTAAAACTGATGCAATATAGCCCAGCTGATCTTACATCTGAAGCCAGTCCTTAATTATTACATTGGCTTTCCTGACTACAGAGGCATGACATGTATTCCTGCATCTAACTCAGTTCAGGTAGAGTTTTTGAATGAATTTGTTACTGAGTGCAAATAGGAGACAAGATGCCAAACTTGAAGTAGAGTTATTTTTCATGACAGGACTGGGGGTATGTATGTGTGTCTTTTTTGTATATATATTTCATCTCTTGCTTGTATACATCCACTTGCTCCAATGGCATCGTAGTGTTTTGTTTCTCTTAAAAGCTCTTGGATGAGAGATTTTCTTTCTGATGAAGGGCTATTCAGAGCTTAGTGTTTTCATATCTTAAACCATTATGTGCTGAAAATATATACCTTTTTCATTGGATGCCAGAAAGAAGACAGTAAAACTGCCATAGAAGAATAGAGTACAAAGTAAGTAACTATTTTCTAATTCTTTACGACAACTTGTAAAAAGAAAATGGGCATGTTTTTATAACCGTGGATGAAAGACTTGATGTATTTATCCTAAAACCTGAAGGAATTTTTATATCATGAGTAAGTTCTGACCTATTGATCTGCCTTCCATCTGGTGACACCATTTATACTTATGCAAAGTACAATCAATAGTATAGAAAAACTATATTTTTCCTGTATTACAGTGATATTTTAAGTGACAGTATAGTCAAGGGAGAAGGTTTCAATAAAAAAAAATAATATTTAAATAAGAAATATAGTTTGGGGTTTAATAGCTTGTCCATATTGATTTCTACTGGGGTTATTTGCCATATTTTACCATCAGAGGACTTGTCATCTGTGTAAAAGCCATTTATTTTTCCAATTAACTATTTTCAGTTGGATAAGCAAATAAGCCAACTGAAGGATTATAATGCTTTCCCAAATCATAGGCCAGACTTTCCTAGGGTCTTGGAAATTTTCTCCCCCGTATTATTTGTATCTTTGGGATCCTTTAAGCTAAACATTTTTCAAAAATATGAAAAAAAATCCCAGTTCTTTCCCTAGTCGAAGTAGTGCAGACAACCATGTTACAATCCAAACAGGTTTCCAGAGGTTGTGTTAGGAGGGGAAGCAAAACAACACTCTTGTTTGATGCTCTGTCAGAAAGTGTTTAGAGAAATGTAGGCTTATGTGTTGGTCTTAGGCAACAACTACTGCTCAGTACTGAGAGGAACATGAAAAAAAGTCCAGTGTCTCAGTCAGTCTCACCTGGAAGATGATTCCTTCCTCACTCCAAAACCACCAACTTATGTTCCCCAGAGTCTGTCTCATGGAGTAAAGCTTACCTGTGCAAAACTGGAATAAAGCAAATATTTTGAATCTGTGTGTTGATTGGTGACCCACACGCCAGGTGAAGAAGCCAAATCTGGGATAATATGTGTCTGAATACCAGCACACTTAGATATGTTGAGAAGTTAGACTGTTGTCATGCTCCTCCAGACCTGTGGTGCTGGTCACAGCTAGACTAGAGGGCCTTGATTATTATGAGTGAGAAGTCTGTGAGTGTTGTGAACAGAAATCTTAGAACAGAATTTATTGCTCACCTTCTATAGCTTACTAAGTAAAATTCACTTTATGTATCACTAAGTGGTATGGTTCTGTTCTCATGTCCATCCAATTCAGATTCCTTCTACAGCTGACATTTTGGGCCATTGGAATTGCTGAATGCCACCTGAACACTGGTACTGTCTTGTCTGGCTTTCTCTGCATTCATAGCTAGCCACATCCTCTTCAGAAGAAGATGAGAGTAGAAGTAAAACATAATTCAAAAGAAGAAAAAAAAAAAGTCTTTCTTGTCTCTGAAATGAATTTCTGACACTCCCATAAAAATCTTTTGTGTATTTTCCCTACAAGAGTGGGCTGGCCTTCTGAAAAAGATCAAGAAATAATAATTAGCATTGCCTGCACAAACTGCCTATGGAGAGGACATGAAATGCTGCAACTCTACTTCATTCTTCTAATTATAACTCAGAGTATACACATGTGCTTTTAACCATTTGTTGAAAGAGTTTGCAGCTCTCTGCTGAGGCACTGTGACTTTTGGCAACTCCAGAGAGGCTGTGCCTGGCAGTGCAGTGTCCCATCTCAGCCATCATTTTCTTCACATTAAGGGCAGTTAGAGAAACTACCAAGGAGTTCATCTCACTCAAAGTAGCTTTACTCTCTCTGGGTCCTGAAGCAATCAGCATCAAGTGCTGAAATCTAAAAAAAAAAAGGATGATATCTCAGATATACAATATGTATACCTTAACAGTTAGGAAGAAAGAGGAAAAGATTGTAATAGTATATCTGATATTGTTCTAACAGTCATCCTTTGGGAACTGTAAATTTCCTGTAAACTTCACAGAAAGAAAAGCTGAGAGATTATTCATCTGAAATGAGTGAATGAAGAAAAAGACAGATAGAGAAGTTTAAAAGAAAAGTGTTCACTGTGCAACAGCACTGAATTTATTAACACTTCAAGAGGAAGACAACAGATGCTGTCAATACTGTATCTGTACTTGTACATTGCACAACAAAAAGTAAGGGAAATGGGGCAGCTGAAAGTTTTTCAGGGGCTTAAATTAATAAACACAACTAGTTTTGATACAATGAAAACCCAAAGATTAAGGCACTGGGGACACTTCCTGCAGAATGTTACAAAAACTAGACACTCCTTATTCTAAGATTTTTTGTTTTGGTTTTGTTGTGCAAAGCTTCTTTTAGTCCTTCTGTTATTAAAGAGGAATTGGGGTGGCATGAACAACAGCAAAATAAAAGAAAACATGTTTTGTCTGAACAAAAGGAAATCTCAGATTTAAGTGCTATTTTATGTTAAAGATAAACTAAGGGAAAGCACTGATTTACCATATATGGTAAATGTTTTAAAGTAACTGAACAATGTTTTCCTTCCTAGAGATATATAAATAATGTCTTTGTGAATTACTTTGTTCATTAAGCCCACAATCTTCACTGTCATCCAAGTGAGTGAACTGATTTTCAAATTAATGAACTGACTGTAACTTCCTTTGGATTAGAGGAAACAAGTACTCACATATACATTTCAATGGTATTTACTTTAAAAAGGTGTCTAGAAGAGATTTCTAGAATATGTATCATTGTACTCACCTTCCACTCTGTTAAAAAAAAAAAAAAGTATAAGGATCATGGGAAAGTTTTGAAAATACCTGTGAAAATCAAGTATGGCACTTGAAACACAGATCTATTTAAGAAAGCACAAAGTAATAGCAGATTCATAGAATCACTTTAGCTAAAAAGAGCTTTAAATGGTTATACCATGTATCAGTCTATGTTTTGTCGCTGTTTATACAGGGAGGGGAGAGATGCAGCAACATATAAATTCAGCAAGAGTAGGCAAAAGATGCAATTTTATTAATTTATAACCCCATTTTATATACCCTAGCCCCATAGGGCAATTCATCAGTGGTCACCCATCTCCTAGGGTGATTGGCTAAAGTCCTACAGCACCCATTTCAAAATATTTTTCCAATGTGCCATAAACAGAACTTAGCAAAACACCAGGTGTTGGTCCAGCTTACAAAAACCATCCTACTGTTTCTCATAACATATGAGAAAGGCAGGATTCTCACTGAATATTGTGAGAACCTGAGAAAATCCCTCTGCTAGCAGCTTTTCAGCGTCCACAATGTTTAATAAAGTCATCACCCACATTTTTAGAAAGGTATAGGAGCATGGATAGTATGAAAATGGAAAGATGTGAAGTACAGGAACTGTACAACTCATGAAGTGCTAGAGTAAAACTGGAAGACTTCTGTCACTATAATGAATGTTTAGACCCTGATACATGTTAATAGACTATTGGATTTGGAGTAAACAAACCTGCTCATAATGATCTATGTTCCTTTTATTTCATCACCTGTTCTTACTTACACTCATAAATTCAGACTTACCAACTCAAAGAGCTGAACATAACATCATAACTGAAGTAAACTTTAAATTTGCAATACCTTTGCTTATTTTCAGAGCTAGAGATTTATTTACTGTACTTCAACCATATAGCCTGGCTGATTGGTTGGCTCAATGATCTTAAAGGTATTTTCCCACCTAAATGATTGTGTGATTCTAAGATTTATTAATTCTATTTTAAAGATCTGGGACCCAATAGAATCTGGGTACAAAGAACAATTATCATATTTTCAACTTCATTGGACATCTGTGTTCTGATGATAGATATAAATGGCGTTTATCATGTCTCAGAAAGAAGCTCATTCCTGCATAAAGACAACATCTCTTACAATGATGGCCATCCTCTCTGAAGCCACAGTTTAAACTATATATATGATGAACAGTAGTAACATAATCCCATTTCATTATCTTCCCTCTGGATGTCTGATAAATTGCTCTTGTTCTGGATAAGTGTGAGTTTAAACAGAGTAGTGTAGCAGACAAGATGCAGTGTGCTTCTGCAGTTCATTCTTAAGTTCCAGTACTGTTTTTTTACCTCTGACACTTCCATGTCACTGAACTATGTTTGTCTGAGAAAATACTCTAATTATTTTTTCATGGATCTTCAATTTGTGAGGGTTTTCTTGGGTTGGTTTGGTATTTTAAGTATTCCTATTAAATAAATTAGTGGTTCAGGAGGTTGAAGAATTTCATAGTTGTAGAAGAACAGTACATTGAACAATACCTTCTAAACTGTTGCTGGCTGACATCAAAAGGTTTTTGACTAGTGGCTAGATCTCATGTAAACTACACAGACAAGACAATTGAAGGAGAAGCTGCTCTATGACAGCTTCACTAAGCTAGATTTTAATAACAGCCTGTAGTCATCTGAATCCTCACTTGGGAAGACAGATGGGATTGTCTGTATATGTTGTCCCCCAACAGAGCACTGCATTGTGCTGTTTTAGGTTTAGTATAACATAACAATAAGGGAATTGTTTGGAAAATAATCCTGTGACTCTGCCTTAGTGAAGGAGAGACCCAAGAGCTTTGTTGGACATTGTCTTCACATTTTAAATGCCTGTAGTCACTTTCTAGCCCAGCTCTCACTGTCTTCTTCATGACAGACACCTACGCTGCAGCAGCCATTATGAAATCAGCAAACTGAAGCAGGATTTCTTTGATGAATAACCTCTTGGGCAGTTAATGAGACAAAAATCTTACTTCCAACTGAGTGAGGTGGCAGCCCTGTTGCACAACCTGCCAAGAGCAGAGGGATTCACCTCTCTGTCCCCTCAATGTGCAAAGGTTTTCACTTGTGGGGGGTACTTCAGACTGAAGTCAAAGTGCTTCAGGATGAAAGTGTCAGACAAGGTACTACAGGCATCCAGCCTGAAAGTTAGCCTCATTGTCTTTTTCCTGTATGGATGACCTGCCTGGAGAACTACAGCTCTCAAGGTGCAAGTCAGGGGAAGAGGGGAAGAGGACAGACCATTACTAAATTTGGACTCTAAGGATATTAGGTCAGTATAAATATAAGCATTTACAAATAGCAGATATTTATCATAGATTTGTCCAGCAGTTTCCTTTTTACTTTCAAACTCTTTCAACATATAATACATATAAATATAATGCTTTATGTTATATACCTTGGAAATAAACCTGGTTTTATGGTTGGTATTTCACAGTTTTTGAAGAACCTTTATTAGTAGTAACTGGACCATACCTGTCCAAGCTTTAGCAAGAATCTTTTACAATTTCCTTTCTTTGGAGAGTTTTGTCTCTTGTTTTGAAAGGATTAAGGAGAATTCTAGGATATTTTAAAAATATTAACCTATCAATTCTATATTACACAGATACTGACTTGGGGGAGTTTGATATCAATTAAACAAGTACATCTCTCCATTAAATAAAGCCCAGAAAAACTACTGCAAAGATATATGTGATCAGGAAAATGGGAAATCTTGGAACATAACCATCTACCATGTTAGAGGAAACCATTTGAGGTTTTTCTCATAAATATTTCATGCTACAAATTTTCCTGTATGTCATATATCTTCTGTGTCTTATTTTTCACATTAGTGTGTGATTCAGAGATGCAAGTGACTGGAATATTGGAAATGTCCACACAGACAGTGTTCTAGCAGACCTGCATGATTTTAAAATACCAAGAGGTATTCACAGTAGTATACTGTTCAGAAAACTGTCTACAAACTATCATGTATCACTGTGTACCGAAGAGGAGGTCGCAGTCATTGGACTATCTGTTATATTATTGTACATTTTTCTTCCGTTCACCCTCCAAGTAGAGAAATTCCCCCTTATGTTCAGCTGGAACTTCCTGTGTTCCAGTTTGTGTCTATTGCCCCTGGTCCCATCCTCTTGACACTCTCCTTTTAGATATTTATAAGCGTTGATAAGATCCCCTCTCAGTCTTCTGCGGACTAAATAAACTCAGGTGGCTCAGCCTTTCCTTCTAAGAGAGATGTTCCAGTCAATACTTCACAACTGAGAATTTGCAACCTGAAAGGAAACTCCACAGGCAAGAGAGTAAAGTGCTCCCTGGTAGCCTGGGTGAACATCATATCTGTGAATGATTTTGAGATGAAATATCTAGACACTATCAATGAGTCTTTTAGGTTTGTCCCAGACCAATGTGCAGGAATCTGTTCAGGTGGTATCATTACAAGTCACTGTGTAATGAATAACCATAGGACATTTGGATTCCAAAATTCTGAAGCTACTAAATCAAAAGGTCTACTGCTCATTGATTTTTAAAAGGGAAGTCATGTATAAATGAGAAAAGAATGTTAAAGAGATTAATCATTCCCAGTGGTACAGTGACTATCTGATACCTCCATATGCGTTCTCAAAGTAAAGGAATACTATCTACTAGCGAAGACTTGAGGAAATCTAGAAGGCTAGGGAAACAGAAAGGCTATATCAGTAGAAAAGGAGATAATTTAGAAACCTTAAACTGTGTGAAATTTGGATAATAGAAGGAATAAGAATCAGTAAGCGATCAGTTAGATGTAAAAGCACAAAATGGCAGCATGAAAAAAAAGAGTTTGAGAAGCTATCTGCAGATAGCACAAAACCAAAGAACATATCCGCTTTCCAGCAGATGAGGAAGAAGCCTTCTGGGGAGTCTGTAACATGAGGAAATGAATCAGATCATGAAAAGAACATATAGTAGAAAGGAGACCGCAGCAGAGAAGAAAAAATACTTTTTTTTCTATCCCTGCTTAACATGGATAAACTCTGTGAGATTTCTGAGATGAAGCTTTATTTTATAGTTATAGACACATTAAAGGATATGCCCAACAGTCAGCAGAAGTTATTGAAGGAATAGATAAAATTAAGAGTACAAAATCTACAAGACTGATTGATATTTACCTTTGAAATCTAGGGAGACTTGAAGATGAAACAAGTAAATCACTAACCTCTCTCTGAAACAGTGTGGAGTCAGAAGAGTGACACATGTGACACCAGTTACTTCAGAAGGCTGCAAGAACTGATAAGTAGCTCAACATGTCCAGCAGGTTAATTAGTGAAAACTGTCTGAAAAATAGAATTAATGTGTACCTGAACAAATATGAACTATTATGGTTCATAATTATGAAAGATTAGGGAAGAGCAACATGGCTTTTACAAAGGAATAGCACTTCTTACAAATATACAGTTCTCTGAAGTACTCAGCAAGCCTCCTGACTGGAGCAAGCAGGATGATACATTGCACCTTGACTTTGAAAAGATGTTGAGCAGTGTTTTACCAAAGGCTCTTAAAGAAATGAAGTTGACTGTGGAAAAGGGGACTAAAATGGATAAATAAATTACTTACTAAGAGATAGAAAACAAGTGTCAGAAATAGTTCTCAAAGGGAAGGAAGATTATTAGAATTCCTCAGGGATTTGCACTTGACTCCTCAATTTTTAATTTTGTCATTAATGATCTTGAAAAGAAACTGAGCAGTGAGGTGGAAAAGTCCATGTTAAAAAGTTCTTTATAGAATCATAGAATCATAGAATACCAGGTTGGAAAGGACCTCAAGGATCACCTAGTCCAAACTTTCAAGGTAAAAAAACCCAAATCAAACAAAACCTACACACACACACACACACACATATATATAGTTTAAATGAGATGGCCCAGCATCCTGTCAAGCTGTGAAAACTGTCCAATGTAGGGCAATCCACCACTTCCCCTGGGAGATTATTCCAATGTCTAATTGTTCTTGGGGTGAAAAATTTTCTTCTGGAGTCCAATCAGACTCTGTCCAGGAGTAACTTGTACCCATTACCCCTTGTCTTTTCTGTGTTACTCCTTGTAAAAAGGCAGTCTCCATCTTCATGGTAGTCACCTTTTATGTACTGGTACATGGTAATAAGGTCTCCCCTAAGCCTTCTCTTCTCAAGGCTGAACAAACCCAGTTTTCTCAGCCTTTCTTCATATGGCAGTTCTTCCAGTCCTCTGATCATCCTCGTGGCCCTTCTTTGGACCCTTTACAGTCTGTCTGGATCTTTTTTGTATAGTGGGGGCCAAAAAAAAAAGCAGTAATCAAGGTATGGTCTGACCAGCACTGAGTAGAGTGGGATAATGACTTCTTTATCTCTGCTGGTGATGCCTTTGTTAATTCAACCCAGTATTGTGTTGGCTTTCTTTGATGCTGCAGCACACTATTCACTTATGTTGAGCTTGTTGTCCACCAAGACCCCCAGGTCCTTTTCCACAAGGCTGCTCTCCAGCCAGGTGGATCCCAGTATGAGCTGTATACACGGGTTATGTATTCCCAGGTGCAAGACCCTACATTTGCCTCCACTGAACTTCATAAGATTCCTGATAGCCCACTCCTCCAGCCTGTCCAGGTCTTTCTGGAGCATGGGTCTCCCTTCTGGAGTGTCAGCTTCCCCATTCATTTTGGTGTCATCTGCAAACATAATCAGGGTGCTCTTGATCCCAACATCGAACTCACTTACAAGATATTAAACAGCATTAGGCCCAATAGTGATCCCTGAGGGAGCCCATTTGTGACTGGTTGACAGTTTGAGAAAGAACTATTCACTACCACCCTCGGGGTATGGCCCATCAACCAGTTCCTCACCCACTGCACAGACCACTTGCCTAGGTTGTAACATGTCAGTTTCTCTAGGAGGAGGCTGTGGAGGACTGTCAAAAGCCTTGGGGAAGTCCAGGTAGACAATGTCTACCACTCACCCTGCACCACCTGAGTGGGTTATTTTGTTGTATAAGGCATTCAGGTTTGTTAGTCATGATTTGCCCCTGGTGAATCCATGTTGGCTTTTCCCAATCAAATGAAATGTGAAACACATTGTAAACAATGATATTTCCCCAAATGCTCACTTCTGTATATCTTTCTCAGATTTACCAATGATTAATTTACATTGAGCATTTCTAAAAATCTGCTTATGTATTTTATTGCAGCTAATAATGAAGAAAAATAAGATAGGAAAGGTATATCAAACATGCAGAGGACAACTAGATAAAAGAACCCCAAATACTAGCTGGAAAAATATGCTTTGGAGTAATAGGAATGTTAAAAAATAGTTTTAAGGAATAGAGCCAATGAACATTATCTAACAACATATGTAAATAGTATTGACACTTTCTAACCTGGAACCCCTATATTCAACCATGTAATTAATGCATAATTTTTTTCTTCCTTTTCTTAAGTTGTTGTCCTCTCAGGTAAAATAATTTTGCCTATAAGTTCTTGAAAAGTAGAACAATTTACAGAAATCATCTGCAGAATGTAATTGCCATCTAGTATTCCAGGCAGCTTTGTCCATCTATGGGGAGAAAGAAATAGATAAGGAAGAAACATAAAAGATGAGCAATGCAAAAGAAGTGGAATTATAGACTGCTGAGAAGAAAAACTACTGCTATCAATCCTGCCAGTTCATGAGAAACTGATCTGCAATTCACGAATGTGACAAAACACATTCTCCTTACAAAACAATAAAACACAAAGAACACATATAAATAGGGACAGAAGGAAAGGTGCCTGGTCCCGCTGAAGAATTGTGAACAGTATTCCACTTAGGTAGACTCTTTGTGTGTTTACAAAACAAGGGCATAAGGAAGGCAGAAGTAAGGAAAAAAACCTCACATTTTTATGACTGAAAAAATGAACCCCACAAAAATGAAGAGGTAAATGAAAAATTTTGAACTGATACTTAATCTTCTGACAACTGGGGAATCCTCAAAGCCTTGCACTTGAGAAGTTATGAGAAATACTGTTTATTTTTTTACATGTAATGTAGGTTTCTTTCTAGCTGATAGAAACTGAGACTCTTTTATGTGTTTTCTATTGTTGTTTTGCTTTTTTCAGAAGAGTAGAGCCGCTGCAATCCTTTGTCTATGACTCCCTTTTTGTCTGATTGCTCCAAAGTAACCAGGTACCTTTATTTTATTCTTTTTCCTGCTTTGTATTCCCATGTCTTTAAATGCATTGGATGGGAAATTGTTTCTTCTCCTCTCTGTTGGAAATGCTTCTGGAAAAAAAGAAAAGAAACTTCATGGATCAAACTGAGTAGAATTTTTATGATTCTAGGCATTTTAAAATCAAGTCAAATAATACATACTATTGATTGCTCATTCAAATGCAAGTACACTACTCTTAACCACTGCTTTCAACTTTATGAACTTTGGTCTTTAGGCCTTTCACAAATTTTTACATTCCTTCTTGCTCCAGGAAATTCTTCGTTGATTTTCAAACCCAGCTGTATGAATTCTAGCCGTGGATCAACATTCTGAGTTTCAGATTAACATGAGGAAGTATGAGAATCTCTGATGGAAGGGGTCTTAAATCAAATGGCTTCCTCCACATGACACTGTAGAAAGATATTTTCTGACATATTTTTCTGCACACTAAGACCTTTTTAGAGAATCACTGATTCTGGAACAAGAGGTCCTTGTGTTCTTGGGCATTAACACTTCTCATACAAGCCCTCTTCAGGTCTTTTTTTTCCTCAACTAAGGAATTCCTTCTCCTTCTATCTGTATGCAGAACAAATAAGGGTGATATCTCAAAGGAGTAACAGTAACATTAAAAGTAATGTGCAATTTCACAATTATCTTATACTTGTCCAAAGTGAATAAAATAGAATTAATTTAAGATTTATAATCACAAGGAATTAGACTAAAGAAAGGCACTAATTATATCCCTTTAATGTGCTAAACATAAAATAAATAAGTATGGATAATGTATTATGATTTTGGTGAATATCAGGAGCATAGGCTTTCAGGAAAAGTTCTAGGAAATGGAAAAGAGCCTATACCTTTAAAAGTAGCAAAGATGTCTGGAATATCAGACATATGGGTCTCTGGGGATATTTTTGGTCTCTGGAGATGACACTTTTCAAAATTTCATTTTATATCCCTCTATTAAGTCCAAGATGAGATAACTGTCTAATCCTCATTGTTTTGACTGTTCTTTGGAGCATCTTTTTTTGATGATAACTTTGATTCCTTTCATAACACACTATGCTCATGCTTTAAAAACATTTAGCAAATCATTATTTTCTTAGGAATACCTCCAAGTACTGATTTGAATTGTGTATCTCAACTTATTCTGGAACAGTAAATTTTTACTTATGTGTCACCAAAAGAAAATTATAGAAAAAAAGACAAAGAGTTAGTTGTCCGTGCAGGTGACAGAAATGCAGAATTAGACAAAGGCATGGAAAACCACTCCATCTTAAAATTACAATGCTGAATATTTGCAAATAACAGAAAAAAAAAAACAAACATTCAGAGAAATACTGAGGAAATTATGTAAATCATAACCTTAGCAATCATCAAATGGAAAAGGAAAATTAGCTTGTTCTTTAACTGTTATTTCTGAAACATGATTGAATCAACTTTACATCATGGTCCATAGTAGCTTGTCAGCTTGCAATAACATTGTCAGCCATGCCTGTACTGTTACCTTTACCGTACCTGTACCATTCTTTTAATATCTAATATCTAAAATACTGTTCCATGCTATCTTGTCATACTCAGAACTAAACCTCCCTGCAAAGATTATCTTCTGACCATGCCTAATTCTAGTAATCGGTGACAATTTGACATAAAACAAATGTCTCTGAAGAATTATATTTTACTCTGCAAGCATTCTTCATGCTACCATGTTAAGGAGTTTTCCTCTTCAGGTGTTTGATTCATACAATAATACTGCTTGGGAACTAAAAAAAAAATATTTCTGAAAACAAACAATTTCTTTAACAGCACCCAAACCTTCCAATGCTTGTTACCCTTTTATGTGCAGTATTCTCCTGAACCAGCAGATGCAGTGATGAGCAGCAGGCTTTTCTGTCATGTCCTGTGTCTTGCGTATCTTTAGGTGCTACATCAAAATCATGTTCTAAATGGCATGAGTGTCACCTAATGGAAGAAAAGGTCTTTCGAAAAGTACCTATTTTCAAGTTGTGAAACTTGAAACTTGTCAGGGATTTGTGGAAATGAAGCAACAGCAATTCTATTTATGTTTCATTCTGTATAAAACCACAGAGTCTCACAACGAGCTTGCAGCTGTGTCAGGCTTCAGCCAGTCTGCAAAAATTGTAACAGAATAGGAAAGGTCTGAAGCTGAAAGATGAGGTGCTGTATAGTACATCTCAGGTAAAAACTTCCCAGGGTGCAAATAATGTCTCTGAGCAGCTGTAATGACTTCTGCACATTTTCTGCCCAGCATTGAGAAAAACCATGTTTGTGTAACTCTCAAAGGAAAAGCAGCTTTGGTATCTGACCAGAAATGGAGATCATCTGAATATATCTTAATATTCAAATAACAAAGCACAGAACCATGGGCTTATTCTCCAGATAGCCCTACCATGTGGGGGAAGCCACATTCCTTGGGACTGATCAGAATGAAGCATGTGCCAGAGTGATTTGTTGAACTCATGCTTCTGGGTTCATTGAAAACCCACTAAGTAAACAAAAAATGGTGCATTAGCATTAATAAGCTTCAGAACCAAAATCCTATGATCTGCAGAGCATGAGCCTGATTTCACAGTAAATCACCTCACTGCAGCTTGTGAGCTGAACAAATGTAATGAGATTAGAAACCCCCTCTCATGGATATTTCTCATTTTACAATATAAATGGTATGCATTGCCTATAGATTTGTTCCTGCCTGTTACTTACCATCAACTAGTAATTCCGTCAGATGTGTATTCTTCTTCTCTGATAATGCCTTGAAACTGGTTGGACTCAACTAAGTGTTATGACTTGGAAAAGGTAACATCTTTGAGTCAGTACTATCAAGAATAAAATTGAAAAGACAGACATTTTTCTTACTTCTGCACAGCAAACACACTGATTAGATTGTGACTTTCTGAATGAAGAAATTACGAAATGTTGGTAAGCAAGCACTGACATGAAAAAATTCTGTTGAATTATTTCATTGATCAAGGTCTTGAAAGCCAAATTTGGCAACATTCTCAAAAACTACAGCTCTTGAAGGGAAATTCTTTTCTAAAATGGAAAAGATCTTAGTGAGAAAGCAAATCAAACTCCTTAGAAAACTAAAATCTTATTAAGAAATTAAAGCTGTCAGAAAAGAAAACTATAAGCCAGGTTGCTCATCTTATCCATGTTTTTTATTTAGCTGGATCAAAGGACTGGCTTGCTTTGAATAGCATGCCCTGAACAGTCAAAAAATCTGTGGACACACACTTTGTATCACTTGAGACTTACCCAGCAGAGGAAGTAAACTGAGGTGACAGATCTCCACTTCCAGCCTGACTCTGCACCATGTGGAAGAGGCACAAAGGACAGTCTCCTAGAGGAGACAGCTGAAAGGTCTGTTTAATTCCATAAACTCTAACATATTCTTAAATGTATTGTACAACAGAAAACTCAGAAAACATCCTGGAGTTCCTGGTACTGGGCAAGCTGAGGATCACCCATTCCATCTATCTGCAGATATACTAGTTGTAGTAGATTATTTTGCACCAGCGGAGCATTGCAGAGGTATCCCCCTGGAGCAGTAAATCTAACCCAGTATATTTCATTATGGAAGGAACTGCTGAGCCTGACATTTACATGACCTGTAAATGATATTGGTCTTCCTTATTTCACAGTAGACTAACCATGTTGGATGTCACCTCAGGGTGAAATGGGTATACTTGGGTGTGTATATATATATGGTTTTGTGAAGGAACTGTAGTACCAAAACTTTTGGTAGGAGAAAGCTGCTCATAACAAAACTGATTCTTGAAATATCAAAATTAACATTGAATAAATCCACATTTTGTTTGACAAAGGATCATAGGATTTGGCAAATGATCTTGGCCTATCCTAGACATAGGTAATGGGGGGCTACTTAGGAACTTAAACATAGTGTTCTATCTCCTTTTATGTGCCCAGAGGTATCTGAGACGTATATATGAGACAGACAGGGATAAGCACAGGGCCTGTTTTTTCTTTGGAGTTGCAACTGGAAGCTAAACAGGTTATCCTGTGCTAAAATGACATAAGAACTTACCACCAGGTACACAAATAACTCCCTCCTTACTGCTTATGGAAGAAAACAGGAACAAAACCAATCAGTTCAACAAACCCAAATATATTTGCTACCAGTTAGAAAACTTTTGTCTGTAAGCACTAGCACTGATCACATACCCAGTGATTATTCTGAACCCTTATATTAAGGGTTATATATCTATAATGAACCCAGTCATTAAGGATTTCATCTGGCACCAGTACTGAGATTATAAAACATATGCAGTGCCTTCCTTGCTTCACAGTGAAGCCATCCAGTCTGGCCTCTGCAAAGCATAACACGTGCTTTTGTTTGGCCAGGGGTGGCTGTGAGTACCGGGATGTGGGAAGAGTGGGAATGGAGTGTGTGCTGTCCATATGCCCTGGAGAGAACTGGGCTGACAGTGATTTTCATTCCATCACTCCCACAGTGCTCTCGCCTGTTCATCTGCTTGTCAGCCTCAGCTCCCTCCTCCTCCATTCCCCTCTATCCTCCTTACCACAGGGTGTATATTAAGGTGCTAGTGAGGATTCTGGCTCCAAGGTCCAGTGAAAAACATTTCATGGAAAGGGCAGAGACTAGCATGTCATTTGTAATTTTGTGCGAAAGGATGTTCCATATTTCAACGGGTTAGCCTCTTCTGTCACATGAGATGGTTGGACACCACTTTCATAAGATAACAGATTCTTTCTAAACTGCTTGCAGGTTATTTACGACCAGTCATGCACAGTGATTTCATCACCCTCATTATTTTAACTTAATTTTCCACCTATTTTTATCTATGCTGCTCATTCTTCCTTCTGCTCTTATCCTATTCACAAGCCTTTTTCCATCTTTGGAAAAAGGAAAACATAAGAAAATATTGTTTGATCCTTTTTTTGGTCCTATCCTTAGTGTTCTAGGGAAGAGTACTGTGAAATGCAAAAGCAAGAGGTGACTTACAAATGCAGAAGGCAAGCAGGAGTCACAAGTTTCAGTACACCATGGCCTTTGCATTTTTTTCATTTGGATGTATTATACAAAGACTAGGCAAATGTATACAGAATAAAAGGCTTCAGATTGCTAAATTGAATGACAAGGTTGGTATTCTCATTTATACAGTTATCTTATGCAAACTGCTAGATAAGCATCCACAGTGACATACATGTGTTTTATGGCAATCCCAGCTGAACAGAAGCAGAATTTGTCCCAAGGGTTAATTTTGAAAAGGAAAATTAAATTTACTTCCTTCCCAAATGTTAAGCATAGTTTTAATTCATTCTGCTTTTCAAATACTGGAGTTATCCAGGAATAACTACGGAGTAATTGTCAAACTTCATATGTAAAAACATACAATACACATTATCAATGAATATGCAGCTATGCACACGTAGAATACAACACTTAAAGGAGATAAACATGCTTCTTATTTTGTTTATGTAAAATATATTAATCATATAAAGATATCTTTGACAAAATAAATTCATTTGAACACCTTGTCCTGAAAATTTTAAAATGCAAATGAAAATCATAAAAGTTGAAAAACAAAATATACAATTCCTCTGCCTCTATCATATTCCAGGTGAGTTAAACAATTTATTTCCTATCTCATTTCTTTTCTTCTCTTCCTGGCATAGCTCTCTTTTAACCACATGATCAATTTCACTCCCTGTTTTATATTAGAATGATACTGAATTATTTTATTAGGTCCTTGTTTTCACTGTATGCTTGCTATATGCTTTAAATTTCATGTACATTTTACTTAGAGTATAACATTTTGAAATACATTGTAATCTTCCGTATGGTATCTTTGTTTAGTCATACACTTATTTACCAGTTAGATAAATTACTACATGGTGCTAGATTTTTGTCAGTTGAATTCTCTGACTATTCATTAGAAGAAAGATCTTGCTTGTTTAAGAAAGCTATAATGAATTACATAAAATTCCATTTCTTATCCTTTAGTTATGCTAAAAATATTTTTGAGGTTGTTGGATAAGTAATTAATTAATTACCCCTACTTAGATACAGGCTGGAGTTCTCAAGGACCCACAAGATTAATGTACCATAGAATGTACATCCTAAAGAAGAGTGACATTATCATTCCATCTCTCATATTTCAGATGAGCCAGTTATAAAATTTCAGTGATGACAGCATTACTAGGTTTTGGGTTTTTTTTACTTGAAGACTGGCAAAATAATGAAGTGTTCCTTCAATTTTAATGCTTTCAGATATGATTGTTGCGAGTGCTAGATTCATGCTAGATGCAGACTGAAAACTGATAAATTCAGAGAGTTTCTGAGGGAAGAACAAAACATGTTAGGAGACAGTGGAACAAAGCAGGGGTCAAATAAGTCAGTGGATTTTTATGAGCATAAACAGAGCAGCAGGAAGAGAAAGAAATTAGATGAATCAGAAAGCAGAAGAAGGGAAATTTTTGGAGTGAAGCACTGGTAAAGGAAATTAAAATATAGGAAGAAAAAGACCTGAGTACAGTGTTAGGGCTGACAGATTAGATAGATTAATGACTGCATGCTGAGTCTAACTACTTTAATATAATTTTCAGTAGCTAAAATTAGGTAACTCTGGCCATTGCAAAACCAGGATTTTGTAAGGATCTGCGACTGAGTTTTAATAAACATAAAGAAAACCAGCCTCAACTAAGTAAAAAAAAAATGGAAATCAAAGCAAAGAAAAATTTGATTTTTAATATTTTCTTTAAACGTTATTTTTAACCTTAGATCACTTTTTATAATGGACAGTCTATTTTGTGCTCTCATGCATTGCAGTACAATGCACACCAATGTCCTAAATGCATGTACAATGTCCTAAATAAGTAATGTTGACATAAAAAAATAGTTCTTCAACAAGCCAAGACTGGAAACAGATCTGTGATCTGCATAACAGAAACCTATACCTATAACATATTTATGGAAAGACATAAATGAAAGTAGAGTCAAAGGGAGATTTTATTTAAATTGTTGCTTACAAAGAATTTTTGTAAAATTATAAGTCAAAAAAATAACAGTGAAAATGGGGGGAAAATAAGCAATTTTAATTTTCCAAACCTAGACTTTACAAAATGGACACACCAGTAGTGGCAAATACGACATTCTTTGATATAATATTAAACTGTATTCCTTTATCAAATAATGAATTCATAATGACAAAATATGATGATTGTTTTATTTTTAGTGAGAGATAATCTTACAAAAATAGTAGGAAATTTCATCTTGCTAAGTCAGGAGTTTAACTCAGAGTATTAGAAAAACAAACTTTGAGAAAAACTGGAAATTTTCTAGCAAGGTTGCCTAGATTGACGAGTTCAAGAATTTGAACTTGAAGAGGATGCAGAATCCTGTTGTATCCAAATACTACCATCAGTTGGTGCTGGAATTTTAGGAAAAAAAAAAAAAAAACAACAAACACAACAAACCAATACCCTCACAGAGATACAGAATTCCTAAGATGATGAAGCAGTTCTTAGAAAGATGAAGAGTAAGAATAGACCATTCAAATACAGAAATAGGAATGCAGCAGTTTTCTACATCTTGGCAGTTTAAAGATGTAGGAAAGACCAGCAACCTACTGTGGACCTAGATCTTGCAAAGAAAATGAAAACATGACACTAATGATTTCTTTAGCTGTAAAGCAAGAGTTCAACAGAAATGGTAAAACCAGTGTTCTGCAGATTGACAGGGGATTAAGGATAAAAGTAATGAAATACAGACAAATTTTAAAAGACAGCAATGAAATTCAGTAAGAAAAGTGAGGATAGAACGATGGAAACAACAATATATGGCATGGTAAAAATGTCTGGATTGCTCAAGACAACAAAATGAAGGGTTGAAAGAGCAGCATGTAAAACCACAGGTATAAATATCTAAACACTACAGAACAGGGGAAACAATTTTAAACACCATAACCACCTTTTTGTGAGACTATGCATTTGTTCTAGCAATTGTTGCTCAGGTTTTTCTGTGACTTGGTTATTTTGCTCTAGTGTTATATTTTCTACTCGAGAAGTGATCCATATTTTCAATAAAAGCATTTCGTATTCATAGGATATCACAAAACTGTACTGGAAAATTTTGGAACATTAGGCATATAACTCTTCTTACAAGATACTGAGAAGCCAATTAAAATAAATATTTCTAATGATTCCCCACTGTTAACAATGAAACATTTATAAGAGTTCTTTTGCTATTATAAAATAAAGCTATTCAGTTTTACAATTGTGAGTCATGAACTTCAACAAATTGTGACCTGTCTAAAACTCTGCCACCTACCTAAACACCGCCAGAGATTTTAAGCAGTGGAAAGAACCACCTCAGTAATCAGTCCCCCTGCAGTACCATAGCAGCTATTCAGTCAAACAGTTAATTTCAGAAAGTTTCATAGAAAACAGTAATCCACAGAAACCCGTGAAGGAACTTCTAATAATCTCAGTATCTCTAATCAATATCCATAACTACAGTCATTACAGGAAAAGACTGAAAGAGATTGAGAACTTTCAAGACTCAGGTTCTTGTATTCATGAATGATTATTTAAATAGAATTTCAATATAAGAATTAAAAAAAAAAAAAAAAAAAAAAAAACAAACAAAAAACCCCACAAAGAATTGTACAAAGGAAGAGAAAAGAATTAAAAGTAAAGGGGATGCTCCCTGTGATTTAATCTGCAAGGAAACGTCTTCATGATTTCAAGTATGGTCATCAATCTAACTCTGAGCATGTGGGCAGGGCTCAATATCAAAGTACCTGATAAACAGATGCTACTGAAAGAACTAGTGAACATTAGTCTCCAGTCTGTCACTGAGTTCAATTAAGAAAAAATGATAGGAAATAAAAATAGACCCAAACCAGATTACGCACAGAAGGAAAAAAAAAATGGCCTCATTTGGAAACAGGCAAAATTCATGAAGCGTATTAATACACCTATCCACATATAGCATATACAAAGACCAATCAGTCTCCTTTTCAAATCTCTTTGAAGATGTCAATACAACAGATAGGCAGAGATTCTATTTCAAGCTTCAAAGATTTCATGTTCTGCCATCTTTTCTATAAACCTGTCATCTTCTATCTTAAAACAATTAAGATTCTTTGTTCTTATTATGCTGTTTTGGAAGATTAGTTTTGAGCTTAAACATAAATAAAATAATAATTTTAAAAAAAATTCTTATGTCAAAATAGCATTTCTGTGATTATTTTCTCCTCTTGAAATTTATCTTTATATTTATTACACAGTCAATGCATCCCTCAGACTCTTCCACTGAGCTAAGCAAGACAACTACTTTTCATCTCACTTCTTTAGATAGATACTCCTCTCCTCTAATTAATCTAATTAACCACAGCTGTCTTCAGACCAAAATTTTGTTTCTAGAAAAAGGCTAACCTAAGCTTTATATGTTATTCAAAAAGAGGCCTGTCAGGTTCTACCCACAACCATGACAGGTTTTGCTAATTCTTTAAACCACTTGATAAAAAGAGTTCAAGAAAACCTGGTCATTCACTGAGCTTATAAAAATGGTATTTATTACAGAACAACACTGATACAGTCTGCATGTTTGGATATTAAAGATTTTTATTAGCTCTGGGTTCCTGAATATTTTTTGATTAGCAAATTTTAAGGCTAATGTTCACACAAATATTGTTAAGGAATGCAAGAGGATTCATTGATGCTTGCTTTTGACTGTACGGACTACAATTGCATAAAACAAGTCCACCTGAATATAAAGTTTAAAAAGAGCTTCTCAGATGATCTTTTCTTCAAAAGAAAGAAAAAAGTTTGCTAAAAAAAAAGCCTACTGCACTGTCAGGGATATTCTAAGATGCAAGGAAGAGGAACTGAGAAACTAAGAGGAATTAAGAAAGCTCAGATGAGAAAAAAAAGCAGCCTTACTATTACTTTTTCAGCAAAGTTCACGTTCAAAGAAAGAGAAGGAGAAGTGAAAATAAAAGTTCATTGCTATTTTCACAAGTCATCATTAGTTGGCTGCAGATACTTGCATCTGCTAAAAGCAGTGGGAAAATGCCTGTTTATTTTAAAGGGAACAGAGTTTCAAAGACCCTTCAAAAAAAACACCTAGCTGGCTGGCTAAGTCATTTGACAAGCCTGGGCAGAAAAAAAAAGGAAAAAGAAAACAACCAACCAAAGCCAACAAAGCTTTGTTTTCCTTGGTTGCACCTATCAAACACCACACTCTAGGATATAATGGAATACAGACACACTCAAATTACTTGGAGTATTGGAATTAACAGAGGAAAATCAGAAGAATGCTTTTCCTGATATAATTTACTATCTGCTGTCCAGTACTGATGTTCAGGACCTAAGACATTTAGATGCCAACATCCTGTTGAAGTGTGCTTTTCCTTTATTTTCTGAAGTCCTCCACATCATCCTTGTGAAACTACATATGACATCTTAGTTATTGTAGGGAATCTTGATTCTCAGTTACTATTTGTCTTGGAAAATCTTTTTCTATGGAACATCAGTTAAACCAGATACCTGCCAGCTTAGACTGAGAGAGCAGAAACAAAGTAGTAGCTTGAAAATCACAGCATTCTCATGAAACCTAGCAAGGCAAATAACAACAGGAAACTGAAACCAGGGTGACAACTCAGACAATCATGTTATTTCCAAGCAGATAGCCTGTGAAATGCTGCATACAGCATGTACAAGTGTGAAAAATGCACACATGTTAGAAGAAAGTATATAGTAGACATGCTGAAAAGGACCCAAAGGTGTCTAAGCAGTCATCCATTTTAAGGTAGATTAAGTATGGTGGCTATAAGTAGTGACTAGGGAGGCGCACAATACTAATTATTTCCTCTTCATATATGTCTTCAGATGAATGAGACAGGCTACATCCACCTGTAATTTTTTTTTTTTTAATTCCATAACATATCTTAGGAAAATTACATTTTGGACAGAGGAAATAAAAAGATAGAAAAAAAAGAACATGGACCAGTTTTCCCCTGCTTATTGAAACATCCATGTTATGTGATCTCATGGATCCGCTGCTGCTGATAAGCAAGCATTTACATAGGTCTTACTGTTTTCTAATTGTTTTCAGAGATAGACATTGCTAACCCATGGAATATGTATGTCCAAAAGAAAAAAAATCAAACAGGAATAAGAATGATTTCAAAACAACTTTTTTAAGTCATCACTTTTCCAAGACAGTGCACTATTCTAAACTGCATTGTGGGAAAATGCTTTGGGTGTTGAATGTATCTAACATTTAAGTTTGTGCCCCAAACTTAAGGTAGGTTCTTTAATGCTTAAAAGTACAGCAAATCTAGCTTGATTCCATGACTCTTAGTGAAATCCTGAAACACTCAACACTACTTCTGAGTTCTAATCCCTGAAAGGTTCATGTAGATCTAGCATGAACCAGATTGTCCTCCTGCAACAAATATAGACCATTAGACAGGAAGTATTAAAATTAAATTGATTTGTGTGCACAAGCTTATGCACAAGCAATCAACTGCCAATAAGTACACATACACTGAAAACAGAACCTATGGTCTCTAGATTCAAAGACTCATTTACTCCTACCTCTCATACTTAATCTAAAAGTCAATATGCTGGTTGTATGAAATCTTCATCATCTATCTTAATTACTTCATTGCATAACAAAAGTTTAATGACCATCTTATTCTAAAAAGAAATTTCTTACACAAATATATTTTGTACAGTGAATAATAGAATCTATTAACTAATACGTGACTCTCTGAAGTAAAAGATGAAGTCTCATATTGCAAATCACTTTCTATAGTTTACTCAGTGATGTGATGACTTCTAAGACATGGTATAATCTCTAAATACAACAATAAGTCAGAAGTGTGATTGATTTTTTTCCTTAATTTATTATCATCCTTCTCTTTTTACTTCTAAAATAGAAGGTAGTTTCAGATAAAAGCTGCTCTGGGGCATGAAGGACTGCAAAATTACTGTGTATGTCACCATTCTGTGCCTTTGAATAATTGTCTGAACCTAAATTCCCAACATTTGTGGAAGCAAAGATCAGAAAAAAAACCCCATCTGAATGCACATATCTTCCTGACTATCTAACCCTGAAATCTGTGGAACCAAGGGAGTATACTAACTTCTCATTGTCAGTGTGATGAACAATATGAGTCCCTGTCCTGAATTATAAGAACTTTATTTTGGACAAGGTCCATTTTCCTCATGAGTGATCTGTCAAGATAAAACAATCATTACATGCATAATTTTACTATACTTTTTTTTTCCCAAATCCTCACAAATTTGTAACAGAAAATTTGGAACGCCTTCCAGAGAATCTTTTGTTGTCTACTGTCAATCTAAATAAAATCTGAAATTCCAGTTATTCTTTCCTCTACCTTTTACTACACATTCTGGTTTCTACTTTCTTATGTGTTACTCCTTACTGTATGTTGCACTTAATTAGTGTAAATTGAGAGTAATGAATTGGACTATAATTTAATCCTTTAGTTCTTAATATCCTGATATTTCCAGACAGTAGGTACTTTGTAACTGAACAAAGTAGGGAAGATTCAGATTTTATACGAATCTGGCATAAAATACATGATTGCCTATGGAAAAGAGGGGACAATAAAGATTATACATAGACAGATAGTCACGGCTAGCTGTGCTTTACGGTAAGCAAAAGTATTTTGGAAGACCCATAAAAATGCCAGTAAAACAGTAAAATTTTCAGAACCATTATCTATATGCAGGGATTTTATTTTTTTTTCTCTAGAAAGTACAAATTCATTTAAAGTTACTAGTAAAAAGAATGAATTCCTAAGTAGTTTTCCTAACAGTAAGTTGCACACTAAGTAAAATCCTGCCCCAGGTTTGTGAAGGGTTTCTGTTTCACACAGAAAGGGTGTGAAGGGTTTCTGCTCACACACACAGCTAATAAGCAAAGCAATTTTATTCACAGCTCACACACACAGAGCTAATAACAAAAGGCAATATTACTCAAGCAAACCCAACTAGTTACCTAACATCCCCATACACATACCGACCCCAAGGAGATAGACAAACCGCTGAGCTGGAGGAGAGCATGTAGCATGGTGCCCAGGGAGAGGAGTCAGTAAGTCCTAATGCCTTCCACAGTGCATCCCCTGGATTGAGTTGTGCATCAGGTTGACCTTGCAAAACATTCATTACCTCCTCTCCCCACCACAGTGGGCTACTTACAGGTCTCCTGGCAGGAGCGTGGAAAACTGGTCTGAAGTCGGTGCCTGCATGGCCAGCACGTGCACAGAGGCTGAACAGTATTTTTCCACCCATAGTGGCTAAGAGTGGTCATTCCCCACATTGCATGGGGTGGGGGGGAGCAGGGGGGGGGCGGGTCTTGGGGCACTTCTGGTGGTCATTATTTCATCAATCTTCATCTCCCTCATCCTGTCCTTGAGGTGTCCTTTTGTTGTTTGGTTACTGATATCGTTCGCCAAACAAGGAGCTGGCTAAGACTGGCTGACTGCCTGATTCCCCCGTGCACCTGCACATTCCGGACATGGGAGCGAGTACTGTGCTCTCCAGTGCAGTACAAGAGCAGATAGTTGTGTGCTGGAGGGCCGCAACAACGGATCAACATGTTCCATTCCAAATGCAAATCCATATTGCAATATGAATATTTTAAGGAATATAGAAATTCAGAGTACCACCTGTTGGTGAAAAATAGAAGTAACTTAATTTCCTGCAGAACAGTAGATGTCATGCTATGGTGAAGAGCTGGAATCAGTCATGGTTCTTGACAATTTGCCAGGCTACATAATGTGAAGCAGAAGTACAAGAAATCCTAGTCATTTATTAATTCATTATTGCAGGTTGTTAATATGTAGTGCCAATTCAGGAAACCACATTTCAAGTGCTTTGCAAAATTGTCTGATTTGTTTATAAATATGTTTTTCTGATTTAAGTTTTTCTTTATGCCATACTTTGTTATGGATAAATGTGTTAAAATTAGCCACTTCAAAAAGCAATACAGTAAAAAACCAGAAGTAGTAGAATGTAAGAAAATATAATGTAGCACAGAGCCCATTCTAATATTAACAACTCCTATAACAAAATTGAGGTTTTGAAAGGTGCAGTACTGAAGGCCAGACTCTATCATAATGGCACATCTGTGGAGCTGGTAAATAGAGGCTATTAAAGGCACTGACATAGAGTTTTTTCCCCAAAAGAGGTGTCACACACACATATCTTAACCAGACACCAATGTCAGATAAGGACGCAGTCACACAAACACACACACAAAAAATAACCTAGTGTTTGAGCAGTGCAAAGGCTGCCGTAATTTATAGTTGCTACAAATGTTTATGCCTGTTTACAGTAGAGCATTTTTCCATATATCTCCACTCTACAGATCAGGTTTCTTAAGGCACTCAGCTTCAGTCATCTTGAAAGGCTTGAAACACTTGAAGATTTTCCTGAAGTTTATCATTACATGAATTTATGTACTGGAGAAACTACATATGTGAGATTCAATGTATCATCTGTTAAAAACACAGCTGACTTAACTTCTTTTATATGTAAGAATATATCCATCCATAATACCTGTTTTGTTTTACTAAACAGTAAGTGACAATTCTTACCGACCCAAGTACATTAAATAAATAATAAACTCAGTCTGAGGGAAAAAAATGTATCTATCAAACTGATTATTCAAAGAAAGCACAGTCCATGTACTTTGCAGAAGTTTACTTAATATTTCTACTAATCTTCAATGAATTTTGGCTTACTTTTTCAAAAGCTTGTTTCACTAATCAGGAAGAGAAATAATATGCAAACAAAAAAAAAATCTTTATTAAATTTGTCCTCATGATGAATCTAAGTTAATTACAAGAAAAAGAGGGGGAAAAGAGATATATATTTGCACTCATATTTTAAACAATATTCTTCTTTATCATAATGTAATTCAGATTTATATTTACTTTGTAAGTGTCTGCAACAGAAATAGGCAGATTCTGACATCCAAAAGACCAGATGGCCTTGGAGCAAACAAAACTTGCCAGAGCTTTCTTTTTTTCATGTTTTTAACTTGAAAGTTCTCTAAAAATGCATATAGGTAATCCTGCATGGATAAACAGAGTTGTGACTCAGGTCTTGGCCTGAGCAAACAAAAACTCAGAAAGAAAGAAGTAGCATATAAGGCTTCTGCAGGCATGCTTAAAACACACAGCTAGTGTATGCCAATTAAGATGTCTCAGAAACTGCTCCAAGTAAATAGGAGGCTGCTTCAGATCCTGGGTAACATCAAAATTGTCTGAAAGCATTTTTTCAGTTACTGTTCTGGTGTTTCGGATCACCTTTACACGATCTTTTATCTCTGCCTGAATACTATATCTGTGTGTGTATATCTAGGTATACAGCTGATATATATTAACATATATAAATATTCTGTGTGTATATATATGCTAACCACTGAACAATGGATACTGTTCCCAGGGCCTGCTTGCTTAGCACGCAGTCGCTAACATGTTAGTGCTGGAATCTATTACAGACCTGGACGTCTGCTTCTAATGACGTCTGAGGGCCAAGACAGAAGCTCAGCCATCCAATGATGAGTCTCCAAATGCTTAGCTGTCAAAAGAGAAAAAGACAGACTGCATCTAAAATACTTCTTTTCACCATGTATACACGCTGCAATAATAAGTGCATTATGTCAAGCTTGGCTTGTCAACGCATTTTCATTATTTGATAGGATACAGTATGACTAGAATTTGTTGAAATGACTAAAAGTGTCTTTTGGGGAACAGAAGGCTCTAAGTAGAGCTACAGTATATTTCTTTTTTTTTTTTTTTCTCTTTCTCATGCTGCCATGGACACAAAAGTCAGTCTTTATTGATGCTTAGAAAAAAGGCTTCATAAGAAACTGGTTGCCACTTGGACACATCTTCCTGTGAGTGTCAGGATTTTTAGTATTGTAGTCAGTTTAATACACAGATCTTGCTGGAGATGTTTTGTTATTTACTTCTTGACACAAAATTATGATCTATAGGACTATATTTTCACAATTCACCTACTAAAATATAACAGGAATCTATTTAGTCTTATGTGGTCAATGAACATTTCAGTGCATTTTCACTACACGTGACAAATGGAATAAAAATAGGTATTTGAAGTTTGTAATGAATCAGTCCAGAGATGGTCTAATACTTGTGACAATCATAGGTCTTCTTCCCTTGTTCAAATAAATGTTTTCTTTTACAAAAAGAGAAGCATGTGAATAACTATTTCAAACTTATTTAGACAAGCCAGCAACCTAGATTTAGCAGTGGTTAGTATCACATCTTCCAGAGAGAAACATTACATCTCTGCTGCATATAAATAAATTAATGCTGGCTGTAAGATGAAAAAAGATGACTATTGTAAATAATACTTGACTGATTTTGGCCATTTCAATTGGATAGTAATACAAACCAGTGGTTTGTCAGTACAATAAAAAGCAGGTCATAAAATCCTCAAGAGGAAAAGAGTCATGAGTCTTCAACTATGTCAAGAAGATGGATTGAATAGTTTCATAAAGCAACCACATTCTATTCTGAAAACTGTTGAATTTTCTCACCCCACTTGAAGATTGTTCAATGTCTTATTTTGTTAATTAATATCTTCTTAATTTTAACCGAAGTTTACTTGCACATAGCATACAGCTCCTTTTCTTTTTTTTTTCTTGTACCAATATTATCTTTTGGCTTTAGAAACAACTCCACAGTTTTTGCTCTAGAAAAGCAGAGAGGGAAGTGAAGGTTTCTCACGGAGGGATCAAGCGTGCGTCATTCAGTTTTTGTTTAGTGAGACCATTTAGTTGTTATATCATATTCTGTTAGTCACTGTTTGCAGAAAATTCTGCCCTTTCTCTGAGCAGCCTCTCTACTCCTTTTAATACAAATTCCATTTTCTCGAATGTGGATAATCACAATATATATAGTACTCATCATGATAATTTTCTAGGGCCTGCATTAATACTTCTTACTCTGCTATAAATTCTTCCGATACATTTAATTGCATTTCCTTTCTCTGGGCCACATCACACTGATAACTCATAACCCATCTTGATGAACTTAAACGTTTCTCCTCCACTGTCATTTCCTTGTCATAAATCTTTCATTTATAGAAGAAAATTCTTTTATCAGTCCATACTAGCAAGACCTTATTGTTCCTGCATTTTATGCAAATTTCTATTTCCCTCTCTAGTCTTAATTGCTTTTTCTTTGACAATGTATTCCAAGTTTTGCACACTGCAGAGGTCAAAGTAAATTATCTGTAGCTGCCTGGACAACTTTTTCCTTTTGAAAATCTTCCGCTTCATGAACTATACTTGAGTCCACACAACATTGGACTTTTAGTAAAAACCCTTGCTACCAGACTCATTTGCAAGCCTTTCTACATTTCTGTAGTCATAAATCTAAAACTTGGAGGTAATCTATCCCACCAGGCAGTCCACCCATTACAAAGAGGAGGTACTTGATGAGGTACTAACCTCCTCATTTTTTCCAGTTATTTCGTATGTCTCAGTTTCCACTTCCACACCTTCATTCTCATAGCCATCTTACTCCTGCTACATGCATCAGAAATATAAAGGATGTCCCATTTTCTGCAAACAGAGCAGAGTGCTAATTTAGGATAGAGCCACACATGTAGTTATTCTGACCCCTTCATCTCTGATTAGAATGAACTTATCTTCAGTTAATTGTCATCTTCTTTCTTAACTTTCTGATCTTCTTGATAAGATTCCTTCATGATCAGTATTTTTTCTTTTTTCAATCCTTACAGGTTTCCAGGTTTTTTTTTTTAGTATCCTCTTTCAGCTGTCTAGTTATCCAACTAAACCTAGAGCTCTCCTGTACAGAATTTCCCTTGTGCTTGGCAACAAACTTCAAGTACTCTGTATGGTTCCTTCACATCATTCCAGAGACTTTGACACATGAATCTTTTCAGTTTGACTTCTCTGAATTCCTTTATATACCTCAAAACCATGATGTGGAACTAGAAAACTTTATTTAGCATCCTGTTAGTTTATTCTTATTTTTAATTTAAGACAAACAAGCTCAAGGTATTGGATTGTGTACTTAGTATTTATAAGACTTCTGGAATAGCTTTGTATCTTGATGTATCACTCTTTAATGACAAAATATCTAAGCTATCCCAAACTAAAATAATAGTGCTATTCTTACTAGTATTTTTTTTTTTCTGCTATCCATATCTAGGAATTAAAAATCTTCTAATAACACAGATATAGACACTTGTAGTATTTATAATATGAAGAACCACAGATTTAAATTCTTGAAGTCTATAGAATAGTTTTAAGTTGTTGCAGTGGTACCCATGTTTTGCAATCTTCTCCCCAAGTTAATTTGATTAATATATTCATTCAGGTCCTCTACTCCTTTTAACTTCTAGCTCAGTCATGCTTGAACCATTTCAGTGATAATATTGGTCCTAGATAATAGCAATTAGTACATTTTTCTCTGTTTCCATCAGAATTCTTCATTTTCTTTTTTCATCTTATATCCACCTTTCTTATTCTTATTCTGCCTGTCAGGCAATTAATTTTTCCGTTCTCTGATTCTGCTTTGGTTTCAGGACTGTCAGTTTTTAACAGTAGTCCCCACTAGCAAAATCTTCATGTTTGCAACAGGCCCCTATATTTTACATATTTAACTTTCAGGTTTCTTTTGCAGTCTCTGACATCAGTCACCTTTTTGGGGATATTCCTGCCCTTGTCTGCTTCCATTTTCTTTTTTCCTCCTCTGCTGGAAAGAGTTGTCTTTCTCCTTGTCACCCTGGTCTTTTTTATCTCAGGAATCATCCAAGCCGGAACAGGGAATAATTATGAGGTACTGGTTTGAGCTTGCATTCAGCAGTGAAGAGAGGGAAATATGGGAAGGTGCTTTTGGAGTGGGATGAGGTCTATACGTGTCAGAGTCCCAAAAAACAGCTGCTTTTAACTTCTGTTTTCCTCCTGTTAGTCAGTTGTCATTAGTTGTCTTATTTAATTAACAGTTTATGCAATTATGCACCTAACAGAGAAGGCCTTAGTCAGTGCAAGTCTCCTGCTGTGCTTTTAAAGTGACTTCTCTAAGTTTTTCCTTTCTAGACTTCAAGATCAAGTACAAGAGAAATAATAGCTAGGTTCCATCTTTTGTAACTGGATTGACTCCCACACCATCTGTAGTAACACTGTTTTTAAACAACTTGTTTATGCTCTAGGGTTCCTTCCAGAAGCAATATGCTGAGTACGCTGCTGAATAAGTTCTGTTTCAAAAATGGATGAGGCCATTTTCTAGCTAAGTCCTAGAAAACTTCCACTGTCAGGCAATACTTCAGAGTTTCACTAAAATCTCACTTATAACTCAAGAGTCTAGTCACTAGCAAACATAGTAGCTTAGGTTTACAAGATAGAATATTAAGGTTTATATTTATGTAATACCACAAAGATAACACCACCAATCTTAACTTTTTATGAGAAACTCCTTTTGGTGTAGATTTGATCCTTCCTCACTCCAGGTAGTCTCATAATGGAGTAATTTCCTGACTGAAGCAGAGCCTGGACCTTTGAGCGACGGTGGAAATGACAAGGGAAACTCTAAGATTATTTAGAAATGTCAAGCCCAGCAATGTAGAAGCAAGTGCTTTCATTTTTTTCAATTTTGTTAACTGTTGTTGAATCAGCCTTACATTGAGAAAATAACAGATCTATTTCTGGAGTCTGTAATAACTGAGGCTCATGAGGTCTATCCCAGTTGTGAGCTCAAGTGCTGCAAAGTCAATGAAAGTTTATAAAATGTTCTGATAACTGTTAATAACATAAACTGAGGAGAAAATGTACCAAAGAGAGAGAAAAGGTCCAAAAAACTGTATCACCCTGTGGATACCAGAAAAGCACTAAACTGAAACCACTCATGGAAAAAAAAAAACAAAACAGTGTGGAAATGAATGAACCAAAACTGATGTGTTGGAAACATAGTCTGTTCTATCCTTAATCACTTCCTTTTTAAGGGTCTTTAGAAAGGTGATTTGAAAGGAAGAGGTGGACACAAAATACAACTATTAGGAAGGCCAATAACTACTTTTTTCACTTCAAAGACTTTGGCCTTTGTTTGTGAGCCCTGAACTGACTTCCCAAAGGGTGTTACCAGATTAACTCATCATAAATTTAGCAAAAAAACCCCTTCCTGATTAATATGAGCCCATCCTTCTCTATTATCTTTCCAGGATCCAGGGGAAGGACTTTAGCAATAGAATCTACAGTGACTGAGCTCCAGCCTTGGATGCTAAAAATCATGCAAAAAAAAAAAAAAAAAAAAAAAGTCTTCACTGTTACCAGATTTCATTTTCCACATATGTGTTTGTTTCCTTAAAATAAATAAATAAAATAAAAAATTTAGGATAACTACCATCTTTTAAAGAATTGAAAACCAGAAATAGCCTTTTTTTTTTTTTTTTTTTACATTTTTTCCTCTGAAAATGAATTAGATTTTTTACCAGTAGATTCTTACATAAAAAAAGGTATTTGATTCTTTTTGGCCATAGTTTTCAGTTTTGTAATCAGGTTTGAGCATTATTTTCCTTTTAAAAAAAAAAATTATTATTTTTTTTTAACATGTATTTCCAAGTTTCTGTGAAATGTTAACTCTACTTAAAACCTATTTACCATCTGATACAGTTACAATGGAATTTCCACATGAATACTGATAATTCACTAGGATTATTTATCTTTATGGAATACAGGCAATTATATAGAAACTCAAGTATAACTGAGCAATCCAATGTAATTCCAAGTCATGCCATTGAAGAAACCACCATTTGTGGGCTGTGGCAGAAGGTCTGAGGTTCTAGCAGAGACATGTTTGAGAAATAAGAGGATCAGATCACAGACAAAGGACACTGTTCACACTGTAGCAGCTGTTGTCTGATCTACATTCATCCATTCCTGGAAAAGTTTTTGTCTTTGTTTTCCTTGCCAGAATACAGCTGCTGCTGACCAATGAATGCTGCTCAGAATAACCATATTTTGCTGTCAGTGAACCACAGACACTATACTTCTCCCATGACTACTGATGGGGAATGTAATTGAAACATAAGTTCGCTTTTTTTATGCCTATGATAGCTTAAAATATATTTTCATTTGGTAAATGGGTGGGCGGGGTTATGGAGAACTAAGCATTGTATACTTACCTTTATATGAATAGTGCAAAGCAGTGAGAGTTTTACTGACCATGTCTGAATAACAATTTCAATGGGTTAAAGGAGATTTCCAGTTTTTCAGTGTAAGAAGTTACCGTGATACATGAAAAATTACTTTTCCTTTCATATGTAGGAGGATTGCAGCACAAATACAACCCAAAGTGAAATTATTCTGAAATCATATGATCTTGTTAACGCTTAAGGTAATTTGTCCATGAATTATTTACAAATCTCTCTTCCTCAAAACAAGTTCCCTGATGCCTACTGAATACATGATTCAGGTTATTTCATCTTCCTTTTGCATTATCATGCACTTCACACAGTCTTGCCAATGGCTTATTCTTATCTTGTTCAACCATTTATTCTTATGTTTTATTTTAGTCAGAATTCATTCCAGGGCATATGATTCAACTCAAGGATTTTATTATATTTTAGCAGGTAAAGCTTAAGAATTTTGAGTCAGATACATCACTGGGTAATTATTACATCACCCAGTATAATATCACTTATCAGTTTATATTAATACACCATTCTTGTTGTTATTATATGAATATAGTCTTCTCCTTAGAGGTTTGTCTCCTCCTTAGATGACACAACTACTTAAATCCTGTATTAACAAGGATTTTAAAAAATATATCTGCTTTATGCTAACTTGCTTTATGGTTGAAGGTGGTTCAGTTGGCCAGTTCAGCTGTCACTCATCACAGCGAAATAGCACTGATATTTACTGATTATTGAACCCTTCAACAAGCTGGGTATGTAGTATTTCCTTACTAGCTCTGACATTGGAATTCTGAAATAAATGTTACAAGGCAGTTTGGTTTCATATTCCTGGATGTATGTATTCCTGTAAAATGCAAATACTAACTGACCATGAATAATTTATTTCTTAACATTTTTAAATCGTTGTGAAAGTTGTTCAACTGAAATGATTTCACTGGTGGTTTTTTTTCAGCCTCTAATGTTCAAAAGGTATGATATTCTCTAGTTGCAAAAGCTAAACTTATTAAATGCTTTATATTAGCTCTGAGTTTATTATCTTCAACCTGTTGTTCTTCTGTACCCAATACTTGCAATTTAAGACAGAGTTAAATGATTTAAGTAGACTGAAAATAAAGAAAATTCATTCTCTACAGTATGACCAAGCACTCTCATACTTTAAGTTTACTGTCAGATTTATCTCCTGTATAGAAAGTTCTTCAACTAGGTTTTGGTTTCTAACAATGTTTAGCCTATTTGAATTAATTTTTCATTATATTCTGAAAAAAAAAAAAGTTGTGTAAAGTAATCTTGAAAGAGTATTGAGGTTTACATAAATGGAAACTAAGGTGATATTTCAATTCAAATGAAACAACATAACTGATTTTCCACAAGAATTCTGGTCTTTGATTCAGCATTGCACTCACATGATGGTGCTATAGGAATATACTTATTCAAGATTTCATAAAGGTGCTAATACACATTAATTACTAAACAAGAAAAAAGTTACAGTTTCATGTACGGCAACATAAGCCATATCATAACTTCAATATGGAAAAAGGTTGGTAGCTTCAATAGCAGAATACTGTTTGATGGTTTAGCATATTGCCTCATTAAATACCCTTTATTTTCAACTTTCCCCTTCCTTCCCCCCACCCACCCAGAATCTACATTTTTTTAACATTGTAACCAAAATTGTGCATAAAAAAAGAAGATAATACAATTTTGAACAATATTT
Organism: Todiramphus chloris collaris; assembly: GCA_025345505.1. Classification (NCBI taxonomy): domain Eukaryota; kingdom Metazoa; phylum Chordata; class Aves; order Coraciiformes; family Alcedinidae; genus Todiramphus; species Todiramphus chloris. The sequence goes on along the minus strand of JANVCC010000101.1, from coordinate 2,664,024 downwards.
TTTTGCCTGGATTATGAGAACACATGGTTCCATCTATTTTTTCAACCATAATTTTACTGTAAATTTTTTTATCCTAATAGATACGGGAGAAGATAGAATTTAAAGAACATTAAACATAATGTCGTTTCCAAGATAGAACAACAGTTACCCAGTTTCTTTTCAGTCATTAAAAGATAAAAGAATTTAAATGATCATAAAGTAGAATAACCTGGAAATAAATACGACCTAGCAGAAAATATGGAAGCATTGTTGGGGAACAGAAGACATTTTAGTAGATCATATGAAAAAGAGACAAACTGCTATACAGAGAAAGGAGAGATCAAATATATATGGAAGTATTTGGATGTTTAGGTGGCACTGATTTTTCTGAACAATTGTTACTCACTCTTCTCTAGGTAAGATGCAGTCAGCCAGAAGCACCACTTAATACATATCTGGTCCAGAAGCCACTTTTGAACTATGCTGATCTGTCAAAAGCAGATAATACTGCAGGCTCCTAAACCAAATTTTGATTCATAAGTAATGGAATGCTTTATCACACTTTTGCTTAGGCTTTTGGTTATAAATAAACATTAAAAAAAGTCATATTGAGGAGACAGAGTGAAAGATTTATTCAGTTAGGAAAGGACCTTGGGAGACTGCCTACTTCTAACCTTCTCAAAGCAGGGTCAGTCTTCAATACAGAACAAATTGTTTTGGGCTTTGTCCAAACAGGTCTTGAAAATCTCATTAAATCTATTTGAGACATCTGTGATAAAAGCTTCAGTAAAACTGCTTTGAGAACTCTGTGGACATTTCCTTCTGGATTGATTCAGAAAAAGATTACCTCAGAGCTACTTCATCAAGGACATTCCTCAGGAATTTTCCAGGGGATCTCATTGTAGCAGAACTGCAGTGACAGTTTTCCAGTCAAGGAAATATCAGTAGGTTACCTTGGTCCTCCTGTCTGTATTTGTTTATGAATCAGTGTTGAACACGCTAGTGAGGTGGGAGAAACATCATCTATTAGACAACTATCATTTTTCTTTAATCTCTAGAGACTTTAGCAGGGCTCCTTTTTGGAATTACAGAGCTACCTGTAGTTTCTATTTCAGTAAAACTTGCTTCCTGCACCAGCATCAACCTATGGTTCACTGCTAAGTAGTTTGTTAAGTAGTTTTGTCAACAAAACCATAGGATACAGTTTTAGCAAAGCAGTTCTTCCTTAAGGTTGGGAAAAAAAAAAAAAAAAATTAGATTGTCTGCCTGATCGTCATTCATAACAGCAGACAGATGTTTGTTTTGGTAGTACTTGGCTTTACTGTTCTTAAGAAATGCTGTGTTACATTGTGAAAATTCAGGAAACATTTTGATGACGTGAAAATGAATTCGTAATACATTTATTCTATATATAGAGTGAGTCACTTTCTAAGATTTACATTATTCCTTCTTAAAGTACATCCCCCCCCTCCCCCCCCCCCCTTGTTAATAAATGTTAAAATTGGTTAGAAAACCTTCCTTTTGACATGTACCTATAAAGGCACAGTAGAGTATCATCATTTAAGTGATTTTTCATTTCTGTGGGAAGTGAGATTACATCTTCATGAAAAAATAGAAGTTGGACCCAGGCTAAGGCAGTTCATAATATCACTAAGTTGTTACTAATAACATGACATTAACATTCCAATTATTGTTTTTCCACTGTATTTTCATCTTTCCAAAACCAAGATTAATAATATTTTTGCAAATGAAAGAAAACAATATCTTATATGAAAAAGAACTAATACAAGGCAAGGGTTGAATTTCTTCAAAGATTTAACTGTTTGATATGAAGATTCTTGAGATGTGTTTAATTGCAGAAACATTTCCTAACACATCAAAATATATAGTTTTAATATTTTTTCTCCGGTATGAATCTTAAATCTGTTTCCTCTACATTCACTGTGAATATGAAACTGTAGCCTAATGCTTGTGCTTACAGAAAAGCAGCAAGTAATATGTGAAAGACAAGCAAGAACTAGAACTGAAGAAAATCCTATGGATTCATATTTCTTGTCTTTTTTTTTTTTTTTTCCTTTGAACTTCATAAATTCTGATGTTAGTTTTGAACTGGGGGACAGCAAAATTATGAAATGTAGTTGCTAAATCAGTGGTCTACATATAAGGACATGAATATCAATTTAGATACTTTTACATTTTCTGGATCTAATTTATGTTAGAGAAGGTTACACTTGTAAAGAGGTAAGTCTTGTGATCAAGTTCTGCGATTCCTGTGCTTTAGCTGCTGAGATGGACATTCAACAAACTGCATCAAGAAAAACTTCACTGATACTTTATGATTCTAACAGTGAAATGATAATTCTATTTTCATCTCAAGTGGATCCTTTTAACTGGATATTCTATTCAAGAGCTTCTCAATCTTTTTTTCCTCCTACATCTCAGTATATGTAATCACACTTTCCATGGCTTTCCATGACCCTGCAGTCAACTTTTTGCAGCAACACATGCTCAGATTCAGAAGAGCTCCAAGATATTTTCTGTATGTTTTCAAGAGGCAAAGAAGTAACACCCACGACCCCAGCAAAAACACTGTTCTCTGCTCTGGTCATAGGACTAAGTAACTTATAAATTGAGATCTTCTGATCTACACAAAAAATTGGCAGACTAGATGAGTTAGAGGAAATGCTGAAATATTTCAAGACTTCATCTCTTAAAAAAGCAGAGGGAGAGGTGTGAAGATCAAGCAGATGGAGATTGTCAAAAGCCTTTATTAATGTTTGATTTTATGTATCACACTACATGAGGCACTGATATACGCAATCTTTTTGCTGCTCCAGATATACATTAGATAGGATTGGTGTTGTCTGGAATAGCTGATAAACATAAAACACCTTTTGTAATTAAAAGAAAAGAAGTAGTAAGAGTTATTAGACAGGAAGAAGATTTATAATGCTGCCACAGGGCACATTACAAAAAAACCCAGGAAAACAAATAAACACTAAAGGCCAGAAAATGATGACTTTATTGTTTGTCAAGGTCTGCCCTCACCATATGGTCTACCTAACAATCTATGATTGTTTTTACCTTTCCCAATTTTTTATTGTCCCTTTGTGTTACACACATAAAAAGTTAGGAAAATTAAGCACTGTCACATTCTGATGAGATGGTTTTCAAACATAGCATGAAAAAACTTTCAGCACTTTTCCCTTTGAAAATAATACTAGCTTCATTTTGTGTTGAGATTTAAAGACCTTATTTGTTTTCTAGGAGCTGCCAAATGGTGTCCAAAGTGATATCTGACTGTATCTTACAGTACAAAAATATCTATTCTAATGCCATCAGAAACAAGTCCTGCCATTGTGTTGAAAATCAGGGAGACAAAATGGGGAAAAAAAACCCTACAGCAGTGGCGATAGCAGCTCCTGTGCAGGCTGCATATTCCCCACCGTTTGATATATCCAGGGCACATATGGCCCATATTTCCACCCCAGCCCCTCTGCTGACCACTCCTAGCTTATTTACCTTCTTCCAGTTACAGACAGAGCAAACATGTGACATAGGTGGTGGAGGTCTCTGAGCTGTGGGGGACATTGACTTGTTGTTTAGAGTGCTGGACTCTCCTCAGTTGTTTTGGGGTGCTCTGTCCCCATCTTTGAGCCCCCTGCTCATTTCTTCCAAACTACTGTTACTGTCTGCATGTAGGTGAGACCAGGCAGCGCTGGCTCCAAAAGTGGAGGAGCAGATGTACTTTCCAGGACCTTTGAGGGGAGATTCAGAAACTTCTAATGTATATAAATGAGTTGTATTTTTAGAACCACCTCCCTCCTTCCTCTTTCATGCATAGGTGTGGAGTAAAGGATTTCCATGTTCCTATGTTGCCATTGAAGTAACAGGAGAAAGCCCTCTGCCACAATACTGAACATTTTCCTGTGTCTTCCTTTCTGTCATGATAGTTGTAGTTACATGGGCATGTGCTTGCATGGGCATGGGCATGGGCATGTGGTGGGAAGAAACTCTTTTGGCCTCCACGGTTTTAAAAGACGTTCATCATCAATAGGAAAGGTTTCTAAAATGCACACACGCTGATGCCCTCCTTTGGCCCATCCTTTTCCTCTGCCTTGTGGTCGTGATAGCTTCTGGCAGAGCAGGCACTGTAGCCACTACAAACAACAGCCTGGAGCACCACCTCTGCTGTGCCTCCCAAAAGCAGAGCAGTGACTAGCTAGACACTAGTTTCCCCTGCATATTCTCTGAGTGTTTGAGTAAGAAACATTAGGAATTAAACCTAGCCCACTTTACTCTCAGACAATGCCTGTGGGAGCATACATTCTATAAAGCTAAGCTCTGTGAATTTGAAATACATATTCAGTATATGCATTCAACCTTCAGTGATATAAAGATTCCTTGTGATTTTTGGCATGGGGAAAGATTCATGAAGTAGGGTCTAGAGTTTGATAGAGAGCTGTTTTGTGCAATGGCAAGATATCCTGAAAGGAATTTCTCTGCATAAGAGCAACTACACTTCTGAATCAGTCACAACAGAGATGAATCCAGTAGAAAAAGAAAGCTATAGAAGGTCTTGAGACTAAAGATACAGAAAAAAATTGTTGTCTACAAGAAGGTGCTGTAGTGATATGGGTGTTTCACTGTGAATCTCAGGACAAGGAGTTTTGAGGAGTTCTCCTGAACAAATCACTGAAGAAGAATGGGAGGTCAGATGGACCCTCAAAAGTCCTTCTCAGAAGAAATATGGCATTATTTCGCAGCCTGAGTCATGTAATGAAGCATTCCTTCATTGCTTGCTGTTTGCATGTATGACAGTGAGGTTAAGATCTTTCATTTTCCTTGCACATTTTGTGTTAGAATTTTTTTTTTTTTTTAATGTAGAACAAATGGTCAGCCCTTCTCCAAAATTAGTGGAAAAGGCTATTAATTACAAAATACCAAAATATTGTGCCTTGCCAGCTGTCATTTATTATATAAACACTAAGGCTATGTAATGCTTTTACCATAAGGGGACCCACCCTTGTCCAGCAGTACTGAATTCTGTAATATTAATTAAAATAATTTTTACAGGCTGCAGTGACAGCTTTTAATGAGGGAACAGCTGATCTGCTGTAGATGCATCAGTTGCCAGACTGAGTCAACCTTCAAGCCACAATGAGTTGATGAGTCCCGCTTATGGGCATGTGTGTGTCAGCAATCAAAACAAAACCAGTCAGAAATACTTATTAATGGAAATGCCTGCATTGTTTGTATCTGTAAATTCCTGCTCATGTAGTGACTCAGTTGGTAATCTGTAAGGTGTTTCTAAGTCTTGTCAAATATTAGCTAGTATAATTGACTAGTATGAGCAGTGTTTGCAAAACAGTGTTAATGAACTAGATGTAGGGTTATAAAGCAGACTTTATAAAAAGAGGTGAGAGACAAAAAAAGCCCTCCTAGACAAGGTTATTGTATTAATCTTTAAATATTTAATGGATAAACTCCAACAATTCCAATGACTTTGCATACTATGTATACAAGATGTACAGCTGATTTAGAAAGACGTCACTCTGTATTTTATTAGCTATAAATCTCCCTCTCTTAAATCTGTATCCATCTTGTCTACTTCTTATGTAGGCATCACCTATTCTGAAAGAATGTCACGTTACATGTGACATTTAAGCCACAGTCATAGTACCACACAATCATATTAGTGCAACAAAGAGGAAGGATAAGAAGAGATTGATTCAAATAATGAATTGAATAATGAAAAGAAGAATTCAGGAAGTGAAGACTAAATCATATTGCTAAAGATGAATACAAAATAACATAGTCAAGCATGTGGAAACAAAGGACCAAGGCAAAATCCCCATGAAACCACCAAGACATATCACAGTAACAAATGCACAGCATGCTATCGGAAGAGCAGAAAAAAAATCCTGGCTCATTACCCAACAGAGCAGGAAACTACTAACAGCTAAGAAAACCCACATATTTTGTGCCATTTTTTGAACCTTACCTCCCTGAAATCCTCTGTCTGTCAGCACTGGCTTCCACAGTTGATTACTTCACACCAGCAGGTAAGATCTCAGCCTTGAGCAAGGGAAAAACAGGTATGAATATATTTAGGTAAGATAACTGGAAATCAGATGGCCCTGATAAATTTAATTCTAAAATATTTATGGAGCTGGCTGAAATAAACCCATTCACTAGCAGTTATTTCTGAAAATCCATAGAGACAGAAGACAGCCTAAATGCAGACTAGCCCTAAGAATGGTAAAAGGAAGCAAGCTGGACATTTTCATGGGGATTTTATGGATTTTTCAGGTTCACTGTGGACCCTAAGTAATCTTGATACAAGCAACTAAACCATTTGCAAGTAGAGAAGAGACTGAAAGCTTACAGGATTAATAGCAGCTAATGTGGATTTGTAAAAAATTAAAGGTGTGAAATCAATATAATTTTGTTCTGCCGTGGGGTAATGAGACTTGTGGATAGAATGGAAACACAGAAACATAGAAACATGTTTCATATCATGACACTAATAAAACTTCCAACAACGTCCTGCATGATACTCTGATAAGCAGGTTAGGGACACATGATCTAGATAAAATGTATTGCAGGGTGATCTAGACAAAATCTGCTACATTGTGGGTGTAAATCTTGTTGGAAAACTGTAATCAGAAGGGTAGCTATCAATGAATTACCGCCTACAGTAGAAGAGGTCTGCTCAGAATCTGCTTTTATTTAAATCTTGTCATTAATGAATTTGATACTAAAGTAAAAAACAAACTTATTATAAATGCATGGATGATGGAAAACCAGGTGAGGCTGCAAGTATGTTGAAACACAACATTAGTATTCAAAATTACTTTGACAAATTGCAGAAATGATCTGACAAAACAAGAAATTCAGCAGCGAGAATTACAGTGTGCAGCTGTGAAGGTAAAAGGTGAAAAGTAGCCTGTAAGAAACCAGTTCTATGGTAAGAGATAAACAATATGAGCATAAAAAGCTTACTCTGAGAGAGTAATTTTTGAAAGACAGCACACTTCCAAGCCATCCATGTGTCCACATTTTGCACCTATTATCTAATCCTGTTCTCCATATCCCAGGAAAGGAGGATAAAATTTAGTATCAGCTATGTATACTGAATACTTCAGGCAGTGTAAGATCTAATTTGGGATATTTAATGCCTTTAGGTATACTTGGAAAAAAGGAAGAGATCTACTCTATGGAAAAAGACTGCCACAAAACTATTGTTTAACCCTTTTTTATTAGGCTTTTGAACCCGAGCAAGAGATACATACCATTTAAAATATTGCCTCCAGAAGCAACTGTTCCTTCTCTGGGTTTTTCAACTTGGAGCTGAAGTAGAGCTGGTAGATTTCTTGACCTCTAGATTTGCTGTCTGTCTCAGCATGTGGGGTGGGCCTTAGGGGAAAGTTCCTTTAACCTATAGACTTTTAGAAATCTGCAATGAATGAAATCATCACCAATTTCTAGGAATATATGTTCTTGTTTTTTGTGTTGTGCTATGTAAGACGTGATACTACTCCTATCCACAGGAGTTTTTAAGGTTTGTAGACTGTAAGACTGTGCCATTCCATTCAGAAACCATTTTTATTCATCCATGTATTTTCCTATATCTAGGAAAATTTATGCTTTTGTGGTGTAATTCTTGGAAAGGGCAAAATGGCTTTAGACACCACCTCCCCATTCTTTCACTACTTTGAACTCTATATTGAAGATATCCTTCAAATACATAGTTCATTCAAGTCTCAAGATGAGGAAACAGGTCTAGTTTGTGTCACACAGAATCACAACAGAGAACAGTAAAGTGCCTTTAGGAAGGGGTTGGGGTCTATGGAATCTCTTGACAGACTTTCTACAACAGGTAGAAAAATCAAGACAAAATTGTTTGGTCTTTTTTTTTTTTTTTTTTTTTTCCCACATAAAAGTTGTGTTCATCAAGTATCCTCTTTCTGTAGGAGAAAGTAATTATTGAAAACTGAGCTTTTCAATAATTTCAGATTTGCAGCTGAAGGACACCATGTGACATGAAGTCTCATGTGCAACTTCTTCTCACATAAGGCACTACAGCAGTGAAACTGCCAAGAAACAGCTCAAGAAGATACTCTGGGAAATTTAGAGTGTTGCAGTTAAAATATTCTGCCTTTTTTTTTTTTTTTCCCTGAATACAAGGAGTTCTGTGCAGAATACACAGACTCTCTTGATGTTGTAGAAAAGCTGTCAAAGCAGCACTAAAAGATCTAAAGACTACTGGCTGTTTTAAAAATGCACAGGATTGGAGTAGTTCTTGAGTCTTCATGTTAAAATATGATATAATCCAAGTGGCTCCTTATTTGTTGTTACCAGAGGTGTTTTTTCTTTTACCATCAGTGTATTTCTTCTACCAGTAAAATATTGTGCAAAAATCAGTTATTTTCTGTAGCTGTTGCTCTCTTCAGAGTCTGCAAAAAGCTCATTGTACTGCTTAGAAGAGCAGTGATATTATCATAAGTGACTAATAAAGAGGATTGGCTTTATTTTTTGGTTGTAGGTAAGTTTTCTTCAGCAAGTGAGCTCTAACATGGTGGAATATTCATAAGTATTGTAAGGATATGTGGCGGCTGTGTGAAATGTAAAGGATATGTAGGTACTTGTAATGTAAGGACATTTCTAGAGAATATTGTTGAAAAACAAAATGAAGAGACAGAAAAATTAAGAAACCCTACCTAGATACACAGACCCTAAGGAACAAGAGATAACAGAGGCAGTATCAAAAACCACATCTCACATCACAAATTGAGGGAACACAATTGAATTAATCACTCAAGGCCTTGGAGAGGTCTTTGTAACTGATAAAAAGAGGTGCAGAAGGGGAACAAGTGTATCATGGGTCTCACAGGAGAAAGAAAACTTACATTCAGAGGTTTTTAGGGTCTTATAAGTGAAGCTTTTTACTGGATGTTTCGGGAAATAACACAAAGGCAGGGAAAGGGTCAATACCCTTGTCTAGCCTGGTTCCACACCTGATCACTGCAGTCTGCCCTATCTTCTTGAGCCCTGTTCTGCACTCTTTTCTGTGTGACCTTGCTTTCTGTGTGGAGGTGTGTGGAGATGATTCATTAACACACTAAAAGCTGGACTAACTGGCAAGTTGGAAGACACCAGAATCCGGAAAAATATGAGGTCAGACCCAGAGATGGGGTAAGTGGGACCATGTGTTTTGATATGGGTCATGGGCAGACCTATCAGACCCTGTCTGATCTAGGGACCTATGAATTTAAGAGTGACTGTGAGTAAAGAATTTAAGAGTGACTCTGAGTAAAGAATGAAGGTGTCCAGTAGTAAACTGATCATCTGAGTGGGCGAATAGAACTGCACTGTGTTGTTAATTTTTATGTGAGTATTGTTGGTGTTTACGTGGGTGGACACTTGCACACTATGTCCATCTGTGTGGCCCTCTGTACTGTGCCTATGTGTCTATTGGAAATAGATGCTAAGCCTTGCTAACAATTGATCCTACTAACAGGACACCAGAAAACAGACTGGGTAGGAGAAATCTCTTGGGTTTTACACTCCAGTGGATTTTACAGGCCTAAAGATTAGGTACAGACAATGGGGAAGCAGAGAACTAAGTCTAAATGTATTGTCAGATAAGTAGGCATAGTATCCTAAATCTGCTGTGATGTGATGATGGACAAAGAAGGAAAATAGCGTCCCTAAGAATAAGCATGAGAGTCCCTATAGTCTCTTGGGATAAAGGAGTACATCTTTAGAGTCAATAGGGTTCTGGAAATGAAATTTGACCTGAAAGTAGCAGCAGGTCTATACAGAGCTCAGTAGCATAAAGGAAAGAGATTTGAAGGATGGCAGAGCTGGTTATGGTAGACAATAGCATCAAAAAGAAATCAAGTGATGACAGATCAACAGAGAAAGGAAATCAAGAGCAAAGGGAGCACCTGTGATACAGTAAGTGAAAGAGCCTTCCCCAAAGTTTTGGGAAGCTAATGAAGCTCCACTGTTTGCACTGGTCTGAAAGAGTAGCCAGGACTGTTACTGTAACCGTTAGAAGTATGTAGTTTTGGCCATTCTCCACAACAAAATACAGAAATTTGCAGTATGTAGTTGGCAACTTTCCCCCCTTTCACTAACATAATGTTTCTTTGCCAATTACTCCTAAGAGTGAAATCTGAGACCACCTGACAAAACAGTGGAAGAAGAGAAGCCTACCAGCCTAAGATCCGTAGTTGTGCAGTCTGTCTTTCACTGAAGTTTCTTTTGTGGTGGCTGTTTGCACTTGTCTACTCTGGAGTATACTGGCTATATTCAGAGATTTTTTTTGTATCTTGCTTCTATGCCATCTCTCATCCAAAGACCTCAATCTAGTCCATTATTGTGTCTGATATCCCCATGTTATAAGTGAAAAAGTAGAAACAAGTTGCATGGAAGTTAAGGTCTTTGGGAAAATGTCTTCACAGGGAAGTGGTGGAGCCATCATCCCTCAAGGAATTTAAAATATGTGTAGACGTGGTGTTTAGAGACATGGTTTAGTGGTGACCTGGCAGTGCTGGATTAATGGTTGAACATGATGATCTTAAAGGTCAAAATGATTGTATGATTCTATGTCTTGACTCAGTGAAGACCTCTAAGAGTATCCTAACCCTCAATCACTTTTTCTAATGACTGCCTCATCTATATATAAAAAGGAACATGCTAACGGTCTGCTACCTCTATCACTGTAATAATCTTGAGATTGTTAATAGATATGTTAAAGTTTCAGATCACATTTCTTATAATAGACTAATGCAGTATTATACCTGAAGAACAAGTCACTAAACAATCACTAATGAAATATCCTTTACATATCAAAGTATTTTTCTTCACCCTAATACACTGAGCATTACTTCTACACAGAAATCCTAAGTAAAAGATAAAATTTGCATATTGTCCAAATTAATGTTCACCATTTGAATACTTATAAACACATATTGCATTCTATAAAGAGGCATTATTCTTTCTTTTGAGCTCTGGGTATGAAAACAAACACTGTAGATTTTTAAAAGTACTTTTTTAAGCGACTATGGACTACTAAAATGACATGGCATCAAGATCAGAAGCCTCATATTTTGGTCTTGTGGCTTTCTTTTTTTTTTTTTTTTTACCTTAAAGAGAGATCCATCTCTACAGAATGAAACTCCATTCCAAACTAAAATTCATATCAAGGCTATGAAGATCAGAGTCTATAGAGTGTCACACAATTAATTGATGCAGCATTAGGTTAAACTGGTGACCACCTTTTCAACCACTCACTGGAATAAACAACAGGAAAAAAGAATCCAAAGATGGATAGTTGCTCACCAGTATTTTTCTATAGAATATGGTCAAACTTCCAAAAGCATTACTATTCTCTGCTGCTTTATAACAGCTGAAAAAAGGCATCACAAAATAACATAAACGCAACCAAAGGTCACTGAATCTAATATGATTTTCTAAACTGATATCCTAGAGTAAGAAAAGGAAAAGATTTGCCATCTAAGCTCTGTATGTGGCAACGGTAATTTATTTTAGGGGCACAGTTAACATGGGAAATGTCAAAGATTTTTTTGTAACTTAGAAGGTTTTACCACTTTAGAAGTACTCTTGCTGTTGAGTTTATCAAAGTTATACTTTTAACATGTCTCCAAAAGGACTGATGCTGGGACTAACTATGCTACTTTTGAACACCTGCGGTTGTTCTCTTAGTGTGTGTCCACAGTGGAAGTTGTGGGAATTCCAAAATCCAGCCAAAATTACTGACTAAATAAATCTAATATAAATACATTTTTAATAAGACCTTGATAAAACCCCTTAAAATTACTACACTGGGATTTAGAAACATATTCTTATTTCCCTCATAGTACTTTGTACAACTTTACAGATAGTAATTACTATTATTTCTTTTTGTTTTTTTCTCTTGTATGACAGGTAAGAAAACATTAAACTCAGTTATATTTTCCTTTATAATTTAAGCAGGTGGTGCTGAAAAAAACCCATATCTTTCTGTTTTCCACTAAGTTAAAAATAACACAAGGGAGGTCAGGTGTGCAGTAATGCAGAGATTTAAATAACAGGATTAGATGAAAATAAGCAGTTACTTTTTCTGCTGAAAAAGCATAGGGTAAGAAATGCAAGTTTTCCTTCAACAGCTGTTACCCTGAAACCAAAAGAGCAAGAGTAGAAGAGGAAGTGAGGGAAAACACATCCTGCTCCTTGTGCTTAACATATTTTCTTGACGCATTTAAAAACCATGCTGAAAACTATCACAAAGAACATAGAAGGATAGGGATAGTCTTTGACAAAGGTACCATACAATTTCTTGTTTAAAGGTTATTTCACTAATATTTTTGTTATTTCCATTTTAACACCATCACTGTGAAAATCTAATTTCCTGGGTAGAAAATGGTGATGAAAACTTCCATGAGAAATATTCAGCACTGTCCCAAGCCATTTCGCACTCATCTATACTGCTCTTATGTGAATAGCCATTTAAACTGCAGGAATTGACTCTCGTTCATTGATGAAAATTATTCTTTGTAAATAATTTAGTTCGTACAAGTAAGATTACTACTGAAAACGCTACGGGATAATAGCAAACACATCTCTCTAATACAAATCTTGTATAGGACTAGACATATCAATTACCTAAGATAGCCTGTAGGAAAAAGTAGTAAGACTGGTTAACATGCATGAACCAGGTGATCTGACACAGTCCAACATTTTTTGAGACAAACTAATTCTGTGGTCTGACAGAGGGAATAATCAGGTCAAAGCACGAGACAATCAGGCATCTGCTTCACAACTATGAAGTACAGAGAGTTCAGCTGAGAAAATAAAGTGGAATAGTTTTGGTTCTTGGCCCACAAGGCTGAAATGTCCTTGTTCCAACAGGAAACATGATCCTTGAGTCCCTTCCAACCTGGTATTCTATGATACATTACTCACCGGTGTAGAGCAAAGAGGGGGAAATTGGGGTTCATTTTGTTGACATCTATTAAGGTTACGGGACTATCCATACAACTATATCAGCACTAAAGTTCAGAGTAGTAGCTGTGTCTCAGTACATACAGGGCATGCTGGAGGACCTTGGGTCTATGTTACAGTGCTCTCTACACTGCACCCATCTATGTGACTTCAGACTGTGCCGCTGGTGGGGGAACCACTCTGAATGCACCAGGAGCATACTTGAGAAACTCCAGGTATGGATGCAAGGAATATTACAAAGCATCCTCCTGTACACTAAAACATTAATGTACCTGCCACATAAGAAGGCTAAGAAAAACCTCTGAAGTGCAGGAAAATTCTTGCAAGGAGTCCTGGGTAACTGCTGTATACCCATGGAACTTCAGTGGTTTGGGTTTTCACAACAGTTGCTAGTGTAACTATCAAATGAAACAGAGAAAAAGGATGTGAATAAGTGTCAGGTGAAACACTAGTCTTCTGAGCACTGGAAAAACAAATCAACAGTCTCCCGGAATTTAAAGCCATACTGGATGGAAAAAGCAGAAGCATGTGACTTTTGGAGTGTGATGTTCATGGATTTAACAGACAAGTAAATTTAGCTGCATCTTCCCTGCTACTGACTAAACATAATAGAGAAAATATGAGAAAATGAGCCCGCTCTCCATAATTGCAAGATATGCCAAGTCATTCACTTCACTTTCAGGGTAAGTAATATCTCTGTCTTTACTGAGGTCTAACTAGATGCTGAATCTTCTGGTTCCTTGAACTCTAATAGTCTTTCACACTGTGGAAAAATACATAATTGGATTAAATAAAAGGATAATCAGTATAACAACATTACACTAACTGTTATTCAAACAGCATAATTTTCTGAATCTGTGGCAAGGTTTCTATTTGGTCTTTTCCAAGACAGTCATTACTGTTGAGATTGACATTCAATTCACAGTGTCACCGTATTTAAAAATACTGTAGAAAGGGAAGAGAATCCAAAAGGTATGATACAGTTTTGTAGGTGTTACACCTTAAATACTTTAGCAGCTCTAAATGTATTAAGGGATACATTTTGAAAATGGCTTGGCATTTCAATTGGTGCTAATAGACATAAACATGTTTTAAAGTATTAAAACTAGATTGCAATTTTCAGCTGAGTTGACATCACACAGTTTCTAAGTCTGGGTCACATGAAGATAGGTTGAGATTACTTTCTCACATGGAATTAAAGTTTAAAAAATGTTCCAGAACATTGAGCTCTTTGTATAGCCCATGCACATACAGGATATGGATCTATAACAGAAAAGTTTCTCTTACTGGGTGCTGGAAAGAACATTTTTTACATTACACCGAATTTTGTTTCAACTTCTGGCCTTCCATCTTCTGAAAGATAACATACCAAAAAGTAAAAATAAAATAAAATAAAAATCAACCCCCCCCATAACAAAATCAAACCTTCTTTAATTCAGATGTGTTTAATTGATAAGAATAATCAGCCACATTCTCTCTCCCTTTGTATTTTCATTATGTTTTTCACTGGAGTTCAGTAAAATGTCAACTAGCTCACTAATCAGGAACACTTAGATAAAATGCTATTATTAAATAATGCAGTCCCCTTGCTATACCTTGAATACCACTGCTGATTGTGACTGAGACAGACAACTGAATTCAACTGAATTTTTACCTTTTTATATATTTTTTTGTAAAAATCTGAAATAATGAAAATGACGAAATGCTTAGGAAACTACTGGCAGCTCTTAGCTAAATAAAAGTGCTTAAAATTAATTTTTGAAAGTCGAGCATGTCCCCAAAAGACTTTAACCCAGTTGTTTCAGAGAGATTTTGTTCATAAGTGCCTATCTGATTATCTATGGATGAAGCTGGAAAGAAGAAAATCCCAGTCAAGTCCCAGAGAGCTGAAAGTTGTCTTCAGTACCTACAATCCAATTCTCCCAGTGTGAATACAGATTCATCTACAAAATCTGCAGGTACTACAAATTCAATTGTATCCTCCTATTGCTTAGCACTTCAACAGTAATTTACTTATAACCAGACTGAGTCAAAAACAGCTGTGTCTCAGAATAGAAGATATCTTATATTTCTTTAAGAGACTACTACTGAATACGTATTTCTATGAGATCAGGACATAAGTTTATGCAAACAGAAACATGAAAATTTTCTCTTGTCATTTTATTTTTGTAACCTAGAAATCCATCCTCATCCCAGGATTTAAATGTACTTTGCTCTTTGGTAAGCAATGCTGTCTAGAATATTGTATAACAATATAGGAAAAACGGAAAATACAAATAATATTAATATATTTCAATGTTGATGCGATTTATTAAAGATAGTATTGTAGGAAATTAAGAGAGAAGAAATTTGAACCATTCATTTAAATTTATTCCCACTTTGGTTTCATTAAGACACCATAGCCTGTGTCTCAAGAAACATATTCTTTCTTATCTGAAATACAGTTCAATTGATGTTGTCAACTTCTTTTAATAATTCCACCTTTACATAGTTCCTAGAAAGTGGTAAAACAATAACGACGATAACTTCTTTAAGGTATTTCTCTGAAATTGAAGAACTAATTACTCTTAGCTGATTTTTCAGTTTATTAAAAAGGGAAAAAAAAAATGTTTTCCTGATTTTGTTCCAGCCTTGCTTAAGATTACCTGAAATACCAATCTGTTTCACAGACCTAGTTTTATTTCAGTGACATTCTTAGTTTCCATTGACTTCAGTGTGACAAAGGAGGGTGCTGGACCATGACACAAGATCTCAGCAATCTTCATATGAAGTATACATAGTATACATTTAATTTTAAGCATGATCTAAAAGTAAACAAGTCAAACCAGCAAAGAAATACTTTCATTTCTGTAAAAAAACCCCAAATCACACAATACCCCAGGCTCTGTTCCAAGAACGAATAAATCAAGATTAAATATGGTTTCTGTTGAGACAGGACATGTAGACAAAACTAGCACTTATGTCTAGGTACCCTGTTAGTTTAGATGCCTTGTCTAACTGCTGACCAATGGGTGTATCCCTGTGTTACTCCGCTGATAACTTCATCCTTTACCAGGATATGAAACTTTCCTCCAAGAAAAACTTATATTTCTAGTTATCAGGATGAGAAAAGGATCACTGCCAACTACCTGTAGTAACATGAAACTCTTGAGCCTAAGCTTAAACAATTTGTTGTTATTGTTCTTGTCTTTATAATTCAGTCATTTAGAAGACAAATTATCTGAAAATTCTATTACTGGATTTAAGTCTACTCATGTTACTACCTTTTTATTTTCTAATATTTTTCCTTTGGTCATTATTTTGACCAAATAGAAACTTAGGGCCTCAAGAACCTTTGTAAATGTTACAGCCAAATATAAATGGCAAAGATGCTTATGCAGCTCCTGTGCTTGAAAATATTTGCATTATTATAATAATTTCCTTTTCTTTTTCCATCTTTTTGAACAAAAAAAAAACCCCAAACAAACCCTCAAGGAAATTAACCTAGGATTAAGGTAGGTAAACCACTCCCAGGCACAGCTCAGTTAAGACTAAGATAATAGACTGTCTATCTCTGAGAAGGCTGGGACTGACCAAAAAAGTGAGCAGCATCCACCTATCTATGCTTTTGGTTTGTTACAAGAAGAAGCTTAGTCTCTGAGAAATGAGTAGGCAGACAATACCAACTACAGAGGGGGTAATCCCTTACAGAAGTTGGTCATGCTCCTTCTTCCCTTGTACCCCTGCCTACTTCCCCTTGCTCTTCCTCCGTGATAACAGGAGCAAAAAGCCATTTCTGGAGATCTACTTTAGTTTCCTTGTCCAACTCCTTCTCCATATCCATAAACAGGGCTCAGGCCTGGCCTCTCCTGTGACCTCACCTAGTGTCAGGGCATGTTGGGAAGGCAATGCAGGGAGAATCAGGGGAGATAAAGAGTAGAAAAAGGAGTGGCTGTATGAATCTCTCAAAGTCTTAAGTTGAATGCCCTGTCATGTAAGATAAGTTATGGGAAAGGAGGAAATCTAGTGAGAGAAAAGCAGATGTCTTCAGAAATATCTCAGATTCCTTCAAACTCCTTCTGCCTCCAGCCCTTGCTTTCCCTACAGAGGGCCCTCGTTGCTGCATATCTTTATTACTCTATATTTAACTTCCAGGCCAACAGCTTCCAGTCTAGTACTTATACATTGGTATAGGTACCTGGGTAACCTTTACAGTGTGGGGACAATGGGGTGTCTTAGGTGCATCCTTCCCTAACACACTCTGCTTACATGTACAATTCTCAGGGCCATGAAATACCCCTATTACATGGCTGTATTTCAGAGAGAAGAAAAGGAGGACACAGTCTCTCTCTAGCCCTTGTGTCTCCTCCCCTTTTATCAACAGAAAGACCTTTCTGAGAAGAGGTTAGGCTGCAGAAGGTGGATCACATGATGCTACAGTGGATCTAGGATGCTATGACACCCAGTGATTTTATGATCAAGTACATCTTGAGGTTTAACAATAAGATGGTGATTCCAGGCATCTGCACTACTTTCGGTCCAGAAGTAGATGCCCATCTCAGGCTGGCAATCACAACCCCAGTGTCTTGCATTTAACAGACATTATGTCCTTCCTCCAGATGCAGATGGTGAGCTGTCCATGCGAAAGTATAGCTGCTGCTGGGTCTCTCCTTACTCTGCAATATTTTGAAAGTTAGTACATTTGTCAGGTAATGAGAGAGACAAGTCACATGTCCAATTAAGAGTTTCAGACTGGAAGACCAGTCTGCTTCCAAGGAAAGAGCCCTGATCATCAAACAGTGAGCTAGGATACGACGGAGGCAGTTTTTATACCTCCAGCTGCCAAGTTTTGCAGCTTCAGACAGCTTGGGCAGGCCTATTACTGCTGTTACAAGTTTGGACAAAGACAGGGGAATCAACTTTTCTTCTTTCATTAGATGAGGAAAGATTGAGATGGACAAACTCTTAATTACTACAGATTTGTTTAACTATTTACTGTTATGGCTTCTTGAATTGTTTAAGTAGGCTCCTCTGAATACTAATTTTCTCTTCTATTCCTATAGTACATCTTTGAGTAGATGAAAACATGTGTGCTTATTGTGAGGCTAAAGACAGCTGATAAATGAGCTGGCCTCAAGGAAGCTCACACAAAATTCTGCATTTGATCCTTCCCCAGGTAAACAGCAAAGGTAAAATGAAGACGAGGAAATAAAACAAATAAAGATTCTCCATGCAGAAAACAAGCCTTTCTGGCGCTGGACACAGCATGAGCAAGGGAGGGAGGACGGAGTCTCTGGTCCTCTCCTGAAAGGAAAGGAGGGGCAACCACCTCAACCCTTACTGGGTGAAGTTCCTGCTTCCAGGAGTGTTTGGGAAAGCTTCGAAAACGCCAAGCGAAAGGTGGCAGCAGCGAGTTGCTCTGCAACCCGACCGCGGCGGCGGCGGCTCTTACCGCTAGAGTCGGCTAAATCCGCCTGCAGATACATCTTTCAAGTCCACAGCCGTTAATATAGCGCCTGCTATGATTTATTCAGCCAACTACGCGGCGGTTTGGTAGTGAAACGGACGCGGTGAGACTACCAGAGAGGATGACAGCACTGACGCCCGGGCTCGCCCGCGCCGCTTCCCGCGGGAGCCGCCAGCCGCCCCTCACGCCCGGCGGAGACGCGGGTTTGGTCCCTGCCAAGCAGGTGCCGTGTGGGGGCCGCGGGTTCAGGCGGGCAAAGTAACCGACTGTAGGCGTTGCCCTGACGTCTCAGCCGAGTAGATGGCTTTCCTGATCGCCACGCTGATATTCAGATCGCTGCGAGCGTGAATTAGCAGTAATTACCCCAGGCAACAGAAAAAATTGGTATTTTTCCTCAGATTCCAAAACTCCGCGCGGCAAGTTGGAAGGACCGATGGAATGGCAACTTCCAGGTGAGTGCTGTAATTGCATTTTACACAAGTTTCGCAGCAAAAGGGTTAAGCGTGCATAGGAGTAAACACGACTTCCATATTTCTTACCCTCTTGGCTCGCACGAAGTCTGTGAAACACGGTAGATTTTCCACCTGGGTTTCCAAAGGATGGGAAGAGAGAACCGAGGGAGAACCGAGCAGGGGAACGAGCTCTTGTTTCCCTGTTGCTTTTACCGTTTTGTCTGCCAGACCTCAAGTTTCTGCCACCCAACCCAAGGCGCCGGCAGCCGCTGTCACTGCCGGGGGGCCGCTCTCCGCCGGCCCCGCTCCCCCCTCCCCGGCGCGCGCCCCCACACCTGCGCCCTCGGCCCGCCGCCCTGCCTCCCCCTTCCCCAGGAAACCGGAACCCCCCGGCCGAGGGGTGCTGGCGGGCTGGGGGGACACGGGGACGCGCCTGTCTGCGGCGAGGCCACGGCTCCTCGCGGAGCGAGGCCGGGGCACACGGCCCTGCCCGGCCCGGCCTGGCCTCGGCCCCGCCCGTCGCAGGCGGTGGCGGCGCCACCTCAGCGCGAGCGGGGCCGCCCGACCTCCTCCCTCCCCCCCCCCCAGCGCCGGCTGCTCGGCCGCGGCGGGCGCGCTCCTGCTGGGGAGGGGACGGGGGAGGGAGGGGCGGAGGCAGGCGGGGAGAGAGGGAGGCAGGGCGGGAGGGAGCGCGGCGGCGGCAGATGCTGCGGCGGCGGCCGTGTCTCCTTCGGCCACATCCCGCGGCCGGTGCGCCCGCCAGGCGCGCTGCGCTACGGCGCCGCCGCGCAGCCTGCCCCAGCCGCCGCCGCCGCCGCAGCGGCCCCGCACCTCGCCCGAGCGGCGGGGCGGTGGATGCCGAGCCCGCCTCGCTCCGGCAGCCAGCGGGCAGCTGTCCTGCGGCGGAGCCCCTCGGACCCGGATCAGCGCGCTCGCCCGGACGCGGGGACACGCGGGCGCACACGCACACGGGTACACACGCACGCCCGGGGGGGGGCAAGCCGAAGATGCAGCTGGGCAAGGTCAGGACCTTGCGGTGAAGCCCGGGGCCGTCGCTCGCCCCCCCCCCCCCCGCCCCCCCGTCCTTCACCCTCGCCTAGGGGACTGAGGATTTGCTGTTGGGTTTTGGTATATGTTTGGGAGAAAGCACGCTGAATCGGCGCCGAACGGTGAGTACGACAGGCACCGTAATGGTGCCAGGTTCCCCCCACACACACCCTTCCCGCTTGCGTGATATCTCTTCTTGGCGTGGTCTCCTGCACTGCTCCCCTCGGTTATAGGCAGCCGGGCTGGGTTGGGCTGCTGGGAGATGTGTTTGTGCCTTCAGCGGAGCGGTAACAAAGTGCGCTATTTTCCCTTGTTTCTTCCTCCCGCGCCTCCCGCCTCCCCCCGCTCCATCTCTTTCCTCCCTTTCTTTCTACGTTAGTCGTTGCTTATGTAGGGCATCCGCGGCACCGTGTCTCCCGACGCCCTGCACTAATGTACTCGTTACGGCAGTGAAGTCATGGGCCGGGGAGGAGGAGAAGGAGGAGGTGGAGGAAGAAGAAGAAGGGACCTGGGGACCTGCGGGCGGGGACAGCGCCCGGCCCTGTGCCGAGCCCGAGCGCGAGGTGCCGGCGCGATGGCCCGGGCGCCGGGGCGGCTCCGAGCGGCGGCTGCTGCGTGTGTCTGTGTGTCTGTGTCTGTGTGTCTGTGTGTCTGTCTGTGTGTGTGTGCGCGGCGGGGAGGGGGTTCTTCCTTTGAAGCCACCGTCTGCGAAATCTTGCGCTCGAGGAGCGGGCAGAGGGGGGTGGGGGAGCGGAGCCGCGATGTGCGCTGTGATGTTTCGTTGATCTATATTTAATGGCTGAAAGGAAAGATGCTTTTCTTTCCTTTACCCTTACCTTACTCTTATTCTGATGTGTAATGTGCTTGCATCGATCGGTCAAAGCGTAGCTTCGGCTGAATCAAGTCACCACAGAGGAGGAGCAGCAGCACAGGAGGTTCATGTAATATACAAATTCATCTGGCTGGGAATCTTGGAGTAAAATACAAAACCCCCAAAGAGGGATCATTTTAGAAACCATGTTCATTTTCCCCTGGAGGAGTTGAAGGCACAAATACATGAAAGACTGGAATACTGCATCTAGTGCAGAGACATTTTCTTTCTCATACTTTTAAGTGTTAGTGTGTGCTTTGTTCAGATTCGGGGTGTTGTGATTAACCCTATGCGTTATAGAAAAATACCCAAAACTTGCAGAAAATATTTAGGAATTAATAGGCCCGTTTATTAAACACCCGTCTGTTAACTTTATTTGCTATAGTACTGATATTTGTGCCCCTTAAAATATGTATGCTTTTTTATTGGCACTAACAAGATAAAGTAAAAACTTCACATTGCAGCTTTATTTCCGCAATCTGTAGGGGTAGTCTGTATGTAAAGTGAAAACAGGGCATTGGCCTGAGCTGTGGTTCACAGCAGACCTCTCCATAGGGTATGTTGAGACTTACGTACCTCAAGACAGTGAGAGGACTACCCAGATTTATATGGAGTTTATGTAAGTCTGTTGTGGGCTTTTGCAAAATCAAAAGAGGAAAAAATATTTTTGTCATCCTGTATTTAAGGATGTATTCATCCTGTCTTAAAAAGATGAACTGATTATCTAACTCATGTGGGCTGGGTTGATATTTTTCAAACAGCCTAGTTAGTTGGTCAGTGTATAAATGACATGGCAGGAGGGAGTTAGGTGCAGGTCTTCAGTGAAGGCTGCTGCATATCCTACTTATAGGAATCTGAGACTCAGATGACTTTGAGGCTTTTGTGAGGCTATATACCTTCACACAGGTTATCTGAGGAGGAGCCCCAGCCCTAAACACAAACCATCTAAGAAGGCTTTGGTATATAAGCAAAACTCAGACATTCCACGATAACCAAATACCATTGTAAGACTAATTCTGAGGCAAGTTGGTGAAGCTGTCTCTTTTCAGTCTGTGAATGACTTGACCCTTTGGGAGCCTTGACTATCAGTCTGAATCCTGCCCAACTACAGAGAACTTGTGATAGATCATCCTCATTAGTAAGAAGTTGATTAATGACTTGGGACTGCGTTGAATGTGATTATGTTGAATGTTGTAGTGCCGAAACAGGAGATCGCATCTTGATCAGGTTGTTCAGAGATGGTTTTTGCAGTCTGTTATATAAGAGAGGCTTGGGAAAAAAAAAAAAAAAAAAAAAAAGAAGCAGGGCGGGCTGTGTATATGTACCGAAGGAAATACGCCTCACAACTGCTGGTAGCAAGCAAGGTATTTATTTCTGAATGCCAGTTGCATGACTTTGTGTGGATTGCAAGAAAGATGCTTTTGGGAGGAAACTCCAGCTATTATGCTCAAGTTCTGTTTGTCAGGTACCTTAATTTATGCTAAAACCAATAAATACCTCATCAGTGACACAAGCTTGTGAGTTTTGCTGTGTTTTTTAAATACTGTTACTAAAATAATTTCATCCTCACATAATGAACTCTGACAGAAAGCTGCACAAAATAGGTATAGTAGTGACTGAAAAAACCAAGGTGTTTGCATAATTTTGGTTTGCGTAATTTGCCTTTCCTGATGGATGATATCAATTTAATGGCCGTGTTTTGGTGTTAAGTATTTCTTTTTCAATACATGTGTAAAATAAGCTTTAGCTACAAAGCAAGTGCCGGAGTAGCTTATTTTAAGGGTTTTAAGAAATGCATTTTTAGGTAGGGCTGTAGATTGGCATGTAAATAGAGAAGATAGCAGAATCAGCAGAACTCGTGTTAAATTTTGCACTAAATTTCAGATACATTTTCTATTTCATGGTTCAGAGTGGTATGATTTTCAGAGCCTATCACTTGCGGAAATCCCAGCATATCTTCGTCAGAGTTTCATACATTCATTTCAACAGTTCCCCTAAGCAACTGTTTTTAAGAGTATCAGCATGATAAGGAAAATACATTATTCCAGTACTCTTTACTTAAATAAGGACCTGTGGTTTTGATGCTTATTGATTGCACTTGTAAGTCACAAAGATTTTGATATTTCAAGTTACAGATGAGATTTGACAAAAATGAAATTGATTGTTTCTCCCCTTTGAAGGTCTCAGATCATATTACAGGATGAGTTTTGGATGGTTATTTAACTGCACAATATTAAATGCAGTAGTCTGATTATGAATAACATACAAGTAAACAATAAATCTTAATGGAGGAAGCATTTTTACATATAGTGCATTTATTTTTTAAATGACAGAGTGAACTCTGAAAAAGGACTAAAACACATCTGCTTTTAAATAAGAAGTTGATTTTCTTTTTTCATGACAAACATCATTGCACCTACAAAGACATTATTTTCTGACCTTTTTTCTCTTGTTCTTGTTTTCCATGGGGGCATGATGGGAAAATTATTCTCATATGTCAGTAGGAAGTTCCATGCAGGACAGGTATGCAATCCTCTCTACTCATGCACTGCAGAACCACAGAACCCTTTGGCTAATGGGTCTTCTGTAGTTAGACTCACTTGGAAAGAGGTCTGAATGCAGCATGACACACTGAAACAATTTCTTCTATCCCTTTGGGATGTGCTAATCTGGTGACATGAATGGGTTGTAAAAGCAGATTACCTGACCAGATTCTCTGCCAGTATGCTGGACAAAATTGTAAATTAAATAAAAGGAAGTAAGGTATCTGTTTATATGTAAACTGATAGCTGTGTTAATAGATTTTTTTTCTTCTTGCATTAGTTGCCAGTTTAGTGTAAAACTAAGAAACAGAGAAACATCTCATTATCTGTGAGAGCAAGTATTTAATATTTGTTTAAATTGCTCTTGGCATGCTAACGTCTAGTGCATCCTACTGGCTCTTAATCTGCCTGTTCTACATTACAAAATTCAGTTACAGTAATAAGCAGTAACTTCAAGAGACATAAAGCATGGAAGAGTATGTACTATCTTGTCCTTTTGGCTACTGCCAATTTTACTGAAGTTTCTGGGGGAAAAAAACCATCAACACACAAAAAACAGGCTTCTAATGAAACTTTGGAACTTTGTGCTTCTCATACCTACCAAAAAGGTGGTAACATTTTTCAATTCATAATTCTTCTGTATAACAGACTAATATTTTCCACTTGTTTTCATTCACTTTGAGAAGCCACAAATACACAGAGTCTGCTTTGAGTAGTAACATCCAAGATCAAGAACATCTGATAGCCAAAGGGGCTTTTCATGAAAGGTTCTCTAGGGGAAGATTTTGCTTTTTTCCCCCATTTCTTCAATGTTTGTTGTTGTGGTTGTTGCCAGATTTGCAATTGATTTCTTCACCTCCTAAAAAACTTCACAGTACAGCAGTTTCCTTTTGGTCAAGAAAATTACTTTTGGAAACTGACAGTACAACTTAAATTTGTTTGCTTAGTGTAACATAAACATAGTCTTTTTTTCACCCATAGGTACATTCTTCTGTCCTAACTCAGTCAATTACTGTTCAATTAAGTAACATCAAAATATCCCTTTAAAACTGATTTTTTGAAGGGAGCCAAATAAAATTAGGCAAGTAGCACAAACAGGGATTCTGATGGGATTCTTAATTGTTTTAACCTCACTGGATGAGGCTTAACTCTTAAATATTCAATTATATCAGGCTATTTCTTTTAAATTACTAAGATGTTTGGGGAAATACTTAAGTTTTGATGTGGTGGTAGAAAGTTGCTATACCTCTTAGCACCACTAGGATGACTAAAACTCATGATTTGCATCCTGTAAATATATACATGTTTCATCACAAGCAGCAAGTCTTGAAGGATGAGTGGCAAGGGTCTCAAAGGTAACTCAAGGCACCAGAGAATGAATTTCAAGGAATAATCCTGCTTCCCAAGAGAGTACTTCTGCAATTTTTTGAAGCTGGACATCTGAAATGCAAGAAATTGTGCACTGAATATTGAAAACAGAACATGTGAACTTTACAATTTTTGTTTATCGTTTTCCACTAAAATACTGAAACTTGGGAGTGTGTGTATTTCTGGTATGCTAGCAGATGTACAGGTGTATGTTTCTTTAAAATATTTTAGATTAATTTAGATTTTGCTGAGTGAAGAGTCTAACTTCTTTGAAGATGACATACATGATTCTATGAATCAAGTCCTGGCATTCTGGTGTTTTCTCCTAATGTTGTACTTGGCTGTGTAGTAATCAGCTTTCTTTGAAAGCAGGTTGTTGTCGTATCAGGAAAATTTACTTGTTCAAAAATAATTGTTATTCTTGCCAAGAGGTTGCCTGTTGCTTTATCTGTTTGGCAGAGTGAGAAGGCAGAAGGCTAGGTCAGAGGACACTTATTGAAGGAAACAGCAGCTTAAAGGTTTTCATCAATGGAAGTTGCTCGAGGTTAGACATGGAAAGCCCGTCTGGGCAAACCTTGTTGTTGTCTTGTATGACAGAATTTTTAGAGAAATTGAGTTCTTTGAAAAATCAGGTACCTGAATGCATTCTTAACGCCATCTCTTTCTCACATCTATTTCTTACAATAACTCAACTTCGGGACAGCTTTTCAACATGCTTAGTGGCACCATCTCATTTGTGAATGGCGTGATACCTCTGACTGTGAGATTCTTTGCAATCTAGAAGCTGAAGTCTCAAAGAAAGTGGGAGTTGGGCTCCAAAACCAGTGTAGAGGCTGAATAGAGTGGATAATCTACTGAATTCTTAGAAATCAAAATCTAGGTCAGTCCTTGAGCATTTTGACAATTTTAACAGAATGAATAGTCATATTTGACACTTCCTGAATATTTCTGATGAAGTACCTGTATCCTTGATCACCACATGATGGTAACCTGAAGCAGTGTTCAGTGCCTAACCTCGGCTGACCTAGTGTGCTTAGAAACGCAGTGAATAGAACAAAAAAAAAAAGGCTTTGGGTATTTTAAAAAAGTTTGTGATTTAATGAAGGAGGTTGACAGTAATTGATGAATCGCACAATTCTTGCTGTTCTTACTGCAAATGGTTTTTAAGCTTGAGTTACAAGAATAATGTGACTTTATATGTGGTTTTCCACTGCAGTGCTGATGTATGTCATCTGGCGATACAGGGGAAAACTTGGGAGCATGATACTATGTCTCTTCTTTCTAAGTGTCAATAATTTAGAAGGCCTAATGCATTCTCAAAATTATTAGTACAATTAAAACAGAAGACGGTTGGCTTCTGTTTTCTTTATATCTGTCATTGAACAATGTTTGTAGCATTAATGTCCAGCAGAAGGATTTTGAGTAACAAGGTTGGAAGTCCTGCTTAGGGATCACCAAAGTTAATTCCCAAATGTCTCTCAGCTGTGTCTTCATGATTTTCAGAAGGTAAAGTTTGCTTCACTCTGGAAAAAATAGTGTTTGTAATCTGGCACAGACCTCATTAAGGATTAACTACTACACATGCTTTTGTTTTACTGATGACATACAGCATCCTATAGTTGGTCGTATATGAGATGTGCAACACCATTTCTTTTTTTCCTCCTGTATAAATATGGTGGTCCCTTAAAGATTTCACATATTCACAAGTAAGTACTTTTGGTTGACAGTGTTGATGACAAGCTTGGCAACTTATTGCACTTACCTTCCGCTTCTGACTCCTATTGTCTTTACCAGGAGCAAGTAAAGTATTGTTCAAAGCCTCAAGGGTCTTGGGGGACTCTGACTTTAATCTCTTCAAAGAAGAATGGACAGGTTGAGCTTAATTAGAAGCATGCTTGTCTAATTAAAGGGGAAATTTAGAATCACAAGTTTTAAGAAGTGTTATTAGAAGGAGAGACATGATACCAAAAAAAATATTTCATATAAATTGGAACATTGAACAGAAGCTATAGTATATCTGAGAAGCCTAATGCACTACTCTGTTAAGCAGTTGTTTAATAAATAGGTCTTTTTAATATGTGTTTTCAATAAAAAACAAATTCCAAAGCATGCATTTCTTGTCAAATTAGGGAAGTTCGTTAGCCTCTGAGTATCTCCAGTGGGATCCAGAGCTCATAATTCTCAATGCTGATTGTCATAATGAGCACTCAAAGGATGGATAATACTCCTCATTTCAAAAAGGAATAAATATTTCCTTATATTCTGTGTCACCTTATGTAGCGTAGGTTTGTGCAGCAATTACTTAATGTGAATGAAATGCTAAGGAATGGTGTAAAATGTAAGCTTTACATCTCTTTGCCTTTTTGAATTTTGATCAGTTGTCTTATATGTTCCCCCTCTGTTAATACCTTTTAATTAAAGGTAGTCAAGTTTAATCAGCTTTGTAGTTCTTACTTTCTAAGTCTAGGAGGTACAGTGCATGTATTTGTCTGCTGTCTTCCTCCCCCCAGTCTTTTTGAAGAGAAGTGAATATTTGTTAGCAAGTAATAAAAATTTATTCTATTTCATGTGTATTAGTATAAAAACTTAAACTGAGCAGACACCTATTTTTTAGTAGTAGAAATAAAATGCTAAACTTTGATTACCTTTTATGCTTTCAATTTAGCTTAGAATGGCTTAAACTTTTCACAGCTAGATAACTAAATCAACTTAGTTTGATTTAAAAAATAAGGTATTTTAAAATTATCTTAGCAAATGCAACATCAGTATTTGAGGAGTATGTTATATCTGACACTTAATGCCA
Organism: Todiramphus chloris collaris; assembly: GCA_025345505.1. Classification (NCBI taxonomy): domain Eukaryota; kingdom Metazoa; phylum Chordata; class Aves; order Coraciiformes; family Alcedinidae; genus Todiramphus; species Todiramphus chloris. The sequence continues at coordinate 2,636,501 of JANVCC010000101.1, read as the reverse complement.
GCTAAATGCCATTTAAAATTAACCTACTTTTAGGACTTTGGGACATCTTGGATTTTTGAGATCTGACATCTCTGTCAGGCCTTCTGAACATGCTGATGTCATTTTATTGGAAAGCCTGCTGGGCAAATTCACTTCAAAGAACCTGATTTTCTTGTTTGTGTGTGAAATCCCTATATATATTCACTGAAAACAGAACTGGCCAGCAAGAGGGAGTTGGGGTTTCCTGTGCAACATTGCTCTGCCTACTGGAGTCATCAGACTGACACTGCTGATGGATCGCTCAGACTGAGACTCTCTCAGCATGGTCTCCCCTCTAAAAATATCCAGTGAGGAGCTACTTGTCTTTTGATCAGTGGTGATGGTCCCCAAATGACAGATTGCTGGTGATCTATTGACAGATAGACTTAGAGCAATGATGTTTGTCAAGGAGCCAAAGACTCTGCAATATAAATTGCTTTTGTGTATCTAGTGTCCAAAGAATAGAAAGAGATCTGAGATACTGTTAATAGCAAACCAAAAAAAAAAGGCTGAGGGAGGAATGTGAAGACAGGCTGGAAGGTGCAATTACTGCATTGTCAATGAATAAGAAAGATTCTAATTTAACCTTTTAACATAGGTAGTTGAGCCAGTCTGCTGATTTCTAACAAATACTTTTAGAAATGTATTAGTAGGAGTGTTTTATTTACAAAAGGATATCAGCTCTAACAGAATGTCTTGCACAGATAAAATAAGCAAAACACAGTTTGAAGAAGTTTAAGGAATGTGTACATGCATATATTCTACTTGTATGCTATAAGCAGGTATGGAAGTAGCTGCACCCCTGTTGAGTGTTAAAATTCCTATCTTGACTGTATGTTACATAACTTTTATATTAACCTCAAAACCAATATAATTTTGTATTTTCCCCTAGGCGAATCCCAGTTTTACTCTGAATTTGGTAACAAATCCAACTGATTCAACAGGAGACCTGTGTTTTACAAGATATACCTTAATAAAAGGTTTTTTTTTTTTTTTTATTCAACCTCCTTTCAATTGACTTTTCAATAATTCCACAATCATGTTTGCAATGACACAGTTGTGGGTTTTTTTTGTTTGGGGTTGGTTTGTTTGTTGGATTTTGTTGTCATTGTTTTTTGTGTTTGGGATTTTTTTTGGTAGTTGTGGCATTTGTTTGTTTGTTTTTAAAGAAAATTAATGATATTACAGTGTTATCATAAAACAGTTAGGATGAGTAATCTAAGTAATAGTTTATAAGTTTTATACTATAGAACTCATACTTTTTTTACCATATTGGGTTAAATGATTATTTTCCAGATTTGATCAATAGATGAGTTCCAGATGGGGTGATGGCGTAGGAGAGAGAAAGAAAAATTTGTGATGTTAGTTTGTTTAGCTAACTTGTTTTACAGGCATATCCTCCCTGACCTGTAGAACAGTATGGTTCTGAAAGTACAAGGTTTGTTTACCTGATACCATATTATGCTTGTCAGTAAATGGTAATCCTTTCTACAAAGTCATATAGACCTCTAAAACAAGTAACTAAGTTGGTCGAAATAAATGTTCTTAGTACTGAAGCAGTTTTTTTTCCCCACCTTTGCTGTTTTCAAATTCACTTATTCATGATGTACTTAGCATGCCTCAAGGAAAATACCAGGAGTGTAATACGCAAGGACTCCTGGTTTTTGAAGGGCTTAATATTCTCATCATAACATTTAAATATCCATGTCTTTCAAATACATTTTTTAATAAAGCTTTATTTAAATATGTTCTTTTGGGTCTACTTTTGCTTTAATAGCTACATAGTATTGTCAGGTGGCCAAAAATTAAGTGTTTTGGTGTTTTTTGTTTTTTTTTTGGTTTTTTTTTGGGTTTTTTTTTTTTTTGTGTTTGTTTGTTTGTTTTTTTACCATATGGTTTTATTTAGGTGTGTCTAAATAATATTGGAGTGCTATGCAGTATAGTCATATTTTTGCTTAACAAAAGAGTGTGAGTGGTTGGTATGAAAAAGCTGAGTTGGCCACAAAGAATGGGATAAATGGAAAAATGAAGCAGTACCTAAAACTGAAATATGAGGGAGAATGGGGAGGAAAATTGTGATAGCTTTTGAGGTTACAAAGTTGAAAGTATTTCCCTAACTATTCTACCTGTTGGACCACTTTCTGACATGCGTTAGTCCTACGTAGTGAACTATAAGGATTCAGGTGAATCCTTACTATATACAGTCTCCTGTTTTCTTCTAGAGAAGTACATGCCAGGTTTCCTCCTCTGCACACATTCAAAGTGATGTTAAGCTTCTGCTCTTTTGGGTTCTACTTCTCTTTAAGTTTTAACTATCTGTTCAGTGAAATGATGTCCTAGTGACTGTGTTGTACACCGTAGGATGCTATCACCCTACAGAGCAGCTATATTGGTGTTCACACTGAAAATAGGGTTAACAAGTTTATTTGATATTTTAACAATGTGATTTAGTCTTCAGACCTGAAATAAGCTATTGGACTTTAGGTTCAAAATTTCTATTCACCTGAGAATAGAAGTACAAGCTTTGGATACTGAGAAGGCATTTAGAAATACCTATTCCTCTGTATGTTTGTTGAATGCACATACTAATACGTGGGATATTGTTATTTGAATAATAGTTGTAAAATAAAAATGAGAGAGAATTTGAACTCTCTAAATTTCCCTTATTGCTAGCAAGTGTAGTAGCCACCTGAAACTAAGGTTAGATGAAGTTCTTTATTATATATTTTTTTTAAAGCAAAAATATTTGTTTTCTTACTGTGAAAGACTACAGTAGTGAATAACAGTTATGGTACAACTAAATTACGTAGATGACATAAGAGAGACAGACATACCAGGGTTGGTATCAAGGTGTGAAACATATATAAAGGTAGAAATGTCTACATAGCAGTGTGGTGTGGACTTCCAGTGGCTGCTGCCATTCAGAAGGAAATCGACCTCAGCAGTAAGTAGTAGCTACAACACCTTGGGTTGCCTGTTGGAATGGAATGAGTTGAGACATATATTTGGTTTTAGATCAGATAAAGAAACATCACTACAAAAAAACCTCTACTACTTCAGTGCAGTTTGAGGTTAGCTAAAATAATTCCAGGTTTGTATTCCATTCCCTTCAATGTGCAACTTACAGTAGTTTATGTGGAAGGGTTAGAGACTTGTGATTCATTTCACAATACTGAGTTTTAGATGTAAAGTCTATTTCTGAAGCACAGCTATACATCTGCATTTCACAGGAACAGTCAGAGAAAGGGAGGCCAGCACAAAGCTTTTTCTTCTTTGTACATGAATCATTGTAGAGCTTCTTCAAAAAGGTGACTTACTCTGCTGAATGAATTTATAGAATATTGTCTAATGTTTCTGATGTTTTAATCTTTACCTTTTTCATATATATGTAGAAAAGAAAAATAAAAAAGGACTTGCAAGTTAAGGTCTGAGCATTTATACATCCAAAACTTTTGAAGTTTGAAGATATATGCAGAGTTTTTAATAATACTGAAATATGACATTCAGATATTACCCAAAACATAAGAGTAGTACATATAAAGTAGTACAACCTCTCTTTATTATTTATTTCTGTCAGGCAGACTTCAACTTTTGTAAAGACTTTCATTCAGTTGTCTTGAAACAGTCATTAATGGTTTAAATGGAAAATTATGGAAGTCTCTGTGGCTTCATGAATTCTGGTGTTGTGGGTTTGGTTGGTGGTGGTTGGTTTGTTTTTTTGGTTTTTGCTTGGTTTTGGTTTTGTGTTTTTTAGTTTGTTTTTATTTTTGTGGGGTCTTTTTAAGTTTGTTGGTTGGTTGGTTGGTTGTTGTGGGTTTGTTTGTTTGTTTTGTTTTAAATTATTTTAGACATCTGGGATCTCTCCTGCTCTCTGACAAGAAGTGAGTGCTATCACCTGTTAGCAAGTGTGCATGTGCTGTATATTGCATCTCTTTACAGCTTCTGATACTACTTTGTAGCTGAAATATTTTATTGGTTCAAAAAGGTGTTGTCAAGTGACTAAAGCTGCTACCTCTAGATGCAGGTTAGCTTGTGGTGGAAGCTCCAGGAAACTCCTTCAGTCATCCTGTTTACAGCTCCTGTTTCAATCTTTCTTGTAATTATACTTACATGAAACCAAACTTTTCAATATTTGAGTGGAAGTCTCTTTGTTTCTTACTGATACTGATTTCCACTAGGCTAATTTTATAATGAAACTGGAACTCAGACCTAAGTTACAACAGGACCTTGCATCTGTTTTCAAATATCCCGGTGTTTTCCACTTTGAAATATGGAGTGACCTCAATACCTCTGAGTTAATCTGTGACCTTTTACAAGCAATAACAACCACAAGAACACAGTCAAGGCTATGCTTCAGAACTCTCCCTGCGCCGGGTGGCATGTAACCAGCTCCCTCCCAGGATGTGTTCAAAAAATCATGTTCTGTAGATTCATTAACACTACCATATATGAAAGACCATATGCAAGAATGCAGATGGAGTAACAGACTGTAATGTTAATTTATCAATCATCTAAGCAATCAAACATATTGGTGGCTCTTTATTTTGTACTACATCCATGTTTTGACAACTGAACTTAGATCATAACCCTGTTGAACTGGTGCTGCCCAAAACATACTCACAGATGGTCCTTGTGCTGAAAAGTTCAAAAACCCACATAACACAACTGCTGAAGGGAAAACAAGTCTAGAGAGGTTGAAAACAGGTCATGTGCAAGTATGAAAATAAGATCCTGTTTGCTTATGTACTCTGTCTGCTAGAACATGTAGCTCTTTCCATGTTGCTGAAGCAAAAACTTGTCTCTTGTTATTCTGCTCTCAGTGCATCGGTAGCATAAAACTAACTTTTGTTTGACTTCATATGACATTTTCCCAAGCAAGTACCAGCATGTTTCACATGATGCAAGAGGCTGTTTTCCAAAACAGAAAATGTTATTACTGGGCTTTTGTTCCTTTAAAAATATGAAAATTAGTAAAATGGAGTCATTTGCAGAGAGAAAAAGAAGGGAAGAGGGGAAATAAACTGTATTAGGTCCCTTCTCCATGAACAGTTTAGAGAACAAATCCAGAACTTGCTTTTACAAGAATATGAAGTTGTACAAAGTGTCAGTTAATACTCTGCTTTTGGTCCCTTACTATAGCATTAATACTATTGTATTAACACAGATTAAGGAAGGGTATTAAACTCATTTGTGAGCAAGAGTCTGTTGCTATTGTTTCATCGTGTACTAAGAGAGAGAACTGGCCAGACAGCTTCTCTTCAAGCCTTGATGTGGTACCAGTAATGATTTCTTTCCAATCCCTTCCTGTTTTGTTTCAAGCAAAAAGCAGCAAACTGTCTCAGAGCTGGAAGATGAGGGATGGATATTTGAATTTCCTATATCCACAGGTTGTCTTTTTTAAACAGGGGTCAAATTGTTGTTGAAGTAATTAAAGATCCTTTAAGAAAAATAGTATAGGTAAGTCCTAGAATATTTGGACAATTTCTCAGCAATTTTCTCTCACAAAACATTAAACATTATTCTAATTTTTGTTTGTCTTAATAATACCTCAGAGCTTCTAAGATGATTTCCCAAAAGTTGTCTTTTGTGACTTTTTTTTTTTTTTTAAGTTCTTCTTATAAGGACAAACAAACAAGCAAACAAAACATGAAAGAAACAAAAAGGAAGTAAGGGGAAGGGTCTAAGGTGACTGAGCACCTGGGCCTTGAGTCGGTGGATCAGAATGTAGCCATAGACTTTTCTTTGCACTTTGTATATTAGGTAGATGTTGCCTTTATCACTTCACATGTTTAAAATGAAGTAAAATATCTCAACAAATATAGGTAATGACTTTGGTGCAAGAATGCATAATGACGTTTTTGGCCATGTTATGGATTGTATTTATTCTTCTGGAAAAATTTACAGGTAGTAACATAATACATGATCAAAAATACATTTAATGCAATATTAAATTTGGAACATAAAAATTGTAAAAATTAACAAATTCCAGGAAGCATTACATGTAACTTTTGTAGCTGCTGCTACAAAACATACTCAGTTAAGATAATAATGAAAAAGAGCTCTGATAAGCAAAATTAATTTAATTGATTGGAGAAATCTAATTTTTACAGCCCTTATCCACCCTTATGTGTTTATATACTCGTAGTCAGCCTTGTCAGTATGGTCAATTGAAATGTACAGTGAATTTTAGAACATCTGCCATCTAATTATTCTAAATATCACTATCCTAAATGCATGTACATGAGGCAATTACTATTATACCTTTGTATATTTTCATTCTCAGAGCTACTCAAAGAATGGCTTTGTTTTTCTTATCCATTGTTCCTTTATGTTGCCAGATTACAATCAGTGGGATTTGTGTAGTTAACAAACCACTTATACCTCAAAAGGGTAAATACGATGTGAATGACAATGGTATTCAGATGTAATCTGAAGAGAAATTTCAGTTTAAAAACCATAGTTTCTAGGAGATAAATTTGTTTACTGGTATGTATGGATATAGCAGAGCATATTATCTCCTTTTTCCATGGTAGAGATAATTTTTTTGTGTGTGGTCAGAGCCTGGTTAGACTTTAAACGTTTTTTATTTTATTTTATTCTTCTTCTTCCAATAGACTGTTTCACAGTTGAGCACCCTTCCCTGGCATCACTCAGTCCCCTGTTCTCATGAGTTTTGCTCCAAGCTTCATTATCTATCTTTTCAACTACTAGCTGGCTTGGTTTGGGTATCGTTTCTTGCTGAGTTAGAGCACAGGCTGTTGTTAGTGACAGAGAACCAGAGCTCACTCACTCCTCCTGACAGTGGTAACATGAAATTCTGTTGCTTCTCAGTATTGGTCTCAGGATGGTTCCAGTGGGGCTTTTCCCTTTGTGTAGGTGTGGACTCTTGCAGATGCAAGAATGTAACTGATCAAAAGCTAATAAATAGCTGTCTGGGGCTTCAGGATTAGCTCTGAAGGCAACAGCATATTTGCTCACTGAAGTGTGGATGAGCACACTTTACCATTGCATCTGCCCATCACCTATTTCAAAACTGTACTTTTGTACTAGTTGTAGGAGATTTTAAATCTCTACTAATTATCTTTGAAAGTTCATGACAATCAGGGAAGGTTCCTGAGGATTAGAGGAAATGAATGCCATTCCTATCTTCAAGAAGGATGATCTAGGGAACTACAGTCCAGTCAGCCTCATTCTCAGTCCCTGGGAAGGTGATGGAGGAAATCCTCCTGGAAATAATTTCTGAACATATGAAGGACAAGGTGATTGGGAGTAGTCAGCATCGATTTATGAAGAAGACATAGTTTACAATGAGATGACTATGGTGGATGGAGGGAGAGTGTCATTTGGTATGACTTTATAGGACACAACACACTCATAGACAAGCTCTTGAAGCACGGATTAGATAAATGGATAATGATGTGAGCTGAAAACTGGCATACCCCAGGAGTCAATACTGTGTCCTGTGTTGCTTAAAATCTTTGTAATCTAGGTGATGGGAGTTTGCAGATATTACAAAACTTGGAGGAGTGGCTGATACTCCAGGAGATTGTGCTGCCATTCAGAGAAATGCTAATAGGATGGAGAAAAGAACTGACAGGAACCTTGTGAAGTTCAATGAAGTCAAAATGCCAAATTCTGCACCTGGGTTGGAATAACCTTTTGCATCAGTACATGCTGAGGCCAACTGGCTGAAAAGCAGCTTTGCAGAGAAGGATCTGGCATTCCTGGTGAACAAGTTGAATATGAGTCAGCAGTGTGCTTTCATGGCAGAGAAGATCCAGCAGCTTCCTGGGCTATATTAGGAAAAACATCATCATGAGATGAAGGAAAGTGACTCTTCCCTTCTACACAACACTGATAAGGCCACATCTGGAGAGCTGTGCACAGTCCTGTTGCATTTCTAGATAATTCACAACTATTCTTTGACTTTCTGCATTGTCTCAAATTCAAATATTAGTGGTCTGTAGTATCAGTTTAACTGTTACTTGATGTTGAATGGGGAACAAATCTTTAAACTGGGAAAGGAAGCTGTTTGGGACTAGGGAAGAATCTTGGGTATGGGCTTGATGTGTTTCCACTAACACTTGCTGTTAACAGAGTAGGCCACTGGTTTCTGTGCAAATGGGAGTCTGTGATTTCAAACTGAACATTGGATGCACTGATCATCCCAAGGGTGTCAGTTGAATTGGTTACTGTGGCTTGTCCAGTGTGCAGAAGTCTCTTGTCAGGCAGATGACAAATGAATATTCTGATACTGCTTGAAAACTTAGACATAGCAGGATGTAAAGGAACTCAAAGCTTTGTAGAGTTTCTAGAAGGGCCCAAGTGCTTGCAGAGTCAGGATGTCTCTCTAGCCCAACTCAGTCTCGCCTGAGTCCAGCTCTTCTACATTCAAGAGCTAGTCTCCTAAAATTTAGAATTCACAGCATCTACAGCTGGATCCCTGAGGAGCCATCATCAGGATATTTCAAGAGTCTCATTACAGTTTTCTTCTAAGCAGATGCTATATGATTTTGTTAGCAATTGGTCTTCATTTCATTTCTTTTCACTTCACCATTCACTGATGTGGCAGTCTACTTTGAATAAAGTGATGTGCATGTCTCAATTTATTCGGGACTGGAACTGGAGAATTATGTGTAGTGTACTCCCCTTTTTCTGTTGCTCCTGGGATACCCTGGACACCCTGATCCATGTATTTTTTAATTTGCTTTCTCAGCAAAATCAAGGAGAGATGTTTGCAGCAAAACACTGGTGGTCTCTGAGTTGGAAAGCTGTGGCTTGCAATTTCAAACTATCTTAAAAATAAACGTTTCACAGTTGGAATTTACATGTCTGTAATATCACTGATGATAGGAAATGCCTCTTTAATATTCAGATTTTGGATTTCTTTTTTTCTCCTTTCATATTCAAGAATGTAAAAGGAGCTCTTGTTTTCTGCTTTGTTTTGAGGAAGTTGCTTAAATGTACACAGCTGCTTGGAACACCCTGTATTTTCGGTTATAAGGTGGTGACAACAGAAAATGAATGCTTAATGATAAAGCACATTTGTCCGAAATGTGGAGAGCATGATCTAGTGAGATCTGAACAGGTAGTTCCTCATTATATATTATAGGTAGTTGCATCCTAACCCCAAGCTGATCAAAAAGACAGAAGGAAGTTTTATAACAGAGTCCTTTTCCCTTCATATTTTGTATGGAGAGTTTTGTGGGAAGGGAGAAGTGTCTGGGCAAAATTGTATGACTAATACTGCTTTTATTCAGAGATTGTGAACAGAATTTGAATTCTACATTATAAAAAATTCCATGTGACGCTAAAGGTTTGGTATATTGTTCTATCATGCTGCACAGATGGATCATCTGTTATTTTACTAACTGTCTTTGAGTTTGGTTTATTTTCTCATAAAGTAAGTGAAACATTAAATTTTATAACGAACAAGAGTTATGTGGTGGAAACTAGATTCCTCTGTCTTTTTAACAGTGGAGTATTAGTTGTGACATACTTTTCTACTTTTACAAACGCAGAAGTTCTGGGCTAGTTGAATGAGATGAGCAATGTGATTATGCAGACTGAAACCAGAATTGACCCTCTAATGTATTGGTTTTGCATTCTTTCATAAGCATTTTTGTACCAGTCTGCACTGGTTACAGGCTGGATCATAAGCTCTTCCAACTTCTACAGTAGTTATAATTATTGATCTTCCAAGTTGTTTCTCCATGGGAGCAAAACCTCTAGAGGGTGCCAAGAAACTGGTTTTGGTTAAACAAGCTGTTAGGTCCTGTACTACTAATCTCAGAAGTGCGGAAGTGCTGGTCAAAGTTCAGTTCCTGAAAGCTCTTCCTGTTCTCAGTAATTCAGGTACCTTAAAAATGCCTGCCTCTGTAATTTTCATTCAGAATTTTTTCTGTGTTGGTAGTCGTTTTCATAGGTGTTTTGTTTTGTTTTGTTTTGTTTTGTTTTGTTTTGTTTTGTTTAGTGGTGGGGTTTTTTCATTGTTGATTGTTTGTTTGTTTTTTTTTATACTAGACTCTAACTGTATGATTGACAGGACCGGGTTTGGATTTTTCTTTTTTAAAAAACTTAAATCTTTCTTCATAATTTCTCCAAACAGAAAGATTACGTGATGTTTCTAATGTCACACAGAGCATACACTAAGATATATACTTTTTCTTTGACCAAGGCTTACTATAACAGGAGGGTTTAGATGTCTGCAAATTATAGATTTTCCTGTTCCTTTGGTACTCTTAATCTTGCCCAACATTGTGCCCTTCACTGTTGCCAAGTTTTCAAAAGCCCCAGCTAGCTTTAGGCACACACTGCATTTAAAAGAAAAGAAAAAAAAAACCCCAACCAAAAAAAGGAAGGAGGGGAGGTGTTCAATAGTGGAGACAGGTACAGGGTAGAAGCTCCAGGAACTAATAGTCTCTAAATAGTTGTTCCTAATTGGCTTCTTGATATATAACCTCATTTTAAAAGAGACTACACTAGATGTTTTTTAAGTTCTGTTTAGTAGCAGTTAAACATCTACAACACATATAGTTGGCTGGACTATATATGAAGCAGTGTCACTGCCAACCAGCTGCAGCTAGTGGTGAAGAGGACACTATTGGAAGCAGTAGGCCACTAACTGCTCCTGTTGCCCCCTGTCAGATACATGAAATTTGCTTTGTTTCTTGTCTTTCTCCAGATAGGTGTGCCAGCAATACCTGGGTATGTTCACATATTTTCATTCAGAATATTCCTGGAAATTCTGCTCAACTGCAGCTTTGTGCACAACAGATGTAACATGGTTGTAGACAGTGTCTTTAAAATAAAGTGTTATATGAGAAGTGATGTCATAAACACAGATTAATACTTTAGGGAAGAAGATTCTTAGGGGTTTTGTAGATATTTGGAAGATTCTGATATAAAATTGTTTGGGGGTTTTGTATATTACCTAGGACCATTTCCCACACCCCTCAAGGTATGGAAATCTTTCAGTTCTGGTCAACACAATCAAATCCTGTTCTCAAAATTCTGTTGACATCAGTGGAACTATTTATATAAGTGAAACCAGTGGTATTTGCATCGAATTATATAATCTCCTAATGAATTTGATAATTAACAGAGTGTTTATAGTAGTTCATGATCAAGATCAATATTTAGTCTGCAGAAATTGTACTGCGTGTTAATTAATTACATGACCTGCCTAAAGAGGACTTCAAGAACATTGAAAAATTGAATGCTTGAAAAAAACTTCTCTTAAAAAAATATCAGCATGTATTCTTAACTGGAGATGCTTATTTTAAATAGAGTGCTGGAGAAACATGGTGAAAGCAGTGGGAGAAGGCTAGCTCAAGAGAATAGGTTGTCCCAGTAAAATATAAACTTGTTAGAATGGCAAGACTAATGGATACAACTGATGGAACCAATTGGTTTTACTGAAAAGTGCATCTAGTTTTATTGATAAATCTAGTCATGAGAGTGCAGGGAAAATCAGATGTCATTTCTAGGAAAGAACCAAACTTAGGGATCAAGGAAAAGGGAGGAGGTATGAATTTGTCTCAAACAAAATCACATGGTATTCATTGAATTAAAAATTAGTTGAATGATCTCAAAAAAAAAAAAAAAAAAGGAAAGATTTTAAGGATCCTTACCCTTCAGTGCAATCAGCTAAGACTTGGCAAATGTATTGAGAAAGGTCTTACTGGAGTGAATCATGACATAGAAAACACACCTGCAGAACACAGTAAAGATGTTTAAGCTGTTTTCTTTTGCCAGTTGAAGGGAGTAAAGTGGTTATAGTTTGCTAGTTCCTCACAGGGAAGTGATTTCTGTTGGAGGGCTTTTTAATTTTGTCACAAGGAAAACAATGACAGTTGGAATTCGTGGCCAATATTGAATAAAGTGATTTTCTAAATGCGATTAGACTTGGTACAGATTGTAGTTCATCATGGAAGCAAAACTATCAAAAGATGGTAGTGTTAATATATTTATTGAAGGCTATATGTACATACTTTTGCATACAGAAATAGTCAAATTGGTAAACTATCCTATTGTGAATATCAGATCAAATGATAGTATTTTCTGACCTTGCTAATGAATTCATTACCTAACTAATGCATTTCAGAGGTTATTATTTAAATTGTTCTCAGTAGTTCACTAGTGTTTAGTGTACTTGTTGTATATTCTGTCCTTCCTTTTGAAAAAAACACTTGAAGCTCATTTATTTCTACTTACATTACCAATGGTAATATCATTGGTTACATTACTGATAGTATTACTTATATTACTACTGTTTCTCGGGTGATTCCAAGAGAATCATATATTTATAGGTACAGTAAACCCTGATTTATTTCTTTTTTTTCCCATTTCATGATGCTAGAATGTAAGATTCTTAAACATTTAAAATTGTGAACAAAATCTCATGCACAGCCTTTAAGACCTTGTTCTTTCTTCATCTGAAATATATGAACTACTGAAATTCTATTTAGTTGTCTAAATATTTCTCAAAACTAGTACCAGAAGGCAAATCACAGCATTTAATTTACTTTCCTCATTGTTTCTAGATTTTTACTTCTGTCTACTCTTGAAGAGTGTAAGGAAGAGTTTGGTTTAAATAACATCCTTGCTCTGATATACAGTAAAAGTCACTGGAAGTATGCTTTTGATGATGCCCCAGTTTGGTCTTTTGTTTGTCAATTTGTTTTAAAATCTGTCTTAGAACACTAATAGTCATAAATGTCTGGTCCAAATTTTGGCTAATTAACTTATGCATAATGAATGGAGTAAGATTTTTTTTTTAGAAAGAAAAATAAAGATGTATAACTGGTTATAAAATTTACTGAAGCTGGAGTTATTTTTGTCTCTGCTACAGTTGTTCACTAAGCTACATGGGTGAATTTCTTCATAGTACATGTATGATGTCCCAAGAAACATAGGATGACAAAGCTTGGTGTCAAATTATGTGGGGTGTGTGTGGGTTTTTTTTTTTTTAATTATTATTTTTAGTTGGGTTTTTTGTTTGTTTGGTTTTGTATTTTGTTTTGATTTGTTTGGTTTTGTTTTTAGGTTTTTTTTGTAGCAAATGTCTGTGATGACTTTCTAAAATAATTTAACTACTTCAGTGATGTAGCCTAAAAATTATGCCATTCTGTTCAGATAGTGTTGGATGGAAGCACCTCTTCACCTTAGAAGAAGGATCACTCTATATAATGATTTCCTGTGATGATACCTTAAGAATCAGTTCCTGACTCTACAACGAATACATGCCTTGGAAGTTTTTTGTACTTGGCAATACCTGTATATCCAAATACTTCAAATGCCACTTAATTTCTTAATAATACCAATAAAAACCAGTTAGTGTTATGAGTCTTAAGCTCTTCCATGCACCAGTAGAGCATAGGCTGTACTATAACTGTGTAGAACATGGGTTTAAAACAGCCTTGAAATGTGGTGGTACTTGGTTGTGCAAGTTAGGAGAAAGCATGTCTCTTCTGCAGCTATGACTAATCTGTCTGGCACTTCTGAAACTTAATTTAGGCTTCTCAGGTCTGCTGATTAAACTTCATTATTTATAAATGTCTTAAACTTGTTATGAAGAGCAAGAGAGCATTTGTTTATGTTTTAAAGAGGGAAGGAAAGAAAATGTGATTGATAACCCTGGTTAATTTTTCTCCATTTCTGCAAATCCATTACTTAGGAAATAAAGTTCACTTCCTAAATTTGCAGTAAGAACTACAGATTTTATATAATCCAGACTTAACACTCCAGTGAGTAGCTCTTGTTTTCAACAACCTAGACACCTAAAAGTTTAACTTCCATTATTGGGGTTTAAGATTTCTTTTTTCTGAAGCCTCGATGTGTCTCATATAGTATACCACTGGATTTTAATTTCTTGAGAATAGATAAGTATATTTAGGGTAATTTTTATAAATTTTCATTCACAGACATAGATTTCTATTAGCAATAGAAAGTAATAGCTCTCTATCATGAATTTCTGCTATATCAGTCTAGTATTAATTCCTTATATCCCGGCATTTTACTGTTGGTGGTGCTGATTAATAGGCAGTATTTTCTATCTACCTTATAATCCCTTTCCCAGTGTTTATATCCAGCTGTGATTATTTTGTTTGTCAAGAGTGAATTTTGTTACTTTTAAAGTTTTTATTGTCAGAGAGGGGAGTACTTCAACACCTGGAATTATAAACTCTGATGCGTGCATGGAAAATACTTGTGAGGCTTTTGGTTATTTGTTTTGTTTGTGGGGTTTTGTTTTTGTGGTGGTTTTTTAAAGAGTTTTTTGACATTGGGATTGAAATAAAAGAACTTGAATTATGACTGTAGTAGTGAACTCGGTTGATACTAAGTTCATTTTTTTCTTTAGTATTTTATTTTATAATATAGTATTTAATTTGTAATATGACAGTAAGATATTTATAGTATAATAAAAATATATACAGTGTTTATAATGTCTTATCACACTTAAGGTGGAAACATTTTAATTTTACTAAATTCGCCACAAATGTCTCCTTTGACAAGGTAATATCTTGTGATATAAACATTGTGGGAATTTAGTAAAATTTCAGTGGTTAGAAATGTTTCTTTGGTACCCATAGGCCTTCCAGTATCTGAAGCTGGGCAGGGACTTTTTATAAGAGCTTGTAGTGATAGGATGGGAGGTATTGGTTTTAGATTGGAAGAGCTTAGGTTTAGTTTAGAAATTAGAAAGAAGTTCTTCACTCTGAAGGTGGGGAGACACTGGAACAGGTTGCCCAGGGAAGCTGTAGATGTTCCATCACTGGAGGATGTGTTCAAAACCAGGTTGGATGGGACTTTGAGCAGCCTGATCTAGTGGAAGGTGTCCCTGCCCTTGGAAGGGAGGTTGGAACTAGATGATCTTTAAGGTCCCTTCCAACACAAACAGTCTATGATTATAATAGAGCTTGTCAAACATTTGTAACTTGTAGTATTGCATTCTATTGCTTCTTAAATAAAGGAAGCCCTTTGAGTGCCTGTGTCCTGCTTATTCCAAGACAGTATATGCTAGTCTTTTAAATCCTAGTTTCCCTCAAGACATAATGGCAATTAATGATTACATGACAGATGTAACCTAAGCACCTTTAAATCATGCAGAAATTATTTGTTACGTGATGTTACGTAGCTTGGAATAAGGTAATTCTTGTGATAGCATGATGACCCAAACTGTCTTTTTGTGTGTGTGTGTTTTTTAATAATTTACACTTGTGAATTGAAATGTACCAGATAATAATGAGACTTCAGTATTTTTCCCTCAGTTATAGTAGTGACAGCTCTTTAGTGAACTAGGAATTCAGAAATAGAGTATCTCATAAATGAGAGAGAAATGCATGTGCAAGTAGAAAATGATTCTTATTTTTATACTCAGTGTTTTAACAGCTGCATATTTCAATTTTGCGTGGCTAATTAGAAGCCTGGCTTCAAGGCAGTACTGCTTCAGGGGTTTTAAAAATTGTGTTGGGCTATTTATGACAAGAATAAAATTTTGAATCAATTTTCACTCCAGACTTCTTATTGTTGCATGCTGCAACATGTTGCTTGTTGCAAACATTGTCTTGGTGAATGAGTGCTCGATATTTCCCTGGAGAGATGTGGCATTGCCTTCAGTTGTATTTTGGTTACTCAAGCACTCTTTTTTCTCTTTTAATAGACTCTTTATCTGTGGGTAATTTTTAAAATTTTTTTTAGACTAGAGTTACTGAGGCTGGAAAAGCCCTCTGAGATCATCAAGTCCAGCCTATGACCCAACACTGCCACATCAGCTAGACCATGGCACTAAGTGCCACATCCAGCCTTTCTTTAAACACAACCAGGGACGGTGACTGCACCACCTCCCTGGGCAGTACATTCCAATGCCTGGTCACCCTCTCTGTCAGGAAGCACTTCCTGATATCCAACCCAAACCTCCCCTGGCACAGCTTCAGGCCATGCCCTCTCGTCCTGTCACTAATTGCCTGGGAGAAGAGCCCGACCCCACCTGACTACAACCTCCCTTCAGGTAGTTGTAGAGAGTGACAAGGTCATCCCTGAGTCTCCTCTTCTGCAGGCTAAACAACGCCAGCTCCCTCAGCCTCTCCTCATAAGACTTTCCTTGTAGTCCCTTCACCAGCCTCGTTGCTCTCCTCTGGACCTGCTCCAGCACCTCAATATCCTTCTTGAAGTGAGGGGCCCAGAACTGTGCACAGTACTCAAGGCCTCACCAGTGCTGAGTACAGTGAGAGAATCACATCCCTACTCCTGCTGGCCACACTGTTCCTGATACAAGCCAGGATGCTGTTGGCCTTCCAGACCACCTGAGCACACTGCTGGCTCATGTTCAACCAGTTGTCACCCAGCACTCCCAGGTCTCTCTCCACCAGGCTGCTTTCCAGCCACTCCTCCCCAGTCTGTAGCACTGCCTGGGGTTATTGTGGCCAAAGGGCAGGACCTGCACTTGGTCCTGTTGAACTTCATACCACTGGCCTCAGCCCATTGACACAGCCTGTCCAGGTCCCTCTGCAGCATCTTCCTACCCTCCGGCAGATCAACACTTCCTCCCAGTTTAGTGTCATCCACAAATTTACTGAGGGTAGACTCAATCCCCACATCCAGGTCATCAATAAAGATGTTGAATAGGACTGGGCCCAGCACTGATTCCTTTTTTGATAGCAATATAAGCACCCACATATTTTTTCAGAGAATTTGGAAGAAACTATGACTGTGGTCTTCTGCTTGCTCCAGGAAGAAATGAAGTCTAAACTTCTTAAAGTAATTTCCACTGTTTTCTGAAGGGCTCCTTGCTGGCTCCCTGAGCAGCTATCTGCTAGTGAAAAAGTCAAGCCCTTGTTGCTTCTCGCAGTATTCTCTGAGGGCTTTAGCTAATTCATCAAAGCTTCTTTCTTAAGCAGTGGATAAATTGTGAAGTCATTTAAATGATGTGTAGCTTTTCTTGAGCAGGTTTGGGCTTTGTCAAGAGACTCATGGGTTTTATACTGTTGTTCAGCTGTGTGGTCTGGGTGACTTTTTTCTTCTGAAAGGTGAAAGGGCCAGCTTTTGCATCATGGGCTGGGTCTAGAACTGTCACTCTGGGCGGGAGGGGAACTGCTGTGCTGAAGATAAGGCTTTCAGAAAGGGGAACTGAAGATGCTTTCTCAATTTATACAAATCATGCTTGAAAGAGCATTTGAAATGTCAGGTGAAATAAGAGAGAATTATATAAGGGGTCTTGAAACATCCCCAAGCTGAAGTAATCAGGACAAGATTCAGTCCAGTTTGCTTTCTGCATCCATCATTATGGTAAATCTATGAAAATTCACTCTGACTTAACAGAAGAGGTAGTGGGCTTAGTTTTATGACACTAGCAGTTAATTAATAGCTTTACCTCACATTTGATTATTTTATTTCATACAAATAAAATATGCATCTTCCAAAAATACCCTGGTGGGAGTTGGTTTTATTATTATTATTAATTATAATAATAACAATAATTACTATTATTATTTCTTGCTGTTGTTGTTTTGTTATTTTTGTTCTAATGTGAAATATATTGACTTATGGAAAACATTAAACAGTATTTTGTCTGCATTCAGAAATACAGTAGAAAGTTTGGAAAGAAGCACATTAGAGCGTATAAAAAGTAATTTGAATTCTGTTCAAGGCTGTTTAAATAACCCAATTGTTAGTTCTAAATAAACACCCATTAATATAACATGTTTGTCTATTACTGAAGTTCAGACTATTTCAGAAAGGCATTTTAGCTTTATTTGGTTGGGGAGCTTTGGGGTGTTTTTTGTGTGTGTGTGGGTTATTTTGTTTGTGTTTGTTTGTTTGTCTTACTTAGTCTAAGAAAAACTGATTCTATCTTCAGAATAATTAATGCTTATGTTCTTGGTGCCCAAAGACACCTGTTTCCACATAGGCACTTGCTGTGTGCCATTGCAGAGTCATTGCTCTTCTTTTTGTTTTGTTTTTTTTTAAGACCATCTCTTCTTTGAATGGATTCAAAACGGGCAAATGCCTCACAAAAAGGCTACAGAAATGCTCTAGAAGAGAACAAAAGAACAAACCCAGATTCAAACATGATTTGAACTGACATTGGTAGAACTTTTTTCACTTTGAAAATCCTACTTAAAAAAATGTGCTCTCTCCTGTGCACAGCTAACCATTCACTTCAAGGGAGAAACTTGATAAACACAGACAGAATCAGATGCACATGCACTGACATCCTTTCTCAGTAAGCAGAAAATACAGTCACTCATGGATGTTTCAAATATTTTCATTGTCATCTTTTGAACCTGCTTTTGATGTGGATAATTAAAAGATTCATTGCTTACTGAGCAAATAGGGAAGAATACATGTTTTACAGTATTTTTACTGTGCATGGCCAGATGTCACTTTATCACGCTGCATTATTTTTCTTTGAGATTAGTAGTGCTTTGTCTGTCTCCCAGATGTATTCTAAACACCTGCTAGTTTAATATCTGTCTAGGTCACTTTTACAGCAAGTCTCTTCACTATGTGTTCTGTAAGGATATTTCGTGTAAAATGGCTTTGCTCCATTTTATACTGCTTCTGGTTTTTGGCATTTAGAGGATATATGTATTGATCCATGAAAGTCCAGGAAGAATCCTTAGCTCCCTTCTCTCTCTTCTGGCAGTGTGAGTGAGGGTTCTCTGTTTTCAAGCCCAATTTTACAGTCCTGTTAGAGGAAAAGAGAGGTGCAAATTTCTTTTGCTATCCCTTTATCTTCTATGTGGCATTTCTGGCATTCATTTAGCTCATGAATAACTACACCGCTTGTTTCAGATGCTCTTCACAGGGTCTTGCCAACAGCAGCGCTGTGAAATAAGTGTGGTTCATGTGAGGTGTCGTGGCTCCCCACTGGGCTCTCAGTGGTAGCGCAGAGTGATAATAACACGGTCTTTTTGTTTTCACTCTGTTGCGGTTTTAACAAGCCCGTGTGTGACAGTGGAGATTAATTCAGCTTTCCGTCTGCTGACTTGGGATGGCATTACAGCACTTTGCATTAGGAAGCTTAGGTTTGCTATTACATGATGTAGTAGGCTTTATTATTATTGTTATTAGTCGGAATAATTTGGCAGCTGTCAGACTGCTTGGCTTGCTTTGGGAGGCTCAACCCCTTGATAATTAGCAAAGTCAAATATGAATGGATGTCCTGCTGTACTGTGGCTTCCTAATTTTTAATGTGCTTTTGAAGTGCTCTGTGACGATGGACCAAAAATCATAATCTTCAGGTATTTCAAGATGTGGTCTGTTTCGGACCCTCTGAAGAAGATGTAGCTTTTCGTCACTCATGAATTAGGATCCATTCAACCCTGTTCTTCTCAAATACCTCAACTATTGAGGGCAAGAAAGTCACAAGAAAGGATTTGTTTCCTTCTGTGTCCTGTGTCGTACTGGTAATGCTGCTGTTACAGCACTTAATTCTTTCTGCCCCTGTACTGCAGGCTCTATCACAGTGTGCTTTCCTGCCATGGAAGCAGAAAATTCTCCTGCTTAGCATGAAGTTATGGAAGAAAATGCATAAATCTCCCATTCTGCAGCACTGCATGAAGATATAATCTTATTTTCAATACTGTGAGATCTGCTGAGCTGTGATGCTCCTGCAATAATTAGTTGGTTTATTTTAATACTGTTGTCTAATGTCCAGAGCCCAGATTACCTGCCTTTGAAACAAAATGAAAATGATGAGGTGAAAGATCAATGTGCAGATCTGAGATACACAGACAGATCTGCTTATCTGATTCCATAAAATGTTTTCAAAATTGCTGTGGAATTGCAGTGTAAGAGTTAGATAGTTGCTCTCACTGATAAAGCTGGCATTTGTATTTGCTATGGTGTAGTTTATTGGGTTTGTTAATTAGTTTTAGTACGTGATTGAAGCGGCTTCTGGTACCTACAAGTAGACAGGGACTGAAGTTGTGAAAAATCAGTTGTCATTGCAGCTGCTTCCACTTTATGAAGACATGGAGTGTGTTTTTCCAGTCTCAGCTGAGTGTATCTCTGATGCAGGAACAACACTTGCAGATAAACGCTACTATTTGTCATTTGCATCCAGTTCAGACACTGTTCAGAAGTCAGTTAACATTAGTCACGATTAGTTCCTAAATGTTAAATTAAAATGTGTCCTTTCATTTAATGTCATATTTATCTTAAAGTTTGAGGAAGAATGTGAAGTTGCACATTACTACAGAGCTTTAATAAGCTTCTGCAGCTAATTTTGGGAAAACAGAAATTACTCCATCTGCTGTTATTTAGGAGTGATTTCTCAGGTGTCTAGGTGACAGAGCTGAGCTATTTTCCTGTGCACAGAGTAAACGCATGTTCAAATGTCAATATAAATCTTCAAATATACCTTTAAATAAACTCACTCATTCTCAGCCTTCAACCTTTCAAAAATTGAAATGAACTTTCCTAGATATTTTAGTAAGCTTAAGTGTCACGAATGCTGAAAAAGAATGGACATTTGTTTTAGGGGCAAAGTTTTGAGATGTGGGGTTTCTGAAATTTTGATAATACAGTAAAGTTAAATTAAATGTTTTTGTTTCAATAGCAGAGGTATTGCATTGTATTATATGGTTTTTAACATTGGGAAAAATCCTTTTGAAACATTTTTGTATTCTGTGCTTCTCTTTACAATGTGACATTTCAGAGATGCAGGTTTTTTCCCGATATAAGAAAAAATCCTACTTTAATGTTGTAGAAAATAATTTGTGGCCAAGCAGAGGAACTGTGCTGTAAATAACTTCATACAGTATTTGTGGAAACTTCTTGAGAAGGTGAAGCAGAGGCCTATAAGGGTGAATATTCATCAAAGCTGCAAGCCTATTACATGGTCCATCAACGCAGTCAGGTAACTCAGCTGGAGTCGGCAAGCAAAGGCCAGTCTCTTTGTTTCTGTGTTTTGCTGGGCTTTTTGCTGATGTGAGGAGCTTGGGTTTCTCCTGTAGCTGTGAAATATGCCCTTTTCATATGTTCAGCAGAAAGTCTGGATCATATGAATCTTAACTTGCTAATATTTTGAAAGCTTTACAAAGGCTTATGTGAAGCACAGGCTCTCTGCTGGGCCTGTTGACTGAGGTGTGTTTCTGTGTGAGTGTGAAAGGTGTCCTCATATTAGTAGTTTTTCATTACGTCATCTTGAAGGATGTAGATACTTGTTATAAACTGGATTATTCATATTTTTATTGCACTGCAAACAAAATAGCAATGTATTTTAATCGAAGAGAATGTGCCTTTTCACTTCCATCCCTGGTAAATCCCAGTGGTGAGTGTTCTCTTTGGTATGTGATAACGTGAGGTTTTTCTCTGAGCTAGTGGTCTTACCTGTGGATTACCTATCTGGTGTATTAGATTACTGCCAGATTTTGGAAGTACTCTGACTTCCGTCACTGGCTTTCCCCTTGCATGTCCTGTGCCACTGCGAGTGGCGCTCAAATGTGAGATGGAAGCATTTTGCTAGCTGGGGGATACCAAGTTGTTGCTGATGATGGAAGTCATCTCTGCATATGATCCTGCAATTCTGCCACACCCAAAGAAAATCTGACTTGCTCTGAGTATGTTGCTACCTACAGTGAACCCAGACACTGTGTTTGCCTTATGGTTTGTGCATGTAGAGTAGCAAGGAAAACATGTGGAGTTAAAGGAGAGTGACTGCACTGGACCATGGAGATCTGAGATGACCAGAGCTTTTGACATAGATCTCCCTAGTCCTTCCCCTCTTAGATCCTCAGAGAAGTCTGGATGACTTTTATATAAAGAAAGAAAGTGTCACATTTTCCCTCTGAAAAAAGCCACTTTGTTGGTCAAAAAAGCTAAGTGAGGAGTGTAAGACTCAAATAAAAGAGAAAGACTGTGCATAACATTTTCATTCAAGTGTGTCCTGGAAAGGGGAGCCCTTATTTCTGGGTTTAGCTGTTGTGACATCAAATTGCACAGACCCTTCTGATTTTGGGGAAGTTTTTTCCATTTTACAATTCTGGAAGAAATACTCTTTCCCATAAGGGTCTTCAGTATAGGGTAGTAATGACTGGTAGGTCATTATTAAATAATTGCTGGTAGTGCTGGATTAGTTCAGACAAGATATTGGGAGGATAAATAAAGAAAAAAGCAGTTTAATCTATTACAAGATTATATATTTAGTTTAGTTCTTACTGGGTGTTTTAGTTGTGTAGGGTAATTTTTTCTGTGTTTGCTTTATTATTTGTTTCTTTGCTGCATTCTTTACAGTTTCTTCAAATTTTTGTCTGTCTTTTCCTTTTTTTTCTTTTTGCAATTGTACATTTCTTTTTATGGTAACAATTTATAGTAAGTAAAGAGTGGCTGCTGCTGATTCTTTGCATCTGTAAATAATCTTTCATTGTTCAAGTGAAAGAGAGAGCTAATGGAGGAGTGACTGTGTATATACAGCCTAATGATCTCAGGCACTTCAGTTTAATTGTGGGTATTGCTATTTACTCTGTAAATATTTTTTTAAAAATCAGAAAATTTACATTATACATTATAGGGGAAAAATGATCTGCATATTGTTATAGTCATATAATGTTCATGTGGTTAAAAACTAGCATAAAAATACTAAAATGTCTTTAGAAAGTTCTGATTCAATGACCAGCTTCATCAGCTAGTACGTGCATTGATTGGATGTTGTTTCCATTGTAAACTTTAGAAAAATTACTGCTTATTTGCCGGTGATTTCTGTGTTCACTTGGATCCTGTGCTATATAAACCTGTGGAACACTGTGATATGGGGGTCATCAAGATTCTTAACTTTTTTTTTGCTTAACCCCACTGTGCACTTTTGAAATTGGAATTTACACAGTCATGTAGTTATGGTATTTTAAAGGTAATTTTACAATGAATATAAGCCATAAAGGAAATACTATATCCTGTGAATTAGTTGAATACAGATCATTAGTTGAATGATCTGTGTACAACATATTTTCTCCCTTATTTTTGTTATGTAAAAAAAAAAAAAAAAAAAAAAAGAAACTGTATATTTATTTATAGCTGTTCAGAGCCTTTTATATATGGGTTTAGTTCATAGTGAAGCATTGGTCTTTTTGGATTTTTATTATTAAGACAGTAGTGAGAAGATGAAAAAAGCTGAAAATCCCCCAAATCCTACCTTTGAATTCATTGGATGAATAATACTGGAATGACCATAAAACCTGAACTTTGCTGAAAAATATTAGATAATCAGTTCTTTAGGAGGCAGAGGAGGTGTTTTAGGTCAGGATTCTTTTTATCTAGTGTAGAGGGTAAGCTACACTACACAGAAAAGATATTTGGCTGAAAAATGTAAAGATATTTAAACTTGATAAGAATCCTTGTTACTGCTTATGTTGTTTTGTAGTATTAAATTTAAAGTTTATAGGACCAATGAATTCAGGCTGTTGCTGACCTCTTCTACCCATTATGAGTAAAATTATTGGAGATCAGAGAGAATAAATAAACTTTAGAACTAACATTCAGGTAGTTTATTTCTCCAAATCTAAACTAATAAAAGTGTATGCAGTTTTATAGGAGTGCTTGAGTAGAACATGCCATGCATATTTTAACTGATATATGGCCAAATACACACACATCTAGGGAAAAATACGGAGCTTACTTATCCCGTCTGTCGAAATTGTACACATCTCTTAAAAAAAGAAAGGGAACAGCCCCCCACCCCACCCACAACTTTCTTTTCCTTAATAAACTACAGTATTTCTTGAGCA
Source organism: Todiramphus chloris collaris (assembly GCA_025345505.1). Classification (NCBI taxonomy): domain Eukaryota; kingdom Metazoa; phylum Chordata; class Aves; order Coraciiformes; family Alcedinidae; genus Todiramphus; species Todiramphus chloris. Next base: position 2,612,754 of record JANVCC010000101.1, on the reverse strand, counting down.
TGTTGGCTTTACTCTATATTATTCATGCTGTCAATGTGCCTAGGGCTTCACTAAAGCTAATGAATAAATGCATCAGCTATCTTCATAAGAAACCAGTTCAGCTGGAAGGCTGATTCTGAGTTACATCAAGGAATGCTTGGAAAAGAATCAAGCAAACTGAAAAACCTACATAGCTAGGGATTGTAAATTTGCAGATGGGGATAAAACTTCTAATATAAAGCTGGTTCTTCCTCCACTGTAATACATTGTCCTGCATTTGGCCATCTACTTCCCTAATGTGAGACGAGAAGCAAAAGCGGTGGAATAAGTAGGCTGCAAACAGTGAATGCAATAAGAGTCAGCTTTGTCTACATCGGATTGTGGAAGTCTCTACTCCTTTGTGCCTGGCTTATATCTTTCTGGAACAAAATTATGAACATTAAAATGCTGTTAAGTCCTATGTCTTCTTATAAAAAAGGCTGATTAATTTATTTATGCGGAGCATAAGTAACAGGTGATAAACTTCTGTAAAAAAAAATTACATTTGGAGAGCAAAACGATTACCAGGCCTTAAAAACTTTAAATCCAAGAAAATATTTCCTTAGATGGGAATAAAAGAGAAAAAGTATCCTTATACTTTAGGGTATCTGCTATGTACAAAGGGATTAGGAAGAAAATTCTGTAATAGTCTGTTTGTTGCATCCTCACCCCAAATGGGTTTTATTTTTCTGAAGATACCTTCTCATAGTCTCTTGTACTAGTCATGAACTGAGATGTAGCTGGAATAAGTCAATGGGGTCTGATCTCTGCTATTTCATGTGTAGAGGATTGCAGTAGCAGTCTTAGAGGTGATTTGTTTAGGAAGGTATGGGTGTGGAAGCATCAGGAGGAATAAATTGCAGGAAAGAGCTATAGGAATGAACTTTTCCCAAGACCCAGTCAAGACGCAAAGGGTAGTGATTAAGCCCTGATGACCCTCCGGATGGAAAGTCGGATCACTGGCAGCTCCTGAAGGCTTCAAAAAGCCCCAGTCTTTGACTGCCATCCTGACAGAAGGAGGACTCATTCTGGGAGCACTTTGGCTCCCAGATCATCATGGGGGGCCCTCGATGGATGCCAGTGACACACTGACCCTGCAGCCTCACTGCTGGGCAAGCTGTTCAGACCTCTGTGTTTTGTTGTTTGTGAATATTTGGGAATGAAAGTGAGAGTGTGAGTGAGCGAAGACAGCTTTGTTTTAAAACAAAATCCTCTTCTGCTTTAAGATTTGGTACAGTAACACTGCGATAATGCAGCAACATTTCCTACACACAGAGAGCAATCAGCATCTGCTCTCCAGTGAACCATTGCGTGCATTTCTCCTGACATAACTAAAGCTTATGGGAATTTTATGGGGTCTCTGTGGGGTGTTGCATACGTTCTCTGCAAATATCCCATCTGTGAGCAGTTAAGTACTGGAAAAACACTTAAACCAAACTGAAACAAAAAAAGAGAAACAGAGAAACCTCAATCAATAGGATGGTATTATGATTCCTCAGTGCTTTAGTCCTGAAGCACTGCCTGTGTGGGTCGTGCTGCTTGGAGGGCTCGGGTGGGGTGTGAGGGTGTAGGGAGTCTTATTGGTGTGTGTCTTCCTGCAGGAGACCCTTATGCAGTTGGTATCAGGTCAAAGAAATAACAAAAACTGTTCATGGTTTTGTTTTAAATGAATAAAGGAGGAGGTTTTGTTATTATCTTCCTTTTATGTTTTGAAAAAAGCTTTGGATATTTTGTGGGGTTTAGAGGACTCCATTCTTTTTTATTTGAATAGCTACCTGCTTCTTTAAAAATTAAGGCTAGAGATAAATAATAAATGTTTCAGTCATCTGTGGTTTACTGAGTGTGTAAATGATAATTGCTTTCTCTATTTTTTCTGTCTCCTTCCATGGCTTGGAATGAAAAGGAAAAAAATCAGTGGTTTGACTTGCATCCTATTCCATGGTGCTCTCTGTAAAACAATCTCCTTTTCACACATGGAGAATCCTTGCCTTTGACAATGCTTACTGTTTTGCTCTGGGAAGCCTTTTAAAATGTATTATTTATTTTAGTTATTCTTTAACTTGGGCTCTCATCAGGTTCTCTCATCTGTCTGCTCCAGCACACGTGAAGATGTTTTGTTGTGCCAAAACAAGAGGTAGTTCATTATTTATACCACAGACATGTGGGGGCAGAAATTGCATAGGTTTGCACAAGGATTCATGACAATGCCGTGGTTCTAGCTGAGTTTCTTTTCCTTAAGTGATTGTAAAGACTTTACAACAATGGCATGAGGAATTACACATTCCTTTCTTTTGTGAAGCTCAGAGTTGAAACGTGCAGTATATGGACTGTTCCCCAAGACTGCTGAAGTCTGTGCTGTGGATGTACACGTTGGCATAGTGAAGAAATCTGAGAGACTGGACACTGTAACACAACAATAGTATTAGAAAAGTCGATCCTCTTGCTGCACTGAGGCAGAATATTGTGTGGTCTCATAGATCATCCTGAATGAGTAGAATTTACTGAAGCAAATAGGGAGTGGAAAAATTTTCTGTTGTTTACATGAATTGATGTTGATTTGATGTAAGGAAATTCACTTCAAAATTTGATTCCAGATAATTCCCTAAAAGCATTAAATGTATTTTCACCAGCAGTAAACTGATAATTTATTTGTCTGAGTCTAGTCATCTGTTTATAGCTGCAGGGGCGTAGACCTGAAATTTTATTAAGTGAGTAAGACATCTTTTTAAGTGGTTCTATTGGAGGTACATCCTAATGATGATGAATGAATTCAATTGTCTGAAAGATACTATGGATAATCCATCCAATAGTACATTTATTATGAAGATGTAAAGATTGCAAAGTAAATGACTAACTAGCACACTGACAACCTTATGACGTCTAAGCTTCTACTTACTTTCATTGTTCTTTCAGGTATTCCTATTTTCTTGTCACAACTTAGCATCATATTTTCTTTAATTCTTTAAAAATACTATTTCCTACAGCATTTAAGACAGTTAGTCTATCAGGATAATTATTCATTATTCTACTAGGATTCTGAAAGTAGTTGTGTGTTCTTTTGTTTAGATCCCGAAGGAGGATGGGGGGAGACAGAGCAGAACTGGTGTTACATTGATCTATAATTTTTTTTTGAACAGAAAAGTTTATGGTACTGCTGGTTTCCTGCAAGTTGCTCTTATACTACGAGGACTCACGTTGCAGAGTTGAACTAACTTTAAAGAAATGAATAAAGTGAATGGTTAGTGAGCTCTGGCAAACCTTTTTTTTTTTTTAATCTTCAATTTACCTTCTCTAGAAGTAGCTTTTCTAGGTGACTGGCTGATATGCTGGTGACATTCAAGGATGGCACAGAAATACCAATCTATTTCTTTGATGTTGTAAAGGTTGAAATGTATTCATTTTGAACGGTATCAGAAAAGCATAATCTCATTGGCTAAGTGCTTTTTGTTGATGACTTTACTCCTGAGATAATTGTCACTACTAGTTGAATGACACTACTGTCCCTCCTAAATCTTTTCTGAATGATGAAAATGTTGGAAATTTTTTTTTGTCACTACCTGCATCTTCAGTATCTCTTGCTGGAAAGTGAGCTTTCTTTAGCATAAATCAATATTTTGCACCTCAAAGGACTGGAATATTCTTTTAATATAATTACTGCAAAACCATGTCCATATCAATTTAAGATATTTTGTTGTTTGTGAATCTTGGTCCTGTTTTTCTTTGGATACTATTTTGCAGTATAAAGATGTTAAGATTTTTCATAATTTTATCTCTGAAAAACTTTCTGTAATATAAATTAATTTCATAATGAAGATCCAAACTAGTGACTAGGATACTAGTACAAAGAATATGGGGTCTTGTATTGCTTTGTGAACACAGTTTTTCTCCTAAAATGCTTACATAGAAGAAGTTACAAATTCACAAGCTAATCTTAAAATAAGTATACAAAGAAGTATAAAATACAGGTATCAAATGATTATAAAAAATGGCTGTCAATAGAAAAAATATTTAACATGCGTATGGTATTGATTTATGTTTTATAACCCACAGCTACTGATGTAATATTACCTTCTGCCCACATTTTAGCAGTGACTGACAAAGGCTTGCTTCCTCACAACTTAAGAGCAAAGTCAAGCATTTACTTTGAAAGCAAAATTAAAAGTTTTTTAATTTTCACCTGTTGAACAACTTTACAGTTAAGTTAGAAAAAAAACATTGTCCAAGTAGATGCTTCTACAAGTACTTTATTTTACTAGGAAACTACTCTTTACTACAGAACTTAGTTTATCAAGTTACTGACTCACGAGTTTCACACTGCTGCTCTCTTCCCCTGGAAAGATGAGTGTATGTCTTCACACTGTGGTTCATTTAATGCAACTAAACTTCACTAACTCTTAAGTTGACAGTCTTTATAGATGGCATAACATTATTTTGTCTGAGGGCGAAGGAGGTATGGTGGACATGAATGGCCTTTGATAGTGAAGGAAGTGCTGAGGAGAATGTGGAGCTGCATTCAATACAGAATGAGGAAACTTCTCCATAAACAAATGTCCTGCTTTCTGCACTGAATGCTACTAAGGAAAACCTGAAGATGAGGAAAATGCTTTTCTGTGTGGTGATACTTACAAATTATGTGTAAAATGAGATCCAAATCTTATGGAAAACATCCTGTGCAGCCAGACCTCAGCTTTCTATTTGAGGTGGCTGACAGTGTGTTAAGTTTTGCGTTTAATTAATCTAATTTAATTAAACATTTTTGTTTTCTTTATTGTAATTTGTTTTGCTAGAGGTGTAACATTTAAACCCAGTTACATCAAAATATTGACAATCATAAATAAATTTTGGATTTTGGAGAATATTTCTCCACAAGCAGAAGAGTAGTTCTTGGCTTTGCTTTGGCTAGATAAGAACAGCTTTGGCCTCTTTAACTGGGGCAGAGTTGTATGCCAAATACTACTTAAAATTAATCCTGTCTTTTTAATGTTTAGAATGTATAAATCCTATCTGTTCATGACACTTGCATGTTTATGGATATATGCACTTTAACTCTTACTCTTCCTTGTGATTCTTCTGTACATTATCTTCCTTATTTTTCACACTCTAGGGAATTACTGCTGAAGACGGAGCAGTAGCCATATGTTACATAGATACTGCCTCACTATTGCTGGATCCGGAGCTTTTATTCATCCACTGGGCTCTTGGCTGTTGAGTTTGGGTGTACCAGGTGGCTGTGGGAGTGGAATTGTTCTCACAGTTTATGTGAAACTACAGTTTTTCTTTTTTAATGTTCTACCTTTCTTGTAGACGGCATGTTTTGTGAAGTGGTGTTATGAAGCTCTGAATATCTGATGTGTTCACAGAGGTGGAAAGCTGTAGTAGTGTCTCTGTTACTACATAGTATCAGATTTTTTCTATTTGTTCTTTAACGCCGTGTTGCAAAATATTGAGCTCTGTTTGCAATCTTTTAATGCTATGAATGTCACGGGCTTTACTCAGATCTCAAAACTTTTTGCACATAATCTTTTTTTCTGAAACTGGAAATCTGGCAAATTTTATTTCATTTCATTTTAAAACAACTCAAATGTTTCTAAATTACTAGAAAAACAGTTGTTATTTTAAAAAGAAAAAAAAAATCTTTTATTGTCCAAAATAAACAACAAATGCCAAGAATCCTATTTTTCTAATTCCTCTATTTGGTTGTTTTGAAATAATGAAATGTAATTTCATCAAGGTCTTAGCTCTACAAAATTCTTATAACACAAAAAATTGTGATACCTTTGAATGGAAAGCCATGGCTGTCTCTGAATGCTACATGTTACTTGAAGCAGTATAGCTTTCATGCTATTGAACACTGCTGACTTCATTACTAATTAGAGTCATTGAGCCTGGCTTCAGTGGTGCTTTGAACTGGTTCTTAACTGGGCAGGGTGTTCCGATTACTGAGATGCTGAACGTGAAGTATGTCAACATGATTCATTAGATAATGTACTTGACTACTGCTGAAGAAACTTTATAGCCCTATCAAAAATACATCCTATACAGTAGACCTAGTACAGTAATATTTCTTGTGAGGTGGTAGTTTGAAACTTACTCTGCTTGTTGAATTCCCCAGTGATCAATTACAGATCCTCTAGCCAAGATGTGGAATCTGGAAGATCACGGCAAAAGAGATCCATGCAGACATGGTCATATCCCAAGAAACAAAATCCATGAACCAGTCAGCACTTGTGGACATGGAGAAGTGTTTACTACAAGTCTGTTAGGTGCCTCCTTGAACAACTTGGAAGCTCAAAACAAAAAACCCTCCATCAAAACCTCCCCCACAAATAAACAACAAAACAACCAACACCCCAAACCAACAAAAAACTGATGCTAGGCGAAGCAATAATTTTTCCTATAGAAGGGACATGCTAGGAGCTGTTCTGTCTTTGAAGCCAAATATCTCCTTGAGCTTTTATGTTAGGGGGAAGGAGTCTGCTGTTACTACACCGAGGCAGCTAGAAAAAAGTTACTCTTCTTGGTGAGTGCCAGGAGTAAAAAAATGTAGTAGGCATGCTATTTATTGCAGTCAACATTGTACTGGTTGCTTCAAGTACAGACTTTTTAGAAGGATGTGTATACATCATACCACTGTTATTAAGGGATTGCCTGTCCCCATGTGGCAGTCAAACTCAATCCTAGAAAATGGCATGAACAAACTGTACTTGCAATAAACATTTTCCTTAGTGAAAACCAAGGCTGACAGAAATTTCTTAGCCTTGGCAGACTAGACTATCCGGCTTAAGAAGAGCATCTCTAGACTGAATCTTGGATGGAAACACTATGTTCATGTTTCCATTGTGGAAGTATAGAAATACTAAGAGGGCTCTTGTGTTGCTAATTTACGGGAAATGGGACACAAATTAGTTCAGTATGGTATGTTCTAATATCTTTTAAAATATGTGTCCATTAAAAAGTGACCAAAAACTAGTCTGGATTGAATTGACGGTGTCAAATCTTTGTTTTACAAAATTGTGTTTGACAACAATTATGATAAAGTATCAAGTTTGTAATACATAAATATTGTTTAAAAAACTCTTTAATTACAAACTTATTTTATTGGAACTTAGTACTGCATTTAAAGATGGGAGTAACTTTAGTGTATACAAAATGAGAAACTTTTTAATAATAAATTTTAGCTTCCAAAGAAATTTAGGAATTGTATACAAGGTAATTAATTCAGCAATTGGTTTCTATAAGTTAGTTTATACTGGAAGAGTTAAAATTAATTATTAATTAAAATTTAGAGTTTTTTTTTTTTTTAAAAAAAGCTTTTTTTATATATGTGGCATAATTTCCTTGTCTATCTGTGGGTGCTAAGTTGTTGTATTTAAGAAGAATAACGTCTTTCACTTCTGTTTTCATTCTCTGTTGCTATGCAATTCTTGTTCCTTTTCTGTCATCTGTTTCCTTTGCTAAACAGTCGATTGTGTTAACACATAACCCTTTGTATTTGGATAAACAGCTGGTTTATTTTGTAACTGGCAAAGACACTGATAGTGTCTGTAGATTTTTTTCTGTTTTTAAAGAAAAGGATGATATTTTGCTGTTGGTTATGTCTGTGTTTCACTTCTTTCTGAAGGGTTAAATCACTTCAGCCAGTTTTTTTTTTTCTATCCTCCTGCATATGGCACAAATGAGATTCTCTGTCTCTTTGGCCAGAATCCTTTTAATTTTGTTATATTGATTCCTCACTGGAGAAACAAGTTTAGTTTAGCTCTTACTTAAAAGTACAACATGAAGACTCTCATTTTCCTAGTTTCCCTTCTTCCCTTCCCCTTCCCCTTCCCCTTCCCCTTCCCCTTCCCCTTCCCCCTTCCCCTTCCCCCTTCCCCTTCCCCTTCCCCCTTCCCCTTCCCCTTTCCTCCTTCCCCTTCCCCCTCCCCTTCCCCCTCCCCTTCCCCTTCCCCTTCCCCTTTCCCTTCCCCTTCCCCTTCCCCTTGCCCTTCTCCTTGCCCTTCCCCTTCCCCTTCCCTCTCCTTTCCCTCTCCTTTCTCCTTTCCTTTTTTTTTTTTTTTGTTTTGTTTTGTTTTGTTTTAGCACCTGTTATTTTACCCCTTCATTTTGAAGGAACAGAAGGGTTCATTCTTGCTGGTCTTTAGGAACAAACAAAAGAGCAAATGGAAAGACTGTGAAACAAAAAATGTGCATTACACAAAAAATTTGCACCAGACTGCATGTGCTCCTGTGTCCCTCCAGACAGAAGGATCTCCTTAACCAACTCCTGTATCTGTACAGCTTTACTCAAAGATGTTTTTCAACTTTTCATCAGTTTGCGAGTCTGTTAAATAGACAAGTGCACACAGTTCTAATGAAAATGGTGAGAACTGGACATCCAGAATACTCAGTGACTCAGAATCCCACCTTCCATTCCATATTGTAATACTGAGTCCTTTTGCCAAGTATAAGGCATGCTTGTCTCCTGTGAGAAAGGGGTTTGCCAGAATTGCAGAGCTGTTGGTTGAGAGTGCCCTGTGCTTGCTTCACAACCAGCACAGACTGCACTGCATGCTGACAAAGGTCCCTTACTTCAGAAATGGTGGCCCTGACCTGGTCAAAAATACTGTCGGTCTGTTGAATGTGTACATGGACATTGCTAGATGCCAACACAAAAGCTGATGGTCTGCAGTCCGTTCTTCTGGCTTAGTGTTTGCAGTCATGGCATGGGGAATGAGTTAGGACGAATGCTTTAAGTAAGTATGTGGGGTGAGACAACTTTTGTTGCCTTTTCTCTGAGTGACTGCTTCATAACTTAGTTTCCATTTCTTTTTCCTTCTGGAGTATTCTTTTCAGGTAGCCATAAATGTTAATTTGTGTACAGAAAAGATCCTGCTGAATGCAACTGCTTTTTGTATTTCTGTTGAGACCTTGCTAGAGTTCATAGTCAGCATTTTTACTATATTGAAATTAATGTCTTATTGCTGCTTAATGTATAGGAAGTAAATGCTGTGGCAGAGTTGCTTGTTACTTGCCACTTCTTAAAATTGTTTTTTTCCTTCAGCTCACTCTGTCATTCCCTGTAGAGAATGGTGCTTGTTCTTTGCAGTTGTAAGTAAATTGTGAGGCTCTTTACCCTGAGTCGTATTTCCCTCACATTTGTTTTGCAGCAAATGTTTTAGGTTGTCTGGCATCTTCCCCAGACCAATTAACATTAAAATCTGTCAAGAACAGTTCAAGCAAAAGAACCTAGCTGCTAACTTGTCAGACTACAGCGAGCAATTGCATTTTTGACGAAGTTTAAGACAAGCATCTCTGCTGTTTAAATTATTATTCTATTTAGCTGAGATTTTCTTCTCTGCACTGTTTACTGTCGGTCTGGCAAATGTATTCCCTAAACATAGGCAATGCTCAAGTACAATCTCTATTCCAAACATTTTAGAGCCTATAATCTCCCCAATCAAATACCTGTCACAGCCAGAATCAAATTTCTACAATCTCATTTTCCTCAGTCTCATGAACAGTAGAATTACTGTTCCATCACTGCAGAAAAAACAAGCAAGGTTGCTCTGTGGTGAGGCAGGGGGTTTTTATGCCTGTGACCCCTCTGTCCCTAATCATCAAGTTGAGCCATTCTCCATTGCTTCAAGCATGGTTATGGAAGCCGAACTGAGAAAGTGACTTATGTGTTTCCCTGCTGCATTTAAATATTGTTAAGCCATAAAGATAAGGAGAAATGTTAATTCTTTCATTCCTTTTTTTTTGTTTGTTTGTTTTTGTATTTTTTGGTTGTTTTTTTCAATAGCAATTGATTGCAAGTCTATTCAGGGACAGTGTTACAAACATGTAAGAAAAAAGTGCAGCCTTCCACAGAACTGCATCAAACTTCTCATCAGAAGTGGGGAAGAGATGAGCAAACTTTTTTTCAGCTTCAGTAGGCTGAAATAGGGTCCTGCAGTGTTGCCTGGCAGCAGTGAAATCTAATGGCATCCCAGACTATGTTAAGACAGTACACTGATAGAAGTGCTGAATTCCTCTTTTTGTCAGCACTCATCAGAGCACACTTGAAATATGTCAAGGTTTGGACATGACCTCCCATCCTACCCCAGCCCAGTCCAAGTAAGATATTGATTGACTGGAATATATTCAGTGGAGGGCCTCCAAAACAGTTGAAGGCTGAAGTATATGTCATTTGAGGAGAAGCTGAGGGAATGGAGCTTGTTCAGCCTGGAGAAGATGCTTGAAGACAGGGAGAACATAATGGCAGCCTTCCAACACAGACAAGGATGCAATCAAGAAAACACAGCTAGTCTCTTCACTGAGGTCATTGGCTGGAAGATGAGAAACCATGTACCTAAATCAAGATAAGAGTCTCAGACTTAAGGAGAAATACTCATTCACTGTGAGGATCATTAAGCATTGAAAGAGGTCACCTAGCAAGACTGTATTATGTCTGTCCTCCAGGTTTTCAAGTCTGCCTGGAAAAGCCCTGAGCAACCTGGTTTGAATTGAGAGCTGACTCTGCTTTTTGCTGGTTGGTGTACATGGTGGTCTCCTAAGTCCTTTGCAGCATAATTTATACCATGATTCTATGAACCAAGGGGATTCTGGGAAGCAGAGTGTTTACTGTCAAAGATCACGTAGAACGTAGACCTACTTCCTTGTAGCTGACCAAGAAAAATATGTCAAATAGTTTTCAAGAGACCACATTTCGGGTTTCCAAGAAATTCATCCCCCTGACCACCAGAATTATGCAGTGATCCAAAAGTATCATAGTGATGAAGAAAATAAAGAAAATTGAAATAATTATCAGAGTACAGGGCAGTTTCCCTCTAATGGCTGGTGGTAGAGAAGGGATAGCTGAATGAGTGCAAGATAAATCCCAAGGAACATGGAGGTTATGAACTGAGAGCTCTTATCTTGCTTTCACTAGCACGTGAACATGGTCATCAAATGCAGTAACAAAGAAACAGGTTGAAAATACAAGAAAACCGTTCTCCTCTAATAAAAGTAGTTGGGTAGAACTTCTTGCTGCAGCTGTCAATATAAAATGAAATATATAGTTAACCTCATGTGTTAAAAATAATGGAAAAACATAATGGAAGAAAAAAAAAATTGAGTGCTGTCTAACAGGATTGTACCATAAACTTGGGAAGAGTATGTGAGAGAAAACACCTGGTTTTGGCTAGTGCTGGAGACAAGAGTGGACACTTCACTGGACTATCAGAACTTCCATGCCCTGATTCGAGGAACAGTCTATTATCTAAATGTAAATCTTATCAGCTCAGAATTTGCCAAACTTGAAAACTCTAAAATTACATACTGCCACAATCTGATAACTGATCAATGATGAGTTAATACTGGTTATCTGAGAGCCTAGAATGATCATAAAGGCATGAAATCAAAAGGACAATTTTTACTGGAAGCAGGCACAGAGACAGTTTTCACCTTGCTGCTGGTTTTGTTAATGTTCAACAGTAGTTTATCATTCCTTCTGGCAAAACCTTATTTTAGCATTGGATCTTTTCCACAGAATTTGCATCCTGTTGTAAGCTTATTTTTCTCTGTTTAAGAAAAAAAAAAAAAGTAAGTCCTTTGAAGATGTCAACAGGCATATCATATGTAGAGGAATTTAGCTCAGTAACTTTATCCTTTGATGTAATAAGGTCAAAAGGAAACTTTCTTCTGACTGCAAAGAATACTTGGAGTACTTTATCTGTTGGACAACTCATCAAGCATGAGTGAATGTCTGCATGCAAAGTATTCAGTGTTTAACCACATTCACTAATATTCAAGACCCAGTTTCTTACAGGACAGTCTTAGTAGACAATTCAAGTCCAAATGCCAAGAAAGGGAGCTTTTTAAATTGTCAAACTTCTGTCCAATGTGGTTGGTGGCAGTATATAATAATCTATGGAAAATACCTAGAACAGAATCAACAGGATGTAATTTAACATAATGTGCTTTGAACGCTGCAAGGGAGTGTAGCAGTGAGGTTATTGTAACAAATTTATTCACTGTAACTTTGTCTCAGTGTGCGTGGGATTTTTAATCATCACAACATGCTTCAAGAACTGTAGCTAGAGAACTACTATAGCAGCTTCTTTGTATTTGAATAAATGTATGTTCATAGCAAATACGTGATTACTGCCTTAGATGCCGTAGCAGAAGTCCAGAAATACTAATGAACTTCCCGAGCTTTATGCACTTTTTTCCACTCCTGTTTTGATGTATATTAAAATTGCTTTATGAGTATAGCATTCATAGCTGCCCTTGGAAAGCATGCGTGTTGGGCACAGAGGACAGTAAAAGTGAAGTATGGGACTGACTACGTCTGCCAGCAACATTTTTTTTACAATGAAAACCTGGAATGGGGACTACATTTCAGGTTTTTCAAGTTTTCCTAGTGAAAACAGGCTGTGTTTTGGCATGCTCTGTGTTGGTGTTTGAAATATGGTTCTCAACTTCCCTTCAGTGCTGAAATAAATGTTAGTAGTCACCATGGTATGCCTGTGGCTGGAAGATGGTTGTCTCCCACATGCTGCATCCTTTGCATTCATATTTAATCTAAAGGATTTCAAGATTTCAGCATTGGCATTGGCTGACAAATAAATGTAGAAGTTTTAAAGCTGTTGTTAGTACAGCCTTTACATGATATGAGAAAAACCAATGTTATACTGTATTTCAAACAAAAGAGGTAACACTTGGAAGAAACAAGTGTTTGTGCGTGTGTATTGTAAAATGAAAGATGTAATGCAGTTAAGCAAATCTTTGTTCAGCTGGTTTTGGTCTTACATACTTAATAATCCATTAAAAAACCATAATTCTAGTCAATGACAGAGGATTATGTCTATTACTGGATTGCAGGGCTTCATAAGTAACAAAATTTAATTTTTATACATACTTAAGAGCACCAAAATACAGTTATTCCACTGTGTTCTTTTTATGCTTTTTACTTGAAAACACTTGTAGTGAAACAAAAGTTCAAAATGTATAGATTATACTAGTTTTTATTTAGAAAAAAAGGGAAGGAATGTATATAAACATGTTGTTTCCTAAAGCTGTAAGCTCAGAGGTTTGTGTTCAGCTGTGAATAATCAACTGGCAAACACTCTACTCATTTCTAATTTTAGCATCCTTTATGCAACTGCATTATAAAATGCATTAAAGACTTTAGATGACTTTATTCTGTCTCTGTATTGGAGGTCTCCATACCACACATAGTTTTCTGGTTTAGTGTCAGTTTCTCATACACTGACTTGTTCTTGGTGGCCCCCAACACCCACATGTAGTGAGACTGAATTCAACTCGGTCATTATTTTATTTCTCTGTGTTAGTTAAAATTGCTTTTATTTTTAAAAAAAACCCAAACCAACAATCGAACACATACCAAAAAAACAGACCCCAAAAATCAAAAATAATAATTTTAAAAGTAGCCTGAATTGATGTAATGGGTATTTGTGGGAATACTCTGAAGCCATTTAGAGAAAGAAAATGAAATATTCTGAACAATGTCATCTTTCACACGTGAAGTCTGTTCCCGTTGAATGATCACATGCTTCTTCTGAAATATTTCCAGGGATAATGAAATAGTCTTAGCAATGGACTTGATGAGATGTTTATGACAGACAGCTACTGTCAGATAAGACATGCTTAGTGACTTAATTCTTATGAAGCAGTTCATACTATGTACATGTGCTAAATGGCAAAATAGCTACAAAATCTTGAGTTTGCTGGTACATTAACAGCTTGATTTAGATAACAGGAGACATTTGAATATATCTGCCCCTAAAATGTCTTCACTATAATTTGTTAGTGAGGATCAAAATTGACATCACCGTGCACGGGAAGATGACTTCTAACTGAAGGGAATGTGGTTGTGTTGTCAGTGTCTATTAAGTTATGTTAAAGTAGCCCTAAATAACAAAAGTGCTCTTTTAGAATGTGGGGCAAGGCACAGTGAAGCAGTTGCTTATGGAAAGTGTTAATGACTCAGTGTAATAATTCTGTATGTGCTGATTGTCAGAAATGTGACAAGTTTCAACAACATAGCCAAAGTCACAATTATGCTGGAAGAAAATTTTCATTCTGGAAGGCTGTGACACCTTTTTAACAGCAGTTTCTGGGTAGGTGTCAATGAGAGAAGATAAATGGGTACTGGGACACTTACAAAATACTTTTTGGTTTGCATTTATAAATTAGTTGGCAGAGAACTCTGAGAAAATCTGCTTGTGTTTGAAACCAATTTGCAGGATATTTGTAATACTTGCAGCTAACTGGTTGCACCCATTTTACAGGGATGATAATCGTATGGTGCTGAGAGCTGGCTCTCTCAGACCTTGTGCAGGGCAAAGCAAAGATGAGATGTTTTGAAGTCCTCTGGTGTTGTGAGTTGGATTTTGTAATATAGTGGATATGTCAGTTACAATGAGAGGAGGACCCTGAGTGTTGCTTGTTTGCCTCCATCGGAACTTCTACCGGTTGCTGGCTGTGTTTAGTGGTGTTTTGGAAAAGGAACCCTAAGAGATTTGTAAATGAAGTTGAACATCCTTCCTAGTCTGGATTCTTTCATTTGTTTTACCCCTTCAAATATGGTTTAAGATATGTACAACCGTCAGATGAAAAAAAATTATTAAAAAAAAAATAGTGCTAACCATGGTCATTTGCATTCTCTAACTTTCTGATAATTCAAAGCCGTGCATGAGGATATTCCTGGCTGACCTCATATGGAAGTTGCTGTCATATTAGGGTTCCAGTTTCTTTTTTGATTTCCTCCTATGACCGTGAAAATAGTGAGTTATAGAAGCTATTGCAGAAAAATCATTAAAGTAACACTTCAAGACTGAACAATCCTCAACTTGTCTTAACCACTGTAACAGGGAACTGGAAGTTAATCTCTCTTTCTGTAACTCTTTTCTTGATCTCGATGGCAACTTTTCTGTTATAGTGATGAGATGCATCCTGATGGGACTAACTACTACTAAGCAATGGCATTAGCATAGTTCTCTAGCTATGGCACATCAGAATCTTTAGTTTCTATTATCAAGAAACAATATATATTTTGTTACATTCATTAGTTCCCTTCACTTGCCTGTGGTTTGCACATAATGAGTTTCCCTCTTCCTGTCTTAGTTTCTCTTGGTGTTTTTTTCTGATGTTTGTTTGCTTCCTACTTTGTTAAACCAAGTCTGAGGAATTGAGTTTGTTAACTGAGACATTAAAAAGAATCAGTGAGGTTGCTGGCATGAGGAAGACTTGCAGGAATAGAACTTTAAATAGTACTCTAAAGTCTTGGAAATTAATATTCAGAATCTAATTCCCTTCTGCTTGTTATCTGCTTTTCCTTACTAGATGTTTGGTAAAATTTGTGTTCTTTTGTCAGCAGTTACTTCTATTCTTCAATTGTTTCTGGTACCTGAATAATGATCATGAGGTATTTCCTTATGTCTTGCAATTTTTTTGTACGTAACATATACTGCTGTGGGGCTTGTGCCTTTATCAAAATCTGCTAGTCTGAGCTGCCAGTTACCGCACAAGTATGACAAAAATTGTTCCATGCTTTAGCGGGCTATTTAGTCTGTTTGGCATAGTGAGACAGTAAGCAAGAGGAAGAGATTGTGTAGTTAGCAAAAGAAGTTACACATTTCTAAGCAAACACCTAGTTTCAGGAATCCTCCAGTAATTACCTTTTTTTTTTTTTTTTTTTTTTTTTGAGCTGATTCAAACTTTGCAGTGCCCAAGGAAAGCTGCATAGTTAGTGTGAAACTGTTGCTTTTATTCTTTTAAAGCTATTAAGGAGCCATTTGTTCTAGTAATATCAGTTTGTAAAACAGTTCAAAAGTGTTTTCTCCACCTGGAAAAGAGAGCATTTGTCTGTGAAAGAATGGAAGACCTTAAATTTTATATGGCTGCAACGTGAATATATGATTAGTATTTCCCTGTTGCCACTATAATAGAAATTAAATGGTAAAACAAAGCATTTTCTCTATGAAATGGGATTGTAGAGAAAAAGCAGTGGTGCAGAACTGTCTGGTTGAGCATTTATGAGAAATTTCCATTTAATATAGTAACCTCTTTTGTGAACAAGAAGGATATTGTTAATGAGGAGACATACAAGAAAAAATATTCCAAACTATTAATTATCAAGTATTTTAGTCCAATAAAATTGAGTTACCTGAACATTTTACTTTTTCCTCAATCTAAAGTAGATTACATTTTTGAGAAAAGGCAAATATGCTTGATAGTTCTTTGTCATTCTAAATGGTGGAGAAAATTTTTGGGAAAAATGCCCTAGGAACATCACATTCTTCTGTGTTCCTTGGTTCTGGGAAACAGTCTTCTCCAGAAGAGATGTACATGCAGAGACTGCCTGTGTGATTTTTGTGAGACGGACTATTAGAGTGGTTCTTGGCACGTTTCTTCTGTCTGGCAATATGTGCTTGAGGTGAGGGTAGGAGTTGGCACATGCTAGGAGAAACTAATGGAGAGCTAAAGCGGTAACCATGTGGATTTAGAATAATTTTTGAAAATGTTAGTTTTATGCAGAGAAGCACGTCAAGACTAACAAAGAATAGATTGATCTGTCATGAGAAGTAAACAGATTGTACTTCTCTACGTTCATCTATTCTGAAAACAGATATGCAACATGGAAATTGCTCAGCTGTGTGGTTAAGATACTATTGAAACTCTCATTACCGAGATAAAAATACATCATTTGTCTTTGTTCTCCTATTTTGCTTAAGTATCTACTTCTTTTCCTGTTGTAAGGAAGAAAAAACCTCAAACAATTACAGCAAAACCGGTTAATGGAGAGATTCAGAGTTCAGAAGAGTGAGGGGTTTCTGGGGCACAGTGCTGGAGTGCCAGCAGCTGGGTATGGCCATCCCTAACCTCCTGGCCTAAGGGAAGAGAGCTGCTGAAGTAGTTTGTGCAGGATCAAGCTGTAGTATGCGGCAGACCTCATTATGTTTTCTGCTTGCTTTAAATGGATAAATAGCCTCTGGATGATTTTCAGTGGGATCACTGAATTCCTTGCTCATTACTCTGTTTTGTGAAATATGCATTTTTAATTTTTTTTTTTTTTTTTTTTTTTTTTAAGACTTCCTTCCTTAAATTAAATTATTCACTGTAACATCCCTGGTAATTCTTGCCTCAGTGAATTTGAGAGTAAGAATTCCTACCTTGTTACAGCTGATATTAAGAGCAGACAGAACTGGGGATGAGAAGAGCAAAACAAATTGTTGAAGTTCACAACTTTTTAAGGTCACCACAGTATTTATCACCATTTTTCATGCTACTCCTTCATTAAATATATGAATGTATATTTACAGATCTGTTGCCAGAAATAAAAGTACTAAGGAGTGTCAGGAATGCAAATAGTACCTAAATTTTAGAGCTTACCCTTTCCCTTAGGAGGTTCAGCAGCATGGCCAGGAGACAACTATTTATGTTATTCTCTTCAACTCGTTTTACCAAGAATGGTATCAGCATAAAGGGCTGGCACTACTGCTCCCTCGTAGCAATTTAAGGAGAGAGAGCAGCCTAGAGGACAGCTAATGCAAAGACTTGTCTCCTGTAGCTGGTTTTGCAGCAATGGCATTAAGACAGCTGCTGGATCTACACTGTAGTGATGGATTTATGTTAAAGAATGATAATGTGTATTTAGGGTGTGATCTTAAAACAAGGAGGTTCCAATCTGCCTCAAATTACATCTAAGGAAAAGGTTATTCATTAGTCCTTAATGAAAAAAAAAAAAAATTAAACAGAAATCTAAACTGTCTGGGTTTTAGTTAGTTTCATTATACGCAAGTAGTGTCCAATTATCTTCATATTGTTTTCTTGTTCTTTCATGCAGGGTTTTTTAAGCAGATGCAACAGTAAAGTAGGATAAAACTTGTAAATTAAATGGAAACTATAGGCTTTAGACAATACTACTTAAGAGACTGGGGGGAGGAGGGCCAGCAGTATTGCTGTTTCCTCAACTTCTGTGGGACTATTTCTTGTACTGCTTAAAATTGATATAGTACTTCTCCTGTTTCTTCTGAATTAAGATTGTACTGTGAAAAAGTCCTCCTTGTCCAAATGAACATAGTTTGTGTCAGTGTGATCACCAAAAGGGAGATCTCGAGTGGTGAAATCTGAGCTCGAAACCCAAGTATCCCATCATGAACAAGATGCTGTGTCCTGCTCATCAGCTGCACGTGCGAAAATACTGTGAGGGAAAAAAGCAGGGGTACAGTGAGGGCTTAGGGGTGAAACAATTGACCCATATCTAGCAGTCCACTGACTGTGTCTTTCCTTTTATTTCCTTTCTGTTCTACCCCTTTTAGTAGAGAAGGTGCTCAGGTACTGCTGGTGCTACTGCAAACTTGAGTGTTTTCAGTGGAGTTTGTTCTCCATCTCTTTCTTCTGCCTCTGTCTCTCCTAGGAATTGTCTTGATTGTTTGAACTTGTTGTAGGGGTGCTTGTGGTCTTTATTTTAAAAGTGCTTCAAGATTTTATTTGCCACCTCTTTCATAAGCTCCTAATTGCAATATTTTATGGACATACAAATTATTATCTCAGGAGTGTGAAATTTCATGTAGTATACTCTCTGGCATTAGTATGATTTGGCTGAACAGTTTTTATAGGTATTTATAGGTTAACATCTGTCTTTTTAGTGAGTTTGGAAGAACTTTATTCTCAGACATGGGTAGTGAAAATGATGGATACATCTCCAGTTACAAAAAGTAAGAACTGTAAGTGTGTAGGGAGACTGTTCTGTGATGGGTTAGGACACATGAAATTTAGATTATTTCTAAAATTCTGTGATGAGTGACTCAGTTTTTGCAGTGCTACTTGATGTCGTGCAAATATTTCCCTAAATGAATACTAATACATCTCTTTGTAGCTGTATTTGGTGGACTAGAAATCAATAGATCAAGGAAGACTTAGAATGTTAATATTTGCCACTTTCCTTTTTGTTTGTAGTTAAGGCCAGAGTATTTTTAAGAGTGACTTTGTGAGCAGTTGAATAAGCAGAACTAAATTTAACTTGCTTCAATGGTATTTTTTAGTAATGTAAGCATACATCATGTATAAAATAACATTTTTATACATTAAATATTCAAGAGTAAAAGGAAATTATTACTTCATACAGAGAGGGGTCAGTTTGAATTCATACAAAATCAATATGTAATACAACGGTCAAAAATGTTAATTGTTTCTGCAGGTGAGAGATTTGACAGAGATAAAAACTACTAATGTGTCTGGCTGATACACTAATGTTACTCATTTCCTACAATGAAGGAAGGAATAGTGTTCCTGAGATAACAGAGTTTACTTGATGTCTTAAATTTGTAATTCTGTAAAGGAAATCCAAAGGATGTTAGATACTGCACTCTGCATAAAATTTCTCATAATGGGGTAAAGGTGATTTCTGAAAGCTCATTTTCTATATGTTCTTTGTATTGTGAGTTCGTTTCAGTGTGCATTCATTCAGAATGATGAGAGCTCATGTTATGAAGTTAGGATGTTTAGCCAGAGCAGGCAAGCACAAATATTTTCATGGCAATGAATGCATGAAAAAAGTGTCTATAAGGAGCACATCTTACGTGAAAGCCAAGAGTTTATTGTTAGTCTAATTGAAATTGTACCAGTCTAATCAAGAAGTGTCATTTTAGTTGAACTAATAATACCAGGTTATCTTGGACTTGGAAAACCTCATTAGCAATATGCTTAAAGGTGTTCATAAATGTCCTTGCATTGACCCCTTTTGTATCATGTTCAACCATGAAACATGCCCCTGGGTCCTGAGGTCAGTGGCTTTAGTCTTCCTTGAGGACAGTGGGACAGGGGAGTGTTGGCATCCTTGTCTCTTCTTTGGAGGTGGTGTGATGCTGTCTGCATGGGGAGGGAAGGTTCCCCCTTGGTCTC
This sequence comes from Todiramphus chloris collaris, assembly GCA_025345505.1. Taxonomy (NCBI): domain Eukaryota; kingdom Metazoa; phylum Chordata; class Aves; order Coraciiformes; family Alcedinidae; genus Todiramphus; species Todiramphus chloris. The sequence continues at coordinate 2,592,846 of JANVCC010000101.1, read as the reverse complement.
TGGTCCAGTTGGGGCTGGTTTTTAATATTTGCAGTCTGTTCAGCCACTCCTCCTTTTCTAAATGGCTCACAGGGTAATAGTACAAGGACTGCTTATTTCACTTAGACCTTTATCACAATATGGTTAAAGCGCATCATGGCAGAGTGAGCATTAAGCTGTAGCAAAGGAATCTCCTGTTAAGCTGTGGAAAATAGGTCATTGCAGAGTCAGTGTCCAGCTATAGGAAATAACCCTCCTGACCCTTTCCTGACCCTTATTGATATTTGCAGTTACAGCTAAAGCAGACCCAAGACCTTGTAAAGCATTTCCTGGTGAAGGTCTGGGGCCAGCGTTGTGAAGCTGCCGTGGGCTGCTGATGCCCATTGCCAGGGCTGCAGCTGCAAGGAGGAAGGGCATGGTGGGAGCACTGTGTGAGTCAATGACAGGAAGTGCTCGTGGAGAGGATGCTGAGGGCAGGTGCGTAGAAAACAAGACTTCTATCAGAAGATATTACTCCACAGGTGAGTTTATGAAGACCATTTGTTAGCCTAGGCTAGGTAGTAGCAGTTTAAAAAGTCACTGTTTTTTGTCTTAAACTTATAAACCCACGAGACCAATTTGGGCACATGAGAAAATCAGTTTGAAGCACATGTTGTTGGTGTTGGCATTTTAAATCTTGGATTGTGCTTGAAGCCTTTAACTTTAAAATACTATTGATTTTCATTAGAAGGCTTTGTAATCTATATCAGAACTGCTCTCTTAAAAAAAAAAAAAAAAAGAAAATTTCTATGTTGTTAAGGAGATATACTGATTTCCTATTTTGGCCTCTTTCCAATCTTATAAATTGGGACTTAATCAGGGCTGCTGAACTGAAATAGATTTTATAGAGAATAACAACCCATTAATAAGATCTTTTGCTTAAATAAGTTTTTAACTGCAGCTCTGTACAATGTGATAGAGGAAAAATCTTGCTGGTTTCTTAGTTCTGTGACTTAATATTGACTAATATTTCTTCATTGAAATTCATTCTGATTTTTTTAAAGTAGAACCAAATTGAAATGTAAGTTTTATTTTACTAACCTAGTGTTGATCAGGCATTACAGAACTTTTTTTCAAACGTCTGTCAACATAAGATTGTGTAGCAAACTCGGTTCAGCAGTTTAGAGCTCTAAAGTAAGAGAATAATCTAGTTTATGAAACTTTCAAGCCTTGTGAAAACCCTGTTAAAGTTTTGTTCCCCCCTACCCTGTCACATCCTGTCAGTTCCACTGCTGGGAAAAAAACCAGTCTGCCCAGTTGGAAGTATGGAAGTGAAACAGTGTCCTTAATCAAATGTGTGTTATGGAGTAGACTGATTCTTCCCCTGCCACCCCCAATACTAGAGTGTTCTTTCTTTCAGTCTCCAAATCTCACTGAAACACCTGAAACAATTCTTGTCTGAATAACTCTTATACAAGCTGTCTTTAAAAGGCCTGCATGTCTCCTGTCACCTATATGTTCATTTTCAGATTTTATTTGGAAAAGGCCTAGTTGAAAACATTTCCCCTCTCCCTTTCAACAAGCCTGTGAAAATGAGAGGTTGAGAGCTGCCTGATAAACTGATATGTCCCTGGCTGATTACTGTAAGCATTACTCCATGTTATGTAATCTCTAATCCTTGTATAATGAGGTGGTTGTGTTGCTATTGCTCGCATACCTCTGTCCTCCCTGCAAAACTATCTATCTTGTTTCTTATTTGCAGGGTTTTTAAGTAAGTTTTTGGGACAAGGGTTATCTTTCTCTTCCATAAGCCCAGGGCCCATTTGGGGGGCTCTTGACCTTATAAACAGTGATCAGACTACTAGTTCCAGGCTTGAGACCTATAAACTGGTGTTGCCATTTTAAATCCATTTGAGCAGCCTTTACAAATCTTTTTAGAAGTTCTGCTCAATTCAGAGGTGGACATGTAGCTGATGGGACATTTCTCAAGGAAATGCAGCATTTCACTGATAACGAGCCATTTCCTCTATTGATGTGTTACTTGGTGAGCAGAGGTGTGATGTGGCTTTCAGTGGTAGCTTTTTGTTGGTGAGCTAGGATGCATCTCAGGATATCACAGTCAGTGTACATTGACACAGTCAGAAAGTAGAGCAGTAGATCACGTCAGCCCGTATTGATAATAGTTAGACTAGCAGTTAACAAGATCTCCTGAGGCCTGCTTATCTGACTAAGTGGTGCTCCAAGCATGTGTTGCAGCAGCTATGGAATTGTTAGTCATGAGCGACCAGTGCAAGCTTAGGCCATGTCTTCTACATGTTGGAAAGATTTATGTGTAGTTGAAGCTTAAATACAGAGATCCCTGCATGGACTTTGGCTTGTTTCACCTGTTTATTTGGGCTAGGCAACAGGTTTGACAAACAATACCTAGGTATCTTTTCCCATGCAACTTTACAGTTGTAAAAAGTGTAAAGAACTCAAATCTGTTATGTCAGACACTTAGGACATATGGCCTATAGATTTATGACCTATTTTCTGACCAAGAAAACAAATAGACTTTCTGCTTCAGAGTAACTCAAGTGTTATTGAGAAGCTGAATGTAATTAGCTCCCATCCCAAATTGTTCTATCATTCTGACTTGGAAGTACTACTGCTCTTTGAAAAGAAGATATAGGATCTTTATTTAATTGGTTCACCATTTAACCACAAATTAGACAGTAAATTTCACAGAATTACAGAATCACTCAGGTTGGAAAAGACCCTTGGGATCATCGTGTCCAACCATTAGCCCTACTCTACAAGTTCACCCCTAGACCATGTCCCCCAACACCACATCCAAGCGATGTTTAAACACATCCAGGGATGGTGACTCAACCACCTCCCTGGGCAGCCCATTCCAATATTTCACTACCCTTTCCGTGAAGAATTTTTTCCTAATTTCTAGTCTAAACCTACCTTGTTTCAGTTTGACGCCATTCCCTCTGGTTCTATCCCTAATTACCTGAGAGAAGAGACCAGCACCAGCCTCTCTACAATGTCCTTTCAGGTAGTTGTAGAGAGTGATGAGGTCTTCCCTCAGACTTCTCTTCCTCAAAGAAATTTGTAAATTAGTAACTTTCAAGTTTATGTTCCAAGTTACTTACGTAAGGAGTATTTGCACTACTTTATGCAGGTGAAATAGTAATTACCTTAGCTAACTAGCACTCAACATATTTTCAGTTTAGATAAATCTCTTTAAGGAAACACAAAAAGGCAGAATGAGAAAAATCTTACATACTCTCTAAATATCAAAATTAAAATCTCAAGGTCTTAATTAAAATCTTCACAATTCTTTATATCAATTCCTCACCCCAAAGTATGTAAAAATTACTTTATGTAGCGCACAGGCAGAATCAAATCCATTTCCTACCTCTTTGCCAAGAATCAAAGAAATGAGATTACCCTAACTCCCAGTCAATTTGTTCTAATACTGTGCCTTTGTAAATCTTATAAGCATCTAGTAAAAAAAAAAATGAAATCTTGCTGTATCTTAAGAGGTTTTTTGGCTTTCTACGTGAGTGTAGCTATGGAACGTGTATTTACAACCAGTTACTTATTTAAGAAAAGAAAAAATAAGTTACTAATAGAAAGCTGGAAATTATAAATATTTTTCAGAGGTTAAAACCCAGAGCTGTTTAAGGTAATGGATAATATTGGGGGTGGACAAAGGAGTTTGAGCTTAAATGCTTCAATTAAAAGAAAAACAAAACCAACCCCAAACAAGCAAACTTGTAAATGAAATGATGTGCAGTTGTGAGAGTTAATGAGCATCTGTAAATGAGTTGGAAATTTTTTTCCCAGACAGAACCTTGTTATCAGAATGACTCTTAAATACCTCTAAAATACTGTATTTTAAGGAACTCTCGAGTCTGTGTATTTTGCATATGCCTTCGTCATGCATAAAAGTTACACTTGACTGATTAGTCTTATGTGAATGGTTTTTTTCACTTGTTTCCCTTGATAGTATCAGGAACTTTCCTTTTTCACTTGGTAGTATCTGGAATTCTCAGAATTCCAAAACCATAACTAAATATAACCATTGTTTTATCAAAACATATGATAGTACTTATTCCTAAACTCTTGGTGTTTCTTGTAAAGCCTGCTTTTTCTCTTCTTCCTTTCCTTTTTTTTTTTCCCTGCACATCTCCACCACACCCCAAGCTTGAAGTTGAAAGAGGTTATCCACCATCAAGTAAAACGTTTCTGCTATGTGACAATGGAATGTCTCTGCTATTTGTAAAATTCATTTACATGAATCACTATTGAAAGCAAACAAAAAATGCAACCAACCCGACAAATAAAAAATACCTACAAAAACCCCCAAACAACTGAGTTCCACAAGCCTGATCCTAGGAGGAAGAAAAGAGAAAAAGAAGGCAGGGACAAATGTATAACTGACACAAAAGATATTCTGTATGTAAGTATTTATTAATTTATTTTCTACATGGAGAAGAAATAGTGATTTATTTTTGTCATGAGTAGGTTTGCAGCACAAACATTAGTGAAAGACACTATTAAGTTTGAGTGTACATATCAGAAGGTATTACTTAGCCTTAGGCATGATCTTCCTTTCAAGGGGAGCTCATTGAAATTAGTAGTTCTTATTTACCTTCCTTGAAATTTCTCATCAGGTAAATGAATCACTTTGCATGTTTGTATTGCAAGGGTCAGCATGCTAGCTCTACTGAAGTGCCTTTTATAGAGGGACATTGAACAAGATGTGTGTACTGCTGCCTTTAGAAGAATGTGTTTCTTTTTAGTATAGAATTTCTAAAGGGATTTGAGTATAACTATCGACACCTGTTTCTGAGGCCTACGTTGTGACTTTTGAGCTAAAAAGGCTCCAAGGATATGCCCAAATGGAAGAAACTTTGCAATGTGACTGTAGCAGTGCAACATTGCTGGTGAGTCTACTGTAGACTGAAATTTCATTGCATATTCCTTTGTGGCATGAGTTATGCTGGCAAACCAACAGCTCTGCCTGTGTAAGTGCTGCTGCAGCTGGGGGAGTTTGCTTTGATTCTGTCAGCCAGTGGAAATAACTCTGGTGGTAAAAGAAAAATGAGCATGACCATGCTCTGATTTGATTTAGGAACTCTCCACTGGTAGGGAAATAGAATTTGATTTGGGGTAAAGAACTTGATGCATGTGGTCTGCTACTCTCATGTATATCTACCAAGATACTCATCCAGTGGCAGAGCACTGACCAGTTCATGCAGTCTTTCACAGAGACCTCACTTGAGCAATTTGAGATCTGTGTACCCTAAAAGGATGATAAAAATGCTGATGTGGGGGCCACCTCTAAAAAGTTATGTAAAGCAGTGCATATAAGATGAGAAAAATGGATTATCTGCCACTACCACTCAGAGGAGAACTCCAAGTTAACTGTAGCAAGTTCATTAAGGAGATCAAGGAAGCTTATGAGTGTGGAATTTAATGATGAAGACATTATTTTGAAGTGTTGATAATCTGAAATCATAAATTGCTTTGCACTGATACTGCCTTTAAATAGAAAAAGTTATGTAATATTAAACAGAAGAGTTTTTTAATCCTAAATTAACTTTTTAAGGAGCTATTGAATTGCTGAATAACACTAACATGGAAAACTATAAATTTTTCTATAATGGGAACAGTTGCAAGAGGAATGAAACATTGTGGGATCTTGGAATTGAAAGGCAAAGGTCCAGAGTGATGGTTTGAACTATATATCAAAATCAAGAGAAGCTCAGTCTGAGAAGCTGCCTGTGCAAAGTTGTTGAGTCCCATTCACCCAAAGTGTACCCCATAGTTATTTTTGCAGCCCAGCAGAAGGAGAGGAATGCTGGCTGTCACCTTGAATGTAAGTGCCTACAAAGCTGAGAACTCCAGAAGGGTGATTAGGAGCAATATGGAAAGTACAGAGTCATTTTGTTACTCATCTGTATCACAGACCTCATCAGTCCTTGGCTCAATTTAGAGTGGCCTTGCAGCTGCTGCCACTCATGCAGTGGTGACAGTTCCTTGATAGCTGTGCAATTGCAGAGCTGCTCGAGTAAGGCATGCTCATCTCTTCTGATGGCAGAGCAGTAAGGATGGAGACCATTTTTTTGGGACCTCTGTCCATATACTTTGGCCTTATATAAGAAGGAATTAATATAACGAAGTATGTGGCCAGAAAGTGAATAAACTTCCTGAAAGTTGTGTAGGAGTTGTAAATATGTAGTTCAGTTGAATGGGGAAAATAATTGAGAGATATTTATGAGAAGATAAACTTCTTCTATGTATCTTCTTAGCTTCTTTTGTGTAACTACAATCAAATATGCAACGTGGGATTTTTTGCTGGATTTTGTGTTTCTAAATTTTCCTTGGAATATATCAAGGTGAATCCCACTTTGCTGCAAAATGTAATGCTGACTTTCTGTGCTATGGTCTTAATGTATAAATAGCATAGTCCCACTGAAACTAGTAAAAGTTTGCTCTGTAAAACTGGGGTAAATCTTGGATGGGTCACCTGGCTCCAACAGCTTAATGAAACTTGGCCACTGGAATTACGCTTGTAAACAACACTGCTGCCTGTGTTCCTCTCCACCCTCACCCCCTCCTCAAGTGTTAAAGAAATTAGCCTTAGGCCTCAAGTAAATTTTTCATCTGAAAAGTGCAAATCTTTTCAAAAGTGCTGTTCTTCGGTGGATTTCCACTGAAGAGGCAAGACAGCTATCACTTCCCATTTGGTTATCAGTGCTGAAACCACTTGAGATCAAGCGATATCACACAAAATGTGATCACCTTGCAGTTCCAAACAAGGGCTACTTGAGGTCTGGGTCACTACGGCTCCAGAGGCAATTTTTGAATGTTTACCCTTAGGATTCTGTTTCCTAGAAGATAAGCATAATGCAGTCCTTTCAATATCCCACCCTGTAACACTATTTTCTTCATCCTTTCTGAACACATGGATTTCTAGGGTATCTGACAATCAAACTGACAACAGCAGTTTCAGGAGATGGAAATGGCCATAAAAGAAAACAGGAAGCAGAACAATGATGGTGGGGAGTAGAGTTTGCTGGAAATGTTGAAATGTCTTTCTTTTTTGGGGTCAGAAGGAATAGAGGAGAAGTGGAAATTCAGCAGTGTACAGGTGTAATTTTTTGATCCTGTTGAAGACAGATTGAGCTGTGTTGAGCACCATATTGAAACATTAGTGTTTTGGAGTTTTTAATTGTCATGTTATTATTATTAATTACAGTGTTTTATAGACTCCTGGCAGATAAAGTCTGTATATTTCTACCTGGTGACACAAGACTGTGTGGGACTGAGTTTTCAGACTAGGCTTGTGGATTTTATACAGGTGTAAGAACGTGTCTACTCCTGTCAGCTTATAACGTCTGAGCTGCATCAGGGGAAGTTCAGATTGGACATCAGGAAAAAGGTCTTCACTGAGAGACTGGAACAGACTCCCCAGGGAAGAGGTCACAGCACCATGCTTGTCAGAGTTCAAGGAACATCTGGACGATGCTTTTAGGTGGTTTAGTTTTAGGTAATCCTGGGATGAGCAGGGATTTGAACTCTATGATCCTTATGGGTCCCTTCCAACTCAAGATACTCTATGATTTGCATCAGTCAAAAGAAAAAAAGTGTTGCAAACACAGGTAGACATTTAGACATCAGGCTATTGAGTTTCTAGTCCTGAACATTTAAACATATTCAAATGAATTTGGGTGAACATGAACCTGGAAAGGCTTGTTAGTTACCTGTGCCTGTATGACATTGCTACTCCTCAGTTTACCAAAGTGAAGAATACAGATTGTATTATTTCTGTGAAGAAACCTTCACAACTATGAAGATGTGTGTTACCAACTGCATTCTAATTTCCAACTTAGTTTGGCTTATTTTCTGTGTGTAATTCATATTTCATTAGGTGTACTGAATATGAAACTTTAAAAATTTTTCTCTTAAAGGTTAAAAGAAACCAAACCCATACTTATGGCCTATATAAAGATGTTCCAGATCATGAAAAATGCTCTGGTTTCGCTAAGGACCGTATACTCCTGTCAATTCCCCATATCAGAAAGGATGACTGAGAGGTTCCTAGCATCTTCTTCTGCTTTTATCTGTGCAGTCAAGTAGCTTGTTATCTCTTAGTACAACAGTTAGTAGGTAAAAGCATTTACAAATGAGAGCTTTTGTAAACAAAATATTTAGCAGAGATGGGAAGGGAGAAGTTGGAAATAGGTCCTGTTTCTGTAATGGGCTGGATATAGAGTACTCTGTTCATTACAGACATCTGAAAGGTTTGGTCAATGTGTGTTTACTAAAATACAAACACACCAAACAATAATGCAGAAACATATGAGAGGAAAAGTAGGCAGTAGTTTGCCAACTAAGAAAATGTTAGCAGCAATGAGAATAAAATCCCCAGTGCTAAAAAGTAGCATCCTCTTCCTTTGCACACATGCTATTTGCCACTGCCTGGCTGGGGAAAATTGTAGTGGGAGAACAGTGCCCCAAGCCAGTAGGCATTACCAGTGTTTTCCTTGCTGGTACCCTTTTCTAATACCAATTTCAGAAAACTCAAGTCAGTTATTAGAATTGGAAGACCCTTGAAATTTGTTTTCCTGCGTCTAAGGATCTTAGTTGGTAAGCTGAAGTTGTCCACAGTGGAATTGTTTATAGTGAAAGGCATGATTGTAACAGGAAATACTTAGTAGGAGTGACCTGAAAATGTCTTGTTTTCTTCTGGTTTCCTTTGTCCATTTAAAAATCACCAAAATTAGTCTTATAAAACAAGACCGCAGCCTACCAAGATTATACACAGCATCATAGCTGTACAAAACTGCTTGAAAGAATTGAGAAAGGAAGGATCAAGTCCATCTTGTTTATCTCAAATGGTGAGAAATCCAATTGCACTGTATCCTGCTCTGCCAACAAAAGTAGTTTCACTAAATTGAAGAGGGTCATAAAATGTGAGGAATGTGACAGATTGATGAGTAGATTGAAAATGTTTATCCTGTAGAATATGGAGGCTTGGGCATGAAGACCATCATCAATCTGTAAAGCAAATGAGATAACTTGAGAAAAATGTGAGCTGAATGTGGCATAATTTAGTCATAAGAAGTAATTTATGAAGGGTTCTCATTTTTTTCCACAAAATCATTATGTTGGTGTTGGGTTGAATAAATGACTTTCATATCGTGTTGTCAAAGATAGTTGTTGTAGCCATTCACTACAAAAATGTGGCTCCTCATTGTTTCCTATCACTGCCTGAGTATTATTTCAGGATACGACGAGTGATATTTTCTGTGGAAATTTATCTGTTGTGAAGTTTTCTCTGAAAGAGTCAGAAATGGAAGATAAGAAGGACTGGGGGCAAGGTGGAGATGGGGAGAGGGGGAGGGGAAGACAACAATAAATGGGTGAGAATTTTGCGAATGTGATAACCCTTAATGTTTTGTTGTTGTTGTTTTTTGCTGCGCTCTGTTCCATGGGTGTATTCCAGAATTTCAGAGGGAGAGTAACCTCCTTATTGTTTAAGGACAGTAATTATATAGAAACCCAAATCACAATTTTATCTGTCCTGTGTGCTTGTGGAATGGGACCTTCTTCTTGCCTACAGAAAAAAAATGAAACCCCTTAGCATTACTTGTTCATGTAGTGACTAGGGATGTCCTATCAATAAATGTTAGCTTTTATGGTAGACATGGCTGTATTATTTGTAGCTACTCAAACATTTATCTAAATTGTCTCTATCAGCTAAGTGCAAGAAGCTAATTCTAATTGGCTGCATTTAATGCAGTGTCACCTGAATGTGTCTGTATTGCTAAATTTAAACATAAGCAAAGTGACTTACATAGCCCAAGAGGAACTTCAGCGCATTTCTTTTCTTCTCCGGTTAACAGGTAAAGAGCAAATGTCTGATTATTAGCCAGGTGCAATATGCTGCTACTCACTTTTCTGTGGAGCACCAGGTATTGGCTGGTGCTGGAGGCTGCATGCCAGATTTCACAGAGCAGCAATGTGATCTGCTATGACAAATCCTGGGAGTTCTTTTGGGGAAGCGGAAAGCTGCTCTACTTCAAAAACTGTTGCATTCTCCACAGATTGTGTTTGTGGGTTTAGTAGCATGCCTATTTTTCTTCATCCTGTTTCATAGTAGTAACACTTCCCTCTCCAACTGTTGATATAAAAAGATTGTTTGAGTTTTACGTTACCTTACATGTCAGCATGAATGCAGTTAGAAGGATGTAAGTAATTAGAAGGAAAGCAGCAAGGGCAAGGAGAAACAGATACAAATCCATGAGGAATGCACAGGCAGGGATACTAAGTTTGCAAGCCTATAGGCAGCCTATTTATTAGGTGAAAATGAAGCAAGACTTGCTTCACCACTCCACAGTTATTGCCTGAAAACCACTCCAGTTAACTAATGTCATGTTTTGAAAAGGCTGTCCTGTGACTTTACAAATGGCTACTAGCTACGTAACCCACAAGTGGGAATGGCAACCCCAGGTATGAGAACATGCTGGGGGCCACCCAGCTGGAAAGAAGATTTACAGAAAAGGACCTGTGGTTCTGGTGGACACAAAGTTAAACAGGAGCCAGTGATGTGCCTGTGGTGCAAAGGCAGCATAAGGTATCCTGGGCTGCATTAGGAGTGTTACCAGGGAGATGATCCTTCTCCTCTGCTCAGCCCTGGTGAGGCCACACCCTGGAGTACTGTGTCCAGTTCTGGGTTCTCCAGTACAAGAGAGACATGGACATACCAGAGAGAGTCTGATGAAGGGCCGTGAAGATGATGAAGGGACTGGAGCATCCCTCCTGTTAGGAAAGGCAGAGAGAGCTGTGAGTGTTCAGCCTGGAGAAGAGAAGGCTCAGGGGGATCTCATCCATGTATACAAATACCTCAAGGGAAGATGCGAAGAAGATGGAGCCAGGTGGTGCCCAGTGGTGCCCAGTGACAGGACCACAGGCAACGGGCACAAACTGAAACATGCGAGGTTCCCTCCGAATATCAGGAGACACTTCTTTATTTTCTCTAAAAGACCTACCTCTGGATATGTTCCAGGTATGGTTGGACAGGGGTCTGAGCAACATGATCCAGCTAAAGATGACCTTGTTCACTGCAGGGGGTTGGACTATTTGACCTTTAAATGTTCATTCCAAACCAAAACATTTTAGAATTTTATGATCATACTGTGAGGGTGACCAAGTACTGGCACAGGTTGCCCAGAGAGGCGGTGGAGTCTCAATCCTTGGAGATACTCAATAGCTGTCCGTACATGCCTGCTCTAGGTGGCCCTGCTTGAGCAGGCGGGTTGGACCAGATGACTTTCAGAGGTCCCTGCCAACGTCAACCATTTTATGATTCTATGTCCTTGCTAATCATACTTCTGAGTAGCTAAAAGTTCAGTAGAATGTTATTTGGGGATTTTTTTGAGAAGAATTGACTGAATTAGTGGCACAACTATTTCTTTATTAATTTTCTTAAAATCTGTCATTTCAGAACTTTACTATGGTAACAAAAATGATAAAATTATCACATCATAGTACCAGGAGAAAACTGTTCTATTGCAGCTTTGGCATGATAGAACAAAAATACAATTTCCTTTATGAAAAGGAGGGACCAGACCAAACAAATGAAGAGCAAAGGGGACAAGATGTTGTGCTATCAGTTGAATCAGTAATGGCTAACAAAAGGGAAAGCTGTTAGGCAGTGCAGTGTTGAAGGCTTTCTGTCTCTGAAAAAAGGAATAGGGACTCCATTTTTAGAAGGATGACTTTGCAGTTCTTTCCTTATGACTGTTTTCAGGACAGTGCTTCAATGTTTTCAGAACTCTCATTGAAAGAGGGAGCAAAGGATGTTAAAAGTATTGGGGATGGGGATGATGGAGATAATTTCATTCTTTATTTCTAATGTCAATTCAAGGAACTTGGAAGCATAAAGGCAGCCTGGAGGATAATTACAAGATGACAGGAATGAATCTGCGTTAAAGATAAAACTTTCCAGTCTTTGCTTTTATGTAAGGAAGATTCAAATTCAAAGCGTAGGTTGCTGATAGAGCAAACATAATCTTGTACAATTTTCTTCCCTTATTTCTTCTCCTCTTGCACTGTGGACTTGGTTTCAAAACTTTACTCCCCATTCCCACTGCTGACAAGTTCTAGTAAAATGAATGCTAAATTGGACACCAGTTTACAAGAGAGCAAAACTCTGTATTCTGCGTCTTGAATCAGTACTCCATCAATTATTTGTCATAGTGGGATGAATGTTATTCACACGTAGTCTAGTTCTAATTCTAAGATGATGTTCCCAAACATTAATAGGAAAGGAAGTGGATTTCCATCCCCCCACACCCCCCCCCCTTCTCTGCTAGTTCAATCCCCAGCTGAAACCAATTGTATTTTCAACTCTAAAAGCACAGAAGAACTTTAAGTTAGGAAAATGATTCATTCTTAATTGTTTTAAGTACATATACACAGATGTTGGCTACGGTTTTTAGGGAGTATTTGTGGTTTCACCGTGTCAGCAACATAATGATCTATAAAACAAGGCAATCTTTATTCCAAATAGTGGGTGTGTGGGTTTTTTGTTTTCTTTTTTAAGACTGGATACACTGAATGTGAAAAATGAAAGTGTAACATTAGCAGTGAAAGGGTGACACAAAGCACTACAAGCATCAGAACAAGGGGTCTGGAAGTTTGCTATCCTTACCTGAGACTTAACATAATATGAAAACCTCCCAGTTGTAATTACCTGTCATTTACAGGGGAACAAGTATAAAGGTTGTCAACAGAAAATGAATGATGTCACAGTTCACCCAGCAAAGAATCTGAGTAGAGGTAAAAGGCAGGGAAAGGGGAGCAGGCAAACTTGATTTTTAGATGTTGTCACAACCTTCCTAGAATGAGATCCTTGGAGAAGTGCGTGAGATGCTAGGAATTCTTGTTTGTCTTTTTGCATGTGGAAGGATTTATGAAAGATTCCCATTTACTTATGTGATTATTTCAACCATCTACCCGTGCTCTGACAGAAACTGAGAAGTAAAATGTTCATGGGGATGACCTGGGTCTTGTTGACTTTTTGGGTAAAATTTTTAAGGAACAGACTAGACCACAAACACAGAGTTTTGATCTGCATGTGATCTGTTCTAAATGTTCAGAATTGACCATGACTCAAGAGGTACAAGACAAATACAATGATTTGTACTTCAGGGAATTCCTTGGGATGTTGCCTGGCACCTTGCAGATGTTTTTACTTAGTATTTATGGTTGAAAGAAACAAAAATATTACTAAGTATCTCTTTTTCCTTAAAACAACCAACTAACCAACCAAATTTTTCCCCAGTGTCTCTAAGACAGACATTTCTTGTTTGTTGTTGCACTTGAACTGTAATCCAGCTAAACAGAGTAGATCACTGTAATTTCTCAGAAGAAATAAAATGTGCATTGCATTAATATGAAAAGAGTGTAGTCTAAGTCATAAATATCTGAAAAACCCTGCTTAAAAAAGACCCAATACTGTTTCACATTTTTCCATCTGTTCAATGATAGAACATACTGCTTTTCCATAATCTCCTTTCTCTGAAGCAAAAGTTATTTTAATGTATGTCTGCATGTGTAAATACTTGTTCTTAACGGGAATGGATTGTTCTGTTCATTCAAATGGTAGGTAAGGATGAAACAAGTGTAGATTTAGCTGTATAATGTATGTTTGCTTTAAAAACCAACCAAGCAAACACAAAGGCAGCAACAAGAAAAGCCCTGAGCCAAAAACCTCCAAAATGCCTGTATTTTAGCCTCTGATTTATCCCTAATCTCATCTAACCAGCAGTTCGGATGTCCTCCAAGACTGTGCCTTCATGGGATTGCACAGCATATTGCACATGTAGAGATAGAATAAAACAGAGTTTAATCACGTAACTTTATTTTCTCTTGTTGATTTTTTTTAAGGCTATGTGAAATTATATTTTCAGTTTTATTGCTGAACAACAACAAAACATTCTGAAATATTGTAATTCTGATATTAGTGCTCAGCACAAAAGAAAGAACTTTATTTACTAGGTTTTTCCTTAAACAACAAAAATTATTGATATGTCTTGGAGGAAAAATAACTTGACTGTGAGTAATAATATCATCCTTTACTAAGATGCATTTATTTTTCCCAAGAATTGGGAGTCTTAAAGTTGGACACTTACATTCCAGTTCCTCCAAGGCACTGCAGATACCCAAATGCTCTACGGATATCCTCACTTGGTCTTCATTTTGGTTTTTTTTTCTCAGAATGTGAATTATTCTAAAAATTTGTAACTGAAGCAGAAAGGCTAGGATATTCTGTAGCTTAGATTATTTTTATTTTATTTTTTTTTTTTTTTTAAATCGCCTTTTTTTGAAGTGCAGCAATAGAGTAAGAAAACTGGAAAAATCTTTTGCAGGAGACAGTTTCAGGAAACAGGGAGTTCAACCCAGTTCACATTCTTGTTTTTCCATGAAACATTTTGAAAAATTCTGATTTAAAAATTATTATTTCTCTAAAGCAACAGGTCCACTGGTGAATAAGCATCCTTTAAATTGCTGCTGTGGATGATTAGCCTCTTTGTTAAAAGCTTGAAATGGATTCAGAATATCAATTTAGCTATTCTTGAGGTCCACCTCTTAATCTAGCAGGTAAAGATAGTATTTCTATCTTGTTTATTTGTTCCCCTATGTTCACAGAGATGATTTTCTGTAACCTGCTAGGTGATCTACTACTGATTTAAAAAGTAAGGCTTAGTTTTCAGTCTAGAAGCGTTCCTGTGGTTCTCTTTAAATGCACCTTCTTTGTACTATGGCTGTTGGAATTCAGCACATTCGCCATGTGTTTGGCATTGGATTATTAACTGCTTTTTCACTGTCATTTTAGTTCATAGGTGTTATATATCTCCTTTCCCATTAAACAGAGAATTTCACATCTGTCTTTACCTGGCAGTTTTATATCCATTCAGTGTGTAGCTGGGTGACTTTCTAGATCCATTTCCATAACATTTCAATGGACACGAAGGCATGTGTTCTTAGAGAAGAACATCAACATTATTACTCCTTATTTAATGTCAAATGTTACCTTGATAGACACATAATTACTCTTAATTATTTTATCAATAGAGAATTTACAGGGGATATTCTTTTTATTCAGCCTACTTAGTAGGAACAGTTCTCAGTAATTTCACTTGTACAATAAAATTAAGTCTGCTATTCAGGGAAAAATGCTAAGTGGCTTTTTAATTTATGTATATCAATTTATACAGCTAGTTTGGCTTTTTATTGATTGATGTATTCTACAGAGCATGCATGCTGCACTGAGATTATTTGCATTACAGTTGCAGGTAGGGATTTGGATCTACACTCAGGATTACCTCAGGGCCTGGAGACAGGCAGCCTTACTATAAGAATATTTGAGACTATCTCTCCTGTCCTTGGGGTGATGGAAGTTATACATCATTCTTCCCATGCTAGTAATTTTAGATATGTAGGTGCTTCTTCAAATCCGGTGCATTCCTCCCTGCCTTTAGTGTAGCTTAGTTCTGCACATATTTGACTGCTTACATCTGTAAGGTATAAATCAATACATTTTTTAGTAAAAACAATAACACCTGAGTTTTGTATCATGTATCATTCATAAACTGGAACTGCTACACAAATAGAAGTTATCGCTATTCACATTTTCTATGCGTGAAAAGTAATGCCCTCTTTGTAAGGAGTTTAGGTCTAAGTATAATAAAATTGTTTTAAGAAGTCCATGTATCAGTAGGTTGGAGGACATTTAGATAATAGATAACACTGAAATCAGATTGTGGATGTAAGCCTTAATGCAGTAGTTTAAACTGACAGAGTTCCATATCTGCATCTCAATCTATATCCTGAATTGCTGTGAAAAAAACAAGCAAACAAAAAAAGCCTTCTAAGACTATATTTCTCATTTTACATAGTTATAAATGAGGCAGGTAACATAGTCATTATATAAGACCATGACCTGTAGCTATTCATAACTGGCTGCATAATGTAACTTCAAACAATGAAATTTCAATTTATTTTTTTATTCTTCAGAGCATTTGTAGACTGGTAGGTATGCATGTTCTCATTCCATGTCACCAGTTTTGAATCATATTTCTGCATGAATCTTAGTTTTCCTGAACAACATTTTTAAATTAAAGGAATCCTCATTTTGACAAATGTTCAGAGCAGAAAGAGATAATATTGAGGTCTTGGAGAATTTTGCTGTATATTCCATTTTAATGGCTAGCCAAAGCTATGTTTGAAGTGTGTATTTTGAGCATATATTTTCTTACACACTATGGAGAAAATGGTGACAGTATGTATTCTCCTAAACATAGTCCCTTAAATTTTCTGTTCAAAACCAGAGATGACTTGAATCATGTTGTTGCTGATTTGTAGTCTACACTGAAATCTCTCCATATGCCAAACAATCCAGGAGTGTCTTTTTTCCTTCACCTTTTTTTTCTTAATGAATATGTAAGGTTTTTCAGGCATTGATCATTCACTGACCTTTTTTTGTTACAGCAGTGGGAATATTCTCAGCAATTAGTTAATGTGAGGAGCTCACTACCACAGCCTGATAGTGACATTTGACCTTGCTAGAAAGAAATGTGAGAATAGGGTAGTAAGAGCAGTAACAAGTGGCTTTCATACTGATGCGATTTAGAAAAATGTTTGTTCTAGTCTTTTTATAGACATGTGTTTTTTTCATCCTTGTGAATAAATTACTCAAAGTAAATGGTCTAATACTTCAAGAATTTCATTTTTATCTAGTTGCAATAGACAACCTAATGAAAACCTTTTTTTTTTAAAAAAAAAAAAAAAAAGAGGATTTAGCTCTTCAGGTGTATTCTTAATTTTTTGTTTGCTTCATATTTCACTTAGATGCACAGTTTAGTAGACAGCCACTGAAGTGGTATATTTTTAGCAAAGTAGATGAGCAAGCATATTTTGTATTATTCAGGTCCTGTTTGAGACATGTGATTTTGTTTTCATATGCAATGAAGCATTCATGTAACTCATGGAGTAACAGCCCTGTGTTGGTTAAAGACCTGTCCTCTTCTCAAGCTTCAAACATGATTTTGCAGTGTATTCTTTCTCTCATAAGAGATTTTTGCTGTTAGTTGTTATTGAGAAATGGTTCCAAGTGTAAGACACAACTTTTTCAACTGATGTTTTCCAAGAGTTTCTCCTGTCTCCACAGCTGTAGTGATTTCAGCTTTGACTTGTGTCCAGCCTTTGGCCAGTTTAGGCTGCTGATGATGCTCTTGGTGAGCTGTACATTAAACACTTGTTTCTCAAGCTTGCTTATCTGATGGTAGCTGGTACTGTGGAATCCATGTGGTAAAGCATTATTAAAATGGATCTCTGTCTTCCAACTTCTTTTACATTTCATACTTTTAAAACTTTCCATAAAATCCTGTGTTGGTGACAGATTGGTTTTGTTAACATAAGTTTCTAAACATAGAATTATTTTTGGTTACTGAAAGGCAAGTACCTTAAATACCAAAGATTAAAACAAATATACTTTGAAACCAACTAAAAGACATAATTCCAAATAACTTTTCTGTATAAAACTTGCAGATTCAGTTTCTTGTTTGAGAAAATTAACTACCATCATACAACCGTCACCACAAATAATGACTCATTTACACAATTTAGGAAAATTTTATTTCTGGTGTGAAAAGAAATTTACCATGAGAACAGCTGGGCAGTGGATCGGGTTGGCCAGAGATGTTGGGCATCCCCCATATCTGGGGGTTCTCAGATGGCTGAAGACCTGAGCAACCTGGTCTGATTTCAGAGCTGACCCTGCTTTGAGCAGGAGGTTGGCTTGGATGACGTTCTGAGACCCCTTCCAACCTCATTTATCCTTTGGTTCTGTGAAATTCAGATTAGGTCAACTGCTGCTACTGGAAATAAAGTCATTGTGTTGTAGCACATTCAACTCTCTTATCAGTTGTAACTTCTATGAATATAGCTGAAGCTGGGAGTAGAACACAAGAAGGAGGAACATGGGAAAGTGAGAAAAACAAGGCAGAGTGCTTAGTGCAGGAAACTTTTCATCCATTTTTACAGTTGTCTTCCGATGTCAGGAAAATATTGGTGGCCCCCAAATGTTGCTGCTCATCAGGCAAATATAGGGATTTTATTGATTCCCAGTTTGTGAAAGGATATGTTAGCTGGTCAGGGGGTGTGTGTGTGTGCGCGTGTGTGTGTGTCTTTGCTGTCCTCTGGTAAAAGATAGGATTTGACCTATATCTGAAGGAAGGTGATAAGATTTCTGTAAGATTTCTACATATTAAGAAGAGATGCACTGAGCTCAAAGAGCTTGCTGCAGAATGCTGTCCAGAAAACCAAGACAGGAAGAAAGACCTGGAAAATCAATACACTCACTCTTCACTTGATTGATATGCATAGAGGTGCTTCCTGAGATCTTTAAATGCTGTTTTAACACTGGTTAGTTTTGCTTGTATGCAGTGTTCACAGTTTACTTTTATTATCCACCCAGTCTAACACTAAGCATTTCTATTGTAAACAGGAGAGCAGTTGATGCTCAGGCTATAGAATATTTAGAATAGTGGCAAGAATGGCAAGATGTATGAGTTCTTTAAAACAAATGGTTTTCACATTCTTTTAGATAAATGCCTAAGGCCATCTGGTGAGGAAATGAAGAGTTCCTGGAGGATTGATTTTGGGGTTTTGCTTTTTATTTTTCTCATTCACTGTTGCCTTGCTTTTAGTGCAGCTGTTTCTACTCTTAGTATAGTGCCTGTGGTAGGCCTTGTCTACTATCCTATAGAGAGTGACAGGAGGGAAAAATGACACATTGATTCTCCACACCCTCCCCTCCCCCAACCCCCCGTGACTGCTGTTGAGGGTACTGGAAGAATTTTGTGAGTAGGAGGGGTGGCCTCAGAAAGAATCCTCATAACCCACAAGAGCTGTCCTGGTTTTTTGTTTGCTGATGGTATGGGAGATACCAGCTACTGCTGTGCAGGGGGTGGTACACAGCACCTTGACCTGCTCCATCCTGTAGCTCTGGTGCTTGTACACTTTGTGAGTACAAAGGTACTTCTGTGTTTGCCAACAGACTGCATCTATTTCTGGATAGATGAAAGTACCATAGAAGCTCTTAGTTGTTAGAGGATAAATAAAACGTGCTATAGACATCTTGACATCTACTCTGAGACTGCTCAGGCTTCACTTTGCCACTTAGTATTAATGTGTGTCTGTACTTCTCAAGGGCCTTCATATTTTCAGCACAACATACACCTGCCAGAGGCTTTTTGGAGTATTTTGCTACCTGAAATGGTGAGATCAATCAAATAGTCTAAGATCCTTCAGCAGCTGTGTGTTACACTTAGCTTCTCAAGGTAATGAGCCGTTTTGTCTATTTTTTTAGAAATGTCTGGTATGATCTCTAACATGCTGCCCTTTGCAAGAGAAGAGAAAATAACGTCTTAAAATTTTCAATTTGAAGAAAGTGGTTTCATTGATCAGATAAAATATTTGATTCTTGAGAGTTTTCTATTGCTTATTAAAATGAGTAAAAATGATGCTATTTCAAAAAACCCCACAGTGATTATACTTGATCTAAAAGCTGAATGTTTTATTACAGTACCATGCTTCTCAGAAGCCTTGGCTGGACTTCCCTAGCAGTTGTGGGTAATGACTTTCAAGTTTCTTACAAAAACAAGACAGCGATTTTTAATTATCATTTTTAAAACACATTAATAAGAGAGATTGACTTTCAATTAGTGAAATTCCAAGTCATGTAATAAGCATTATCTTTGATGATTCATCTTCATTCGAATAGAACAGTTCCTTGTAGGTAGTGAATGCAACCCTGGCATGCAAAGGTGGGAAACTACAGCTTAGCATCCATGTTGTCTGTCTTTTTTACCATTCTCATTTCTCTTTGAAAATATTCTGGACCTATACTATAAAGCTCCTGAAAAAGTGAGCAAGTGAAGATGCTTTCTGAGTATCACATGGGCCTCTGGGCACCACATACTCTATATTTTTTCTTTTCTATTTTTTCTTCAAAAAAACGCACAACCAACCAAATAAATCAAACAAAAAGCCTAGACAGAAACCAAGTACATGGGAACCAACCAATACCTTAGTCTGGAATGGGGTGGGCTTGGAACTAAGGGAGAGATGAAATACCTTTGGTAGGTGGTAAATCTGAACTTGGAAACCTTGAAAACAACATTTTGCTCCTACAACAGTGGACTGACTGGCTTGAAGAAACAATAGATTAGATATTTATAAGCTGTTAAATGCAGAATAAATTGCAACTGCCTTTTTTTACTACCTATTTGGTTCTAAATATTCAATATTTCATATTAGCGAATTACAAGACTGTAAAATATCTTTCAAAGTATGAGTTAGTAGGTTTTGTCTCTAAATTCTCTGTACTCTATTCTCTTCTGTTTCTAACTGAATTATTTACATGTTACTAATTTAAATGTCTTTGGTTTATTTCCTTATCCTTTTGTTCTTCATTTTTTTTGAAAAGTATTGTGTACAATTTTTAATCTGATGACTCTGCCTTTCAAAACAAGGTCAGAAGCATCCTGACTTGTGTTGTGTAGCCAGCAGAACTAGGGAAGTGATCGTTCCCCTGTGTTTGGCACTGGTGAGGCCACACTTTGAATACCGGGTTCAGATTGGGGCTCCTCACTACAAGGACATAGAGGTGCTGGAGTGTGTCCAGAGAAGGGCAGTGAAACTGGTGAAGGGTCTAGAGAACAAGTCCTTTGAGGAGTGGCTGAGGGAACTGGGGTTGTTTAGCCTGAGAAAAAAGGAGGCTGAGGGGAGACCTCATTGCCATCTACAACTGCCTGAAAGGAGATTGTAGCGAGATAGGGGTTGGTCTCTTCTACCGAGTAACAAGTGATAGAACAAGAAATGGCCTCAAGTTGCACCAGGGAGGTTCCAGTTGGACATTAGGAAAAATGTAATCACTGAAAGGGTTGTGAAGCATTGGAATAGGCTGTCCAGGAAAGTGGTTGAGTCCCTATCCCAGGAGGTATTTAAAAGATGTGTTGACATGGTGTCTAGGGACATGGTATAGTGGTAAATTTGTCAGTGTTAGGTTAATGGTTGGACTCGATGATCTTAAGGATCTTTTCCAACCTAAACAATTCTATGATTCTATGATAGAAGACACATATTCACATGCATGAAGGAACACAGAGGTGTGATGGAAGGTGGAGAGCCACAATATCTTGGAGAAAGAATCCCCTGCCCTAGCCCATCCCAGGGCTGTCCCATGGCCTAGGGTTGACTCCTATCTCTGTGAGTCAGTGGGAGCAGCTCTCTGGAGCACCCATCGGAGTGTGTGTGTGTGTGTGTGTGTGTGTGTGTGTGTGTGTGTGTGATCACTGCCCCAGGGGTACACATGGGTAGGTTAAGTGAGTAGGTTAAGTGCCTTCAGAGCCAGGTATGTGTACTGAACACCTGAAGGAGTTGGCTGCTAGAGTGACCAGAGAGTCTAGGACAACTGCTAGAGAAGCAGTGGGGTTGGGGGTGTGTTAGGGCTGTCTATGCATGAGGCCACTGGAGACAAGGATTCAGAGATGAGTTACTGGGCAGACTAAGTATCTTAGGCCAGTTGCTGAAGGGATGGGTGTACAGAGTGTTTCCCACTAGTGGACCTTCATTCTGAAATGCTACAGAAAGGGACAGAGTGAGGCTGCTGGCAATGTTCATATTTCCAGTTGACAGTTTACAATGCTGAGAGGCGAGTGAAGTAGCCGTGCTGCTGTCTGTACATGTCAGCATGATGTTTTCACAACCATGTGAATCTGACACAGGTTTACCTGGTAACTACTTAACCTTTCTCTATAGGGCTCCTTTATCTTCCACTATTGCTTCTTCATTATTGTGTAATTGGTTTTTAGTCAATCTGGAATGCAGCAGGTCCCTGTATATGATCTGGTCCTGTCCCATTTTTTTCTCCCCACACCATGTTGGATTCTAACTCCATTTCCATTGTGCTTGTGCCAACAGGCACAGGCTGCATGTTCAATAACCATAGTCAGTCATCTAGGTGTTGGAATTAAAAGCAGATCATATTGATGGGAGTTACATTCAAAATATCCTTCTCTTGTGATAATTATTCTTGACAAGTACTCTAAATATTGTTTTCTGAATAATCTTATTTATTTATTTATTTATCTATCTAGACCATGTTTCTCTAGCTTATTTTATGGTGATGTGAGATAGTAGAGGGATCACTTGTATTCTGTTGGGATAATGCAGGGGCCTTTTTCACTGCAGTTACAGTCATGTAGATTTCTAGGAGGAAAGTAAAAAATCTTTTCGGGCTGCTGTATTTTCTCAGCTCCAAAATATTGCCACTTGAAGTCTCTAGCTCATTTAGTGAGCTTGAAATAAATGGATTTGTCCCTAGTCCTGTCCTTCAGGAGTGTAGTGCAGAATTTGCAGAGAAGATACACATTCATATGAAAATTAATTCAGGCAAACTGTCTATCACGTAAAAGACCATTTAAAAAAAATGCAACAATATCAGAAATACGTTTGTTGCTTGCCTGTTATGTGGAACATTCGACTCAAATAGTTCATTATCATGTTGAAGATATTCAAGACAGTAAAGTCGATTATAATTGAAGGCATATTTATATTAAATGGCAAATATGCTCATTTTTAATATACAGAAAAGCATTCATTAGAAAAAAGTAATTAATTTATTTTGAATTGAATGCAATATAAGTTTAATTTTCAGACCATTGCCTGGGGCAATGGTTTGACATTTTCTTGAAACTGATCTGATTAGGTCTAAGAATTATACGGAGAAATGTCACTTACTATGGAAAATACCTTTTTAAGCACTGAACCTCAGAAAAGAAAAATTCTTATTTCTTTTTCTTCACAAATTGCTTTCTGCATTTCCGTGTCAAGGGCAACAGTTATCTCTAATTGTGTATTGAGCTTGTTTTTATATGATTATGGAATCAATTCAGAATCTTAACAGAAAAATGATATGGATTGAACCAAGTCAACCATTGTGCTATTTTTGTGAAGGTGACCTTGAAGAGCAAGTGTAAAGGCGTTTTGGTTTAAAATTTCAATACTCTTCTGCTGTAATTCTTATGACATGAAGCTCAGAACTGCCCATGTAACATGTCCATTAAATGAAGCAGGCTTTTTCATCTGAAGTAGTGGCAAAGATGCCTCAGACATGAGCTTTGAATGACTGAATAAATAAAATACATTTACATAATATAATCTATGGGACTTGCTAATATAAGTATTTTGTCTATACCATCATTCAGTGGACTTCCTAGATTTTACTGGACAGTGAAATGCTATTTTAAAGTGTGAAATGCTATTTTAAAGTATGAAATTTAAATTAATAAGGTTAAACAGCCAGTCAACTTTCCAGACCTTACAAATAAACTTGTCGGATTTCACATAGTGCAAAGCTTAGTTTTCTGCCAACAGTGTTGTTTTCACATAGGATCGAAGTTTTTGGTTGGTGTTTTCAGCAAGGACAGCAGAATGCATTGTCTAGAGGATGATAATTTTCAGTGCTGTAGTAGTTTTAATGATTACATTTAACACTCCAGACTATTTTGCCTTCTTCACTAAGAGTATATATATATAAAAGAATCCATGAATTTAGAAAACTTAAGGTTGCATATGATATCCACTATTTAAATTCTCCCCTGGATCTTAATTTTTTTTTTAATTTAAAAAAAAAAAAAAAAAAACAAACAAAAAACAAACAAACAAAAAACCCCATGGTTTTAGACCTCTTTACTAGATGACTTCAGCAGAATAGTTTATTGTCTATTTTAATGCAGCTTACTTTCTTATTAGAGGATTTTTCATATGACAGTTAAGTTGATATATCTCATTGCATTTAGCTAACTGTATATTCTTGCAATTTCTAATGTTATCATTGTAAACAAAGAGCTATTTCCTGGTGACTTCAGTCTATCCATTGTAAAGAGAACAGAAGGCCCGTATTTTTAATTCACCCAAGTTATGGAAAATGTCGTGTCATGTGTACTTCCAATTTAAAAAAAGTATTCATATTGAAGAAAAATTCTTTGCAGAGGAAGGAAGTTGCATTTGGCTGGTATGTATGGTGCAAGTTGCAGTACAGAACATGTTCTGCGCTAGAAATGAGGGGAGCTCTTTTAAAACCATTTGAACAGCTTTGGTCTTCCTCTGAAATGAACTCAACCTTGCACTGAGCTTGTTGCTAACATTGATTTAGATGTTCATATGTTAATGCTTATGTAAGTAGTTGGATATGAAAATTGATGTACCTAAAAATCCATTTTGACCTCTGTTATCTAAAAAGTCTGTGGCTTTCTTTAAAAAACAATATTTTTAGAATTCAGACACTTTGTGACAAAGGTCAGTATCTTTTTTTTTTTTCTTCTGTTTAATTCCCAGGGTTACAGATAGGGACATGGACAGGAGAAAAGAAAAAAAAAAAATCATTCAAGGTGAACTAAGAAGGGCAGTGATAGGACCCAAGTCTCTGTTATCCCAGTCATATGACCTTTCTTAATCAAATCTCTTTCAAGCAATATTAGTTTTAATTAAATAGAACTAGTCCTATCTCTAAGCTTCATTAAGGTTTTATTAAGAAACTGGGGAGAAAAGGATGTCAGAGTTCTTCAGCAGGGCCTTAAATTCTGAAACATAAAAATGCTGGTTGTGTTCTAAAGGAACTTTCTGAATTAAAAATAATAATAATAATAAAAAAAAATCCAGTCAAGTGACTTATCTACCCTTAAATGTTTTTTGGGGGCTGAAAACAACAAAATCACATTAACCGTGGGGGAAAAATTGCTTAAATGCAGTACTTTATAACTTGGAAATATCATCCATGTTGTGACTAAAGTGTAGCTAGGTGGAAGCCAGCATTTGGGACAATTAGAAAATAATATGTTTCCTGATGCTTTCTTTTGATGCTAAAATACTGTTATTATCAAATATTCAAGCAACAGATTTGGCTTTCTGTGATATTGTGCTTTGGTTTGGGTCCTTTTCTCATTTGTTTTTTGTTTAAACATAATAACGTTTATAATTTCAGGCTTTCATCCACAGGCAGAGGTCTAAAGAGAGTTTGGAGAATTGTATGACTCTGGAGGGGGGGGTGCTTTCTTCAAAGGAAGAGGAGGAGGAGAAAATGAAGTGTTGGGAGGCTGCTTAAAACCAAGCAGTTGAAAACTGTTGACTTTTTCTTAGAATTGAATCTGCAGCATCATATATGAGTATTTTAAAGTCACCTTTTATAATTCCACAGTATTTTAAAATTTGCAGCATATGCTTGTATGTTGGGATGACTCATTGGTGTCCACTGGGTTTTCCCAACAGTCACAGGAGCCGGAGCTGCACTCCAACATTATGACTTTTTTTTCCTTTTTTAAGTAATGGTAACGGGCAGCTAGGAGCACTAGGAGGTAATGGCAAGGTGGGCACTAAGCAGGCATTTTGCCCTGAAGTTCATCTTTCAAATTGCCTGCAGTCTCTGTGACATTCATGAAGGAACTGAAGTTAAGGCTGTCTCCTTAATTTCTTTTGAAATTACTTTTCCAGATGACTTCAGTCACCCGAGAGGACAGATGATGTGTCCTGCAAGCACATTGATTTGTTTCTTTGGTTTGGTTTGTTTTTCTCCGGAGAGGGAGCACAGCCAGTGTTATCTTTGTTAGGCAGTTTCAGCAATATGCCTTATCCCTGGCCAGCTTCTTCCCTGTTCCTAGAGGGGATAAACCAGCTTTCATCCGCTTCTCCTCACCGCTTGCACTATCTGCAGAGCTTTTCTTTTGAGGCAT
The DNA here is from genome assembly GCA_025345505.1 of Todiramphus chloris collaris. Taxonomy (NCBI): domain Eukaryota; kingdom Metazoa; phylum Chordata; class Aves; order Coraciiformes; family Alcedinidae; genus Todiramphus; species Todiramphus chloris. The sequence continues at coordinate 2,567,023 of JANVCC010000101.1, read as the reverse complement.
TTCTTTTATGCCTTTGGTAATCTGGGGTCTAAGCAATTGGCCTTGTTAGTTTCCAGCACCACTAAATTGAGCCAGGGACTAAGGAAGAGGTTAGCAGTTCAAATCCAAGCATGGCTCTGATAAACTGTACATTGATTTTTAAAAAAAGACAGTAGGAAAAAACCCCACAAATCAACACACTTTTTCTAACATCTGCTTCAGCACAGTGTTTTAGGAAGCAATGGCTCAAGGAACTTCTTTTCTTCCCCTTCACTTTTCTTTGTTGTCTTGGCATTTTCCCTCTCTGCTTTCTGAGTTTGCAAGTTGCCTGTATTTAAGCAGCATCTTACTCCTCTTTATTTTGTTATTCATTCTAAAGATAAGATATTCATTCGTTACTTACACAGTAAAATCTAATGAAGTGATCTGAAACACTGGATGCAACAATTGAACCTACCTCAGCGATGACACTTGCACACAAACAGGGCTGTTTGCGTCAACTGTGTTTTGAGCAGACTTCCTTTGTGTTTAAAATACAAGCAGCACTGTACCTCCTGGATGGAGCCACAGGGCTGTCTTGTTCCTGTCAGAAAATGTGCAAGAACCTAGAAATCTCTATAGTTTAAAAGGGCAAAAAATATTCTGGAGTCTCTTCATGTTTTTCAGAATTGTCATTTGGATTCAGTATTCTCATGAAGCAGAGTCACAGTAACAGATTCACACAGATTAGCTATAGGGAGTTATTAATGCAGGTGAAGGGGAATCTCTTAGGCTTCCACTTAGTTTCACTTGATCTGATCCCTTTAGGAAGAGATTTCATCAGCTTCACTGCTCTCTAGGAAGAAACGTGAAGTCCTAGTTGTATGCTGAAAACTGGGTTACAGTATGATTAGAGAATGAGGTGGAAACTTACAGTGACCCAGTCTACAGTAGTTTATTCTGTATATGAAAGCCTGAGATGCCAGCTTTCTTGCCTAAAAAGTTTCTTCCAAAGAATATGCAATTTATTCATCCAGATGGGTTTAGCATGTGGAGAAAAGGAATGCCAAAGGAGAAAGTCTAAATAGGCATGAGTCTTAAATCTCTAATTCACTGATATTTTGCTGCTGAAAGACATTTGTTTTCCTTTGAGTGCTGAGAAAAGCACACTTGCAGTGTTCTCAGCATCTTTCTGGTTCTAGCAGAGAACCTGCTCTGATGCCTTTTGAAATCCTGCACAGCTCTTATTTTTAAGACCAGTATCTCTAAGGTTTTCAGTGTTTTGATCCTAAAAGCAGACACAAGAGGAAAGTAAACCTGCTAGCATGTTGGTTCATGGTTGGACATGCAGCCTCCAATAATCATTCCCTCCCAGGTGTTTTCCTAGTCACCTGCTTTTCTTACTGAGGAATTCAAATGTGGTCCTGCAGCTTCTCAAGAGCAAACTGCTGTCAAGGCACCTGCGGGATCTAGAATGCCAATACTCCAGTTTCCCAAACAGCTATCTTAACCCGTAGTTGCACAGATGAGATATCTCACTGAACTGGAAATGAGGAAGACTCCTGGTAGTCCTTTCTTGAAGCCTCTTACTTGATGTGGAATGGTGAAATTCAGAGATCTTTGCACTTTTAAATATATACCTATTTGAATCTGTCCACTCCACAGAAAGAATCAGCATGCAACACAAGTCTCCCATGAGTCTGTGTCATGTAAAGCTCACAGGATATGGACTACTATGTAATGAGGGCTTTAAAGTAAATATGGACAGAGGTAAACATATATATGTATATAAACATCTGTCTAATAAGTAGGGTTTATTTACATAGATACATGCATTTATTTTTTTTAAAACTTAAAACCCTCTTGCATGGTGAATACACATGCTTCCCATTCTTTAGTCATCCATTTTCTGTCTTGGTGGTTGTATTTTTGAGCTTGGTAGTACTTCCAGGAACAAGCTGTGCATTAGAACTACAAAACTGAAGCAATAAAAAAGAAGGAATATTTCTCATTGTTATTCCCTCTTCTAACAGACTAAAGTAGTATTGCCATCACTTCCTTCTTATACATTATGTGTACAGTTCCCTTAGGATTTTCTGCCATTGGAAACTCAAACAAGAGTGATAGCCATGCCAGTAAGACTGAGGTGTCGACCTGCAGATGTGTGGTATCTTGGTTTTCTGTTATTTCCCATTGATTTCCCATGTAATTATTTTCAGTCTAACTCTCTTCATAAAAGCTAGACAAAGTAATATTGGTCCCATAACTATATGTAATACTTATGAAAAATTATTCTTCATCTCTGGGTAAGGTTTTGCTCTCTATCTTAAAGTATTTCCATTTCTGATGGGAAACTTTGTAAAAATTTAGTTTTCTTAATGCTTCAGCAGTAAGCCAAGGCTTGTTATCAGCTGTCTTCCACTGATACAATATCTTTGGAAATAAATTTAGCATTTAATGTGAATATTTCTTCAAATATTACATATTCTAAATTAGTGTTTGACCTTACGCAAAAGCAAAAAACTTGTAATAAGGATCTGCTTTAGCTGACTGATTATACTGCCCTCATTTATGCATGTAGTTTGATTGACTTCACTGTTGCTTCTCATCTGACTCAAGTCCTCTGCAATTTTAACTGAACAGCTCCAAACTGATGGTATTATTTATTTTTAATCTTTTGCCTCAATGTGTTATTTAAAAAAAACCAAAGAAACCAAAACCCACTCTTTTCTTTACCTTTATTTAAAATTTCCATATTTTCTCTGAAGTAATCGTAGTCCCTTTTCCCAGAAAGCATAAACAGCAAAACCATTAAAAAAAAAGCAAAACCATAAAAAAGGGAAAAACATGAAAAAGAAACTAATATAGAAACATTTCATTGATATGGTGTTAGCTGTTCAAGCGGGATTTGAAAGCTGCTCTCTTGGGATCTATGCAAGAAACAACTGATATGTTATGTATACTTTATTTTTATTGTATATTTCTATATAATGAAATATAAAAAGGGATGATAGTTTTGTTCCAGATCTAATACGATGCAATAAAATGAGGAAATTAATTGGCTAGTGAATGGAAGTTTCCCATCTTATTTAATTATCTAAATGGGTGTATTTTATTGTAGTCAAAGTACAGGTACTGTAATACTTTATATACACGTACTCGAATTAAAATGTCATGTGTGATAATTTGCTGGTAGTATGAACTGGAAAAAAAGATGCCTTAAGGTTTCCAAAACCTGTCTTATGTGTGTAGCGATCATTTCAAGAAGTTCTATACAAAATTGCTTGGTCTTTTTGTCATGCATTTTCCATTTAAGTCAATGGAAATTCTATAGCTAAAATCACACTGAATTCATTGTGAATCTAGGGCATGCTGAAGGGGCACTTCATCTGAGCAGACAATTCATTGCTTTGACTGTGGCTGTGTTAAGTGAGAGTTGGAAGTGAATAGCTTTTAGTTTGTTGCTCATTTGAAAGCTGGAGGGAAAAAGCCAAACTCTCCCTCTCCTCTGCCTAGACTTTCTAAAAATGCTCATTTGAAATCTGGCAGCAGTTACCTTTGATTTCTTTCAGTAGCTTTTCCTTTTTTTTCTTTTTTATAAACAGGACTTATTGTTTTTTCTTCTGTTCCTGTAATAAATGTGATCTATTTTTACAATGTAATATGTAAAAACTAATGTGCTTTGAAACAGGCTTGCAAATGAAAAGTCACTTAATGATAATTTGACACTTAATTCAATGTCTGATCACTAAGATGTACTCCTGAGTCTTTCTCTGTTGATATATGAACCTGTTAGTTTTCTTTAGGTAATTTTCAAAAGTCCTGCCTCTTTGTATATACTATAATGACATGTTGCAGATGCAGTCTAAGTGTGTCTCATAATGTTCAAAACCAGTAATTGCAGCTTGTAGAACATTTGTGATATGTGAATCTGTGGAAATGCATATAAGAAACCTTACTGTTATGTAATTAAATGAGTAAAATTAAATTATGAAGTTTGTCTGTACCCTCAGCAATAGTGCTTTTGATACATTAACTAGCTGTATTTGCTCTGGGACCAGCATAAAACACAGAAATTGTTTGTTTTCATGGCAGAGCATTAAGTAAGTAACACAAGCATTTCTTAATAGTAGTCATAGGTTTATTGTAGTTTTGCATTTATTCTACATTTTATCTTCTTATTGGGAAGTTTTTGTGCTCCTGACATCACCATAGGTGTCAAGTAAGCAATTCTTGGGAGACCTTCTTAAGAGATTTGTTTTTATGGAGAAGGAAAAATAAAAATCAGTCTCCTGTCTTTTTCTTCAATTACAAGAAAGGAGTTTCCATACTCAGGAGTTCCAATTAAGTGCATAGAAAACTAAATGTGAAAACTTGCAGAGTCCTGTTACTCACTGCAAGAACAAAATTAGAATGCTTTCTGAATAGTGTGTCTTGCTAGATGATGTGGTGAATGTGCCCATTTACACTTTGCCTAGGTAAGACAACTGTTACTTCCATAGAGATTTTAATAGCTTTTATGTCTGAAGTTGAGTGACTACTGATACTAGGAATAGAGGCAAGAAATGGTTTTCCAAGAATAGTAAAAGAAGCCAGTTTAGATGAAATAACTGGATTCAGATTTTGTTAGTGGGTGGGAAACTGAGAAGGAGGCATTGATGATAATAATAAGCATGTGTCTAAGGGAATAAACTCTGAAAAAGTTAAACTTTGAGGTTGGTTTAGTGATGAATTCCCAAGATCTTTGCTATACTGCTCCTACATGCTGGATTTTGAGAAAATCAGGTAAAGCGTTTCTGACACTTAAAGCTCTTTGCAAAATTAAATATATTCTGATTACTGGAGTTGTTAGATATTTTAAGCTAGCTTTCTTGAACCACTGAGCTTAATAAACTTTCATTTTGTTATCTACAAAGCATAAGAGTAGACAATTATTGTCATCTCATGGATTTCTTCTTCCTGCCCTTTTCTCATCTCCCTTCAGGAGTAGTAAAGAAATGCATACTTGGATATTGTGAAGTAGAACTGGTATAATCCACATAGTAGTCCCCGGTTAAAAATAAATAAATAAAAACTATACCAGTTTGGAGATTGGTGTAACATTCATTATGGATTGTCTCTGTCATCTTTGGGCAGAATCCTCCTTGTAATAACATCACAGAGCATCCTGTAAATCAGACCCCTATAGAAACAGAATAATCTGGTTTTGGCTGACATTGCATCTTCTTTCAAATTCTGTTCTTTTGAGGGTCCTCTCAGCTAAGTTCTGATGCTCTTTTAGCTATTGCAGTCCTATATCCATCTCCATCTAAATTAAAACAACCCCTTAATAAGCACTTAAATTCTTCCTTATTCTAGAATAAGGAAGATGTACGCTTGTGACTAGTAATTTTCTTTCATTAAAATGCTGACCACTGAAATAGAAAGTTGTAGCAACATAATAATTTCTGCTTGATAATGGTGCTACTATAGATAATGAGGCTGCCAGATAAATGTCATTAGAGTATGAGACATTTTTCAAAATCAAATGTCATGTCTCAGCTCATGTGCGTATTGATCCAATGAGTATGAGAGGTGCTTATTTTTACAGTAAGGGTAAACACATTAAGATGACATTTACTCAGGAGAGTTAATTTCTCTTTTTGCCTTCATGATTAAAGAGCACAGACTAAGGTTGTGTGCTTGCTAGACCAAGGAGTGCCCATTCATATCTCTGTGCAGTGCAACCTTGTGTTGACAGTATATACTTGAAGGGAGAATTTGTGTATATATGTAGGCTCAAAGTCATGCTCAAAATGCAGTGTATATGTATCAAAGTCTTCCCTGTCATAAAGGTATGTGTCTTCCATAAGAAACTATATCCTCTGCTGGAAGCCAAGCTAGGAGGAAAATGGAATGTTGGTGGTTTTTGTTTTCTTTTTCAACAGGGTAATTGTAGTCTTAGAAAAATTCCTTGGAAGAAATATTTAGTTTAGGCAAACTAGTTTCCTGGAAGTGGCTACACTTCTAACACTTTTCAATTTATGATGTGAAATGTAAGTAGCTATTTGGATCTTTGGGAGATATTTCATAAGAGTTAATATTTCATGAGGCCATGAGTATTGGATATGTTTAGAAAATTGCAATCACCACACTATTTGTGTATACCTCTCAGTGGTATAAATTTGAGATGTTAATGCTTCCTGTTAAAAGAGAAAATTGAGATACTGCCTGCATTGCTGACGGTTTGAAAGATCAGGACATGAATAGCAGTGAACATAGCTGCAGGATGTCATAGGCTGTAGTCAGAAGGAAACCCAGTGAAAGAGAAGCCTTGTAATTCATTTTGATTATGGCCAAGTTTGCTCTTGAATTAATTTCTGTCAGTAGCGAATCCCAGAGATAAGTATCATCTGCCAAGAATTTCCTCCTCCTGGCTGCAGAAAATACAATGCTTGGAACCCGTCAAATACTTTGTGGGACTGAGGTAGAGAAGGGTAGACAGTCAGTCTTCAAAAAGACATTGCATCCAGGCAATTTGCAGTTACATTGACTGCCCAGCACTGCGTATTTCACAGAGAACATGTATTACCAGCTGTCACAGAGCAGCACCACAGCATAAAACACATGTTATATTTTTACCTCCCATGCATGCTGTCTTATAGACAGCATGATAGTTTTTACAGCAGTCCTAGGCTAGAACATCAAAAGTCACATTTCACTGACTTGTTTGTACTAAGAAACCAACTAAACAACAAAAACCATTCCAATTGTATAGATATGATGCAATATTTCTAATTTTGTAATCTGTAAAGAATCTGTATAGATCTAGGCTGAACATAGTAATTTTCCTGCCAACATTTTATCACTCCAAACAACAAACCTGTGTCAGACATTCTTATCAGTCATGAATGCTCTGAAGTTCAGGTCTCTCAAAGAGCACTCACCAAGGATGGAGCAATGCTTGATTTTTCATCTACTGCCTTCCTTACCAAAGCAGAGTAGACAAATTTGACTTCAGTGAGCAGAGCAAAAAATGTCAGGTGCAAAAGCAGTATCTGGAAGCTTTCAAAAGCAGTGAATCAGTATCTTGAGATTTCCTAAGCCTGCATTACATTTGGGCAATGTTTTTTATTGTAAATTTGGTTGTATTTTGTCAATATACAAAGTGCTTTATAAAATATTTCTAAATGTAAAAAAATAGAAATTAATATAATATGTGGATATGAGTTTGGAATACTTTTCCTTAAATACCCTCTGTAGTAACAAAACTGGTAGTCTATTTGGCAGGCATAACTTCATTGCTAAGTTGACTTCAGCATTGCTAATTCTTTATTTGTCATAGAAATGTCATCTTCCTGAATAGCACCTGAGTTATTTATTAACAGGCAGATATCATTCAGATTAAAAGCCAACATATTTGGCAGGCCTGTTTTAAAGGAGACTGCGAACAGTGCATGATAAGCAGAAATTATATTCCTTGACATTTTAGATAAAAAAAAAATCAAATCTCGTTATCAGTGTTGTGCTCTTTAAGAAGGAGTACACTTTTGAATTAGGTATCTAAACTTTATCCTATCTTCAGCTTAGATTGGCTTTTTAATTTTTGGGGTTGTTGTTATACAGTGCCCTACTCTTCTTTTGGGAAGACCTGCCAACTTCCTTCTGTTGATGATTAGGGATTCTGTGTGGAGCTGGATAAGTCTTGTCTAAGTAAAATCATTACATCCTCAGTGGAAGATACTAGTGGTGTTGAGAGAGGAAAAGTTTTTCCTTCTGCAGAGCCTACAAGAGTTGTTCCCACAGAAACTGGGAGGCCGCCTTGCAGCCTGTGGCCTAGAGGAAGACACCAAAAATGTAAAGTCATAAAGCTATGCAGGCATGGTTTTGAATAAAGGAATGTATGCAAAGTGGGTTGAATCACTGTTGATTTAGTGTTACGATGTGGGTATTTTGTGGTCTAGGTCTTGAATTTCATTTTATTGATCACTCATTTTGGGCAAGGGTAGTCACCAAAGAAAGAATATGTTTGAGCAACCTTTGCTTTTGCATGTGATTAATGTGTGCTTGGAATAATTTGCAATGAAGGGCTTCAGTATGTACCCATATACAGTATTATTTTTAATGCCTGTGTTAAAATGGCCTTAAACTTAGAAACAAAGTTATTAAACAAAGAAATGATGAACAAATACTGCATATAAAGACAAAACAGTACAAAAAATAACTGATCTTGAGTAAGGACTATCTAATACGCAGTTTATTTGTGCTGGATGTTCAGAATTAAAACAGAAGTCCGAATGATATAGAGGTTAGAATTACAATATACATGCCAACATGGTCATCCCTGCCCACCCAGTACTGTTACCTGTTTTGAAAGAAGTAGCATAGTATAAATCAACAATCACAATGGCTTGTGTTGTATTAACACCATGAGAAAATAAGAGAACTTTTGAGTATAGGACTGGCAAGCTTAGAAAGGCATCTGAAATAGTGAACATTTGCAGCATACCTTAAACCCGAGGAAAGGTTTCCCCTTAAACAGGGGAAGGTCTTACTGCAGGTGAGAATTCTCACTCCACTTTTGGAATTGTGATACAAATTTCTATAGTTTTATTATAAGGACCTCTGTTTACACATTTTTTTTTTGAAGGCAGATATTTTTAGAGAAAAATCTCATCTGTTGTTAGACTTTTTATACCTGCTACCTTTGCATGAACAGGATCTATAAGTTTATTAGTAAATTTACTTATAAGAGCACCATGGACAAAAGTAATTCAGAGAATTTTCTTTGGTAAGATACTAAAATATTATTGAGTTTGATCAACTGGCATCCTGTATTTTAGCTGTTCATTTAATGTTATGTATATATATGTGTAGAAATATGTGTAATGTGTACCTAAAGCATTTAGCAGTCTCATTTATAGACAACTGCTTGTTTACAGATTGGGAAAGGAATGGTGCTTTTCCTAAGGTGAAAAAGTCCTTCTGTTCTCTTGACTGTCTTAGAAAGGGCTGACAAAATTCAGTGTTCTTATGCATGTGGTTCAGTTCTGAATGCCTTCTTTTTCCTCCCATATAGGCTGAAGAGGTGTACTATGGTATATTTTCAAGCATAATTTTGTTGTGAAGTGCTAGCTGGTGAACTACTGCTAACACTCCTTTTTTCCTTCTGCATCTTCATTTGATTCACCCTCATATAAGGCATCTCAGAAGAAAAAACAATCTCACTAATTTTTCTTAGGGTTAATATTGCATACTCCTTTTTCTGTCCTTATTCTCTACAACTTTTGTGACTTTCCAGACAGTTGTTTGTATCAACTTATATAATATGTGGCTTGCTGTTATGGATTGATTAATTTTTTTTTTCTTTGCTTATCTTTTCCATCACTGATGTCTACCAAAGGTCTCATGCTGTAGATGGCAGTATTATATAGATGGCATAATGTAAAGTGGAGTGCTGGGCTGATGAAGACTATTTCTTCATTCTGTTGTCAACGTTTTTTGTTTATCTTCCTATCTTTAGTAGTTGTCTTATACTTGGTAGATACTTTTACATTGCCATTGCATCCCCTGTGATGATGAGAATGAGGTTTGAAGTGCTGGTATGTCATCATCCGTATGTTTCATAGGAGATAGCAAGGTGAGCTGTCCTGTAGAATCCTGTGTCAGTAACCTGGTTGTGGTTTAGACTATCCATTGGAGAAACCCTAGACCTTGTAAGAGATCTGTTTCCTGGAAAGCAAATAAATAAAATTTATCAATCCCATTCAGTTTAGAATTCAGCTTCTTGAACCACTCACCCTTTCCTTTTTCTCTCTCTTTTACCCCACAAAGTACCTTGGGTGGGGTGTTTTACAAAAAGAAAGAAAAACACTGAAAACCCTCAATGTCTTCCTTTCTTTTTAAGTCTGAATAATTGAAGCAGGCTTCCCTCACATGCCCCTAGACATAGTACTAGAATAATAAGAAAACCTCAGACCCTAAGAAGTCCCTCTAGATATACTGCATCCTTTTGTCTCCTTTGTATTTTGGAAAGCAATACATCTTCTGTTTCCCTTTCTTTTGTTACTCCCTTTGTTCTCCCTTTTTTTGTTTATATATGTATGTGTTGGGTTTTTTTTTACTTTTTCCTTGTCAATTCAACAGCTTGTATATGCATCAAATTAGAAAAACATGTTCTGTTGATGCAGTTGTAGTTGTACTTAGTACTACTGTTCTGTGAACATATGGCTTAGCATGGCATTCGTTTTGCAATTGGTTTGAGCTAGTCCTAAAACACTGCATTCTGGATTCAACTTATTCAGAATATAAAGTACTTCTACTGGAGTACCAGAAAGACAAAATAATGGGAGGTGACAGCGAGCCATCACCAGCAATCATTAACTTTGTAAGATGATGAAAATCTTACTCATCTGCTATATAGATGGCATGAAGAGCAGTTTCCTTCTTCCTATACCTTTAAAACACAGGAGCATGAATAATAGTTTCAGAAGGTGTCTGTTTCCAAAACATGGACTGTTTAATTTCCAATTTTAAGAAAAAATACCTTGAGGGGACAGAGTGCTGGTCTGGCAGAGTCAGTGGTTGGAGTGCTGGTCTGCTACCTAAAGGTACTGGTCCAACCCAGAAGTCATTATGGGTTGAGTGGTATATGTTCACGATTCTGTCCTTCTTTTTGTTTTACTTTCTCTTGAGGGACACTAGGAAATAGGAGGTAAGACTCAGGGGTATCCTTTTAGAGGGCTGTCAGAGCTGGAGGTTGGAGAGCTAAAGTCAGAACTAATTGGGTTGTCAGAATTAGAATGCACTTGAGAGTGTGTGTGTTTATACATTCAGTCATGCATTCATTCACACATATATATATAAAACACAAAACTAGGAAAAATACTAGCTCCTATGAAAAGCTATAAGTCCATAATTTGGATTTCTTCTACTGCCAAGGTCATGGCTCAGAGAAGGAACAGAATCAGGTTGTCATAGAAACAAACCATTTTGCATTGTCAGTGACATTTCAATATCATCCAGTCCAAAACCCTGCCATGGACAGGGACACTTTCCACTAAACCAGGTTGCTCAAAACCCCATCCAACCTGGCCTTGAACACTTCAAGGAATGGAGCATCTGCAAGTTCTCTGGTTGAAGTGTTCCAGTATCTCACTACCCTTATTGTAAAGAACTTCTTTCCTAGGTCCAATCTAAAGCTACCCTCTTTCAGTTTAAAACTGTTGCCCCTTGTTCTGTCACTACAGACTCTAGTAAAAAGGGTCTCTCACTCTGTCTTTATTTAAAGCCTCCTTTATATTGAAAAGCTGCAGTAAGGTTTTCACAGAGCCTTCTGTGCTCATGACTGAACCACAGCAACTTTCCAGACTTTCTTCATAGGGAGGTGTTCATTATAACAACTTTTGCATGAACAATGATTTTGGAGAATGCTATTTTTCCTCAAGTAGTAAATGAAATAGGCTGATCATCTGTATTAAGTTTAATTGCCTCTTTAAAATAATTACAGCTAGAAAATCTACAATCACCCGTAATTTAAGTATACAGTTATTAAGGTATTTTATATATTAAAAAAAAAAAAAATACATTTGCCAATGATGAATTGGAGTAATATCAGTGGGAGATCTTTTTTTAAAAAGCTAATTACTTGAACTAAGTACATATTTGTAAAGAACTGCAGAGATAATTTAACTTTTTAATTTATATTGTTAAAAGAAATACCTAGAAGGAGAAAACAAATACTTAATAGTGTACTGTAAATATATATTTTTAAAGTATATAAGCCAGTAGCTTGCAATTTAGTGGTGATATTAAACGTAGTAGCTATGGCCATAAACAGAATGAAATCTTATGATGTAAATTACCTTTTCTGGTGAAGAAATGACACAGGGTCAAAACATTATGCTCTAAGTCATAATAAAATCTCTTCCTCTCAGCATATCTGGTGTCTTGTTTCTTGCCAGACTGACTTGATTGGTTGAAATACTGCAGATTTACTGTATAACTGAAGTAGAATTAGGGGAGGGTGAGTGTCAATGCCAAATTCTAATCAGACAGGGATCACAAACTGCTTTCAAACAATTTCCCTCCTTTTTTTACTTTTTTTTTTTTTCTATAGTGAAGCTTTTTTATGAATTAATGATGCATGTGTGAATCATTTCTCTTATTATACTGCATATGCATAATGAAAATGTCAGCTTAGGTGGCAAAGCCAGGGAAACAGTATGCTTTGGTTCATTGCTTTATACCTCTATATGTTGTCTAAAGGCAGACAAAAGAACTTGCATCTGCCCAGTCTGTTTATATGTTTTTGTTGTTTACATATATGCTAGGCCCAAATCCAGGTTCTTGTTCAAAGTAGTTGTCTTTGAGAGAGTTTCCTAAGATGCTGCCATTTATTTTGCGTCAAAGTGCACATCCTACAACAGTTATTCTTACTGTGCAGGCTTGGAAAAGACATGATGACATTTAAACCCATGGAATGTATGGAATGTAAAGAACGCTACTCTTAATGTCTTTTTTTTTTTCTTTCTTTTTTTTCCCCCTTTTGAAAGGGATGAAGGCGAATGTGCCCTTCTGTGCACACTTGTGGTTCATGACTGAGCTCTTGAATTTAGGTTCTGGATTTTAAATTCTATTCTTCTGCTTTCAGTAGTGCCATTGCAAATCTGGAGCTTCCTCATTAGAACTAATGATTTTAACTCAACATCCTCTTCAGAGAGTGCTGCTTTTCTTATATTACGAGTCAGAAACTGATGAAAAGTGGCCACACCAGTTAAGGTCCTTATTGACTTCCTTAGGTAGAGTTAATTTAAAAAATGTTGCTTGCAGTACCTTCCATTAATCACTATATTTAGATTATAGGTCTGTTTTCCCTCCTTTTCAATTACTGATAGCCATCCTCCTTCTCCTGGAACATCTACATCACACTTCCTTCTACTTTATGTCAGCATGGAGATTGGTTTCTTCATCTATGTTGAGCCTATTGAAAGAAGGTAAACCAGACAAAGATAAACTGGAGGTAAACTTTCAGTATGTCCACTAACATTTTAATGTTACTGGAATGAGATACCTTTGAAACACTGTCCATGTAGACCAGTGTGTAACTGTATTGTAACAGCCTATGAAGTGTGTATCTTGTATGGGCTTTGATGGCAGAGGTTACTAGATGGCAAAGCAGTACAGAGCCTAAAAATTGCCCTCATGAGAAAGAAAACCTGGTTACTGGCGATTTTTTTAATTTATTTTATTATTTTGTTTAAATTTTTTTAACTGCTTCTCTTGTGCTTTTTTCTGTTGTTGCAAACTTCCCTGGAGAAAACATGTCTATGTCTTGCATGCTTGTGTGATATTCAAATGACAGCTTAAAGAACTCAGTGTGGCTGCTCTTGTGGTAAGAGCAATTTTTGTCCAGCATTTGTAGCTACATCTCTCCTTACACCAGTGCAGAAATTTACACATAGCAACTTATTCTTAAAATATACTAAAATCTGGTCGTGTTTGCTTTTAGTTTTTTAGAACTCTGTTCAAGTTTATAAGGTATATCTTTGATTTGCAGAAAAGAGACGCTGTGTAATTAATTCATGTGTAAGTTTTGGGTTCATCATTTGCCTCAGTTGGCTGCAATAGATATGACTAATCTCTTGAAGTTCCAATATTTTTTTAAGTTTTTTTTCTCTGTTTCCACCCACCCCAGTTTTTACTTGAGATGAAGTGAAAGTTTGGGTACTGGATTCTCAGTCTTCTTCTGAACATAGGGCGGGAATAGTTAAGAATATTTTCTGCATTTTTCTTCACAGTATAGATTTCAGCGGGGTTTTTTTTTTATTATTTTAACAACTATAATTCCATCTACCCAGAGCTGTTGCAGAAAAATTGTGGTAAAATTTATTCTGCAAGTGAATGGTAAAAATCAGTGCCTAATGTAAACGCTGTTTTCACATCATCTTAAGAAAATTATTACTTTATCTGCCTCAATTGGCATAACCTCATCTTGTTTGGAGGTGCTCCTCACCATGACCTTGTAGATATAAAAGCTTAACCAGCACTCAAATAATTCTCTTGATGTCAGCATACTTCAGCTTGTCAGATGCCTGCCTCACAGTACTCTGACTTACAGCACTGTCATCTCTACTTCATTAAATTGGCAGTCTAAGCCACCCTTAAGAATGGAGGTTGGTAGGTACCTGCTCTGTCATGAATGAAAGCATCTGCCTACATCATACCATCTCAACTCTGCACCATCAGCCGGGTGGGTTCCATGGCTGGCCCGTCACAACAGGTATGGGGCTGGGAGCAGGAGGAGAGCAGGGGAATTAAAAAAGAGAGAGGGAAATACTGTCAGTATGTCTTCTTCATGAGTATATGAAGTAAGCAGAAAAAGTGAAAACAAAAGAGAAAGTTGTGTACCCTTCAGCAGAAGTTAGGGATTTATTACTTTAATTTGAAAAAAATTAAATTGCAAGTGTATGTGTACCTCAAACGTGAAGTTCAAATTACTTGGGTAGGTTCTTAAAGTCAGCATTATTAAGAAAGCAGTTCTGTATATAGCGTTATCATGTGCTGACATTTTTATCTTTTACCTGTAATTTCATAAGGTTTTTATCCTCCAGAGGAACTGGTATAGGCTGTTATGTACTGAGTACAGGATTTCTAATCTCAGGGAATAAAGTCATAACCAGGTTTGTAAAAGCTGAAATATAAATTTATTCAAACTAGGTAAGTGAAGAAAATTTTGGGGTTTTGCTGGAAACAGAACATCTTGTACATCAGAGAACAAAATTATCTATCTGATTATTTGAGAATTTGCATAGAAATAAGAAATTATGCAGAATTCAAAACATAATGTTCATTGGAGTTTGGACAAGGGCATTAAAGAGACTTGAAGTTACACAAAGTAGAAAATGAAGGCAAAATCTCTGACTTACTCTACTTTTATTGAGATTCTGTCCAAAGAAAGAATTTTTTTTTCTTTTCCTTTCCCTCCCTCTCCCGTTTTGCATGTGCCTCTGAAATGGAAATGGAGCACTGCAATTTAAATATCGGTGATAGTACTGGGCCACACCACCAATTGATTTTGTAGTTTGTTTTTTAATGCTTTTTTACCTTCCTGAAATGTTTGTTTATACTTGCACCTGTAAGAAGTGCTCAAGTGGATTTTAAGATAAGTAGGACTCCATCTCTATTTTTCTTGAAACACAGCTCATAGATAAAGTTTATGCTAAGGGAAGCAAGAAAACTGTTAGCCTATAAAGAGTATCTACAGTTATATAAAACATGGATAACATAGATTTTGTTTCCCAGTTACAGAAAAAGGATAAGAGAGTAGTGCCAGAGAAATTTTAAAGCCACCCACAGGCAGAGAACCATCTCATAGTATTACATACAACACCAATGAAATATTTTGGAAAAAAAAAACCTAAAGTCAAACTAGATATGATTTTGTAACTGTGCTTGTGCCATTCCTAAGAAAATGAACAATATGATACTTGCCTTTGAGTTTCATAGGAGAAAAATGAGACAAGCATTCTGAATTAATTTTAATCATGATGAAACTTATTTCTTGGGATGAGTACAAAGTGTGTGAATCTTTCTTTTTTTAGCAATTGTTTTTATATCTTCCTGTCACTGAATGTGATTTTGCTTATGGATGTCAGAGGATAATACAGATATTAGATGAGCTTATTGCATAAGGGGAGGCAACATAGAAGAAGGTGAAAAGGTGAAAGGAGAAGCGTTAATTGCTGAAGTAAAAGTGATGAGAATTCTGTGGGAAGGTGTATAGGAAGGGAAAATGTACACGGGCCTTTCAATAAGGCAAACAAAAACTATGAATTTAAGAGAGGCATAATGAAGTAACAAGTTATTTAGAAAGGGAATACATGTCCTCAGTGCTAAATAATTATTCTGAAATAAATACAGGATGATGAGAAAAGTAAACATCAGATCTGAATAAAAGGGAGCTATGATAGCCAGGTCTATGTTTAAGCTTTCCTGCTGAAATGAAAAGAAAGTGACAGGTTACAGAGATGCTGTGAAGAAGATCTAATAGGTAACCCTATCTCCCTGCACTTACAGAGACTTTGGGATAGTGTAGTTGAACTACACTAGTGAGGGTCTAAATAGGGTCAGACATCCTTATCCTTGAAAAACTTGAAGTCTTAACTGAAAGCCTTTGAGGATCTTCATTTTTCTATGGGTTGAGTTTGAGATGACTGTGAAACATCTGACAAATGACTAATTAAAATAAATCAAATTAACTCTTAGTATGAAGGACAACTCTGTACTTAAAATGTACTTAAAATCAAAAAAATAGTCTTAGCTGAGGAGGAAAATTTATCTGATTTGGCAGTGAGGCACAATGCACAAACTGACAGCCAAGTGAGATCATACAAGGGTCTCATACAACTAATTACGGACTACTAGCCTGCAAGGTGATAAAGGACTTTCTCATGAAGCAAATTACCTGTTCATCTTGGTACAGCTAAATCATAAGAAAGTAAAAATATGGCTGCAGTTCACAAACACAGGTTTGTAACAGACAGGACATGAAGTTACCATGGAATAAGGAATTGCCAGTTAAAGATCAAAACCAGAAAGGATCACATTTATATGGAGAAGAGGAGGAAGGAGAAACAAAGCAAACAATCAAAAGCCAAACAATAAATACAAACCATGAATTAATAGAAATGAAGCATTTTTAAAAACAGAAAATTATTTTTTTAAAGTGTAAAATAAATAATCAGTGAATCTCATTTCGTTCCAGCTACAAGGCAGAAGTATACTTTTGTGGTAATTAAAAAAAACACAAAAGCAGAAAATACTTTTCTCCCAGCCAATCTTCTTTACAGATAAGTATGTGTAAGGTACCTTGGAAAATGGATTTTTGCACAAATTACATGACTCATCTCTATCCCTGGGGTGTGAAAGAGGGTGGAGAAAGAAAAATATTTCTTTCTATCGGTTACAGTGATAGAGGAAAGGGAAATAATAACTTTGTACTAAACAAGCCAGAAAAGTGATTTCCATTAGGTATCTGAAACAGCATTGTTATATACTGTATTTCACCAGATCTGCCACTCAATCGTGTGAAAGTGTTGAATATTTCAAAGAGGTTAAATTAAAGCACTAGACTTTGCTGTTGTTAATTATTTTCATTCAGAAGGTACTTAGAGATTAAATATTTCTTGGAGATAAATGCATGAAACCTAACATGCTTTTAGGAAAGGTAAATGAGGTTCTTATTGCCTAGTGAATGCTCATGGTAGATGTCTAACCAAAATACCACAGCTCAACATTTCCATAAGAAAATGAACATTTTGGAGTCAGAGTAGATCCCAAAGGTTTTATGAAAGTGGGTCTTACTTCTGAAGGGACACAGACAAATCCCTGTTTTTCAGAGGTTTTCTCCAGCTTTATGGCTGTGGATGCTTTGTAGTGAAAGAACATGAGCCAATATGCTGAGGTGATCTTCTGTGGCTTCCTGGTCCTTCTCTGATTTGTCTTTCAGTCTCTTGGTTAACGGTCTAGAAATTGTTTTCAGATGCTGCATTTCTCAGCTGCATCCTGCTTCAGTTCTGTCTTCAGTAGGAAAGCACTTTTCTGGGCCTCTGTGTGTCAGCTCTGGTGGAAATCTTGCACTGCTTATTGGTCTAATCAATCCTGCTTGCTGCCTTGTCTCCTTAGCAACTTTCAAAATGACTGGCTGCTGTCAGTAGTAATTCAGTTATTTCTCTCTGTCTTGTGACAGTCTGTTGACTACACTAAGCGCACGTCACCTCAAAGTGGTAATAAGTGCTGCATTACTTTGTTTAATGGTTGGTTTGGTGCATGGTTTCCAAGCAGACTTGACAAACTTCCCAGCTACACTTCCTTACAATTCTTCAATCTCTGGACTGATTGATTTTCACCAAAAATTGACTTGGTGAGCACTTCCTTTAAGTTCCTGAAGAACAGTTTCAGCACACAGAGGATATGGATTTCTGTCCAATAATGTTTGTCTTAATATCTGATGAAGAAATTAAATTGTAAGTGTTAACATCTAAGACTTCATTAGCTCTTCTCCTGATCTTTGCTAATTATATATTAGTTCTTTCCAAGTGAGCTATGTATTGCTTTTCTTGATCTCTAAGAACACTGGTTTCCTGACATGTTGCCCTCAGATCTAGTTGCTGTTATTCATGTTCAACATAAGCTTTATTCTTGTGACTGTGAACACTGTTTTTTGGATCATTATATGCTATTAAATAGAACAGTTTTGAATCAATGCAGAAATATGAGATTTAAAGGTCAGATAATATTTGCACAAATCTTAACTGCACATAATAGAACCTTTCTCTATCCAGACTGGAAAAAATGCTCCATACAGGTACACGGCAAAGGGCTTTTTTTTTTTTTTTTTCTTTTCTTTTTTTTAAATGTATACAAAGGCTTTCTCAACTTCTGTGGTGCTTTGTCAGTTCACAGAAACACAGACTTCACTATTTAAAGTAGAAATGTACGATAAGTTTTACAGTAGAATCTTATATCCGGGGAAGAATCTTTCTTTAAAAGACTTTTGCTCAATTTGCGTACCTTGTGATGTTTATATTTTTCTAAGATAACTGCTTTTTGTTACTTTTGGAGATCAGTATTAGAGAAGATTCCAAAAGCACTCCTATTTTTTTCCCAGTATACAGAATTTTATGTGTGCTTTGCTGAAATTGTCTTTTTTATTTAGCCTGCTCAACCAGCTGCTCTCAAGGCTTGTAGTTGTAAAGGATAAGGAAGCACTGTCAATGCCAATAAGCAAATAATGAGCATGGTAAAATGATTGGGTTACGTTTTCTCTTGTTCTTAATCAAGTCACAAAAACAAAACAAACAAAAAAAAAAACCCAAAACAAAACAGGAAAGTGTTTTGAAGCAGCACATCGTGGTGTCGTATTGTAAATTGTATTCAGTCAAGAAAAATTGTAATACTGCATATCTGGAAATGCATTACAGAACATTCAGACAGGTAATTCTAAAGCTTAGCTTTAAAATAAAGCTTCATCTTTGTGTACATCATCTTTGGCATGAGCTTTTTGGTGTACCTGTTTTTGTACTTCAAACTGTTCCTAAGTGAGAAATTTAGTCTCACAAGGGAGAATTCATACGACATCAATTCCATAGCTGTGTAAATCATTGCAGTATCATCTCTCTTTGAGAAATGTTTTTTTTTTTCTTCTTATACTGAGATCTCTGACTTGTGGGCAGGAGGAGAATTTCATATTAAATGGAATAATTCAGTAACGGAATGGCCTTTTATTTTCACTCCAGCAGTTTGGATCTAGCTGAGCCATTGTCTATTGCTTGGCAGATGTTGATGAGTGTATATGTAGGACACTACAGAGCAAGCAGGGGATTGTGCACCACTGTTGATCCTGATGCACCTTTCTTACAATCTTGTTGAAGAGGCCACAGGTTCACTGACTGTAAACAGAACTGTTTTCTTGCTGAGTGAACACAGTGCCTTCCTTTGTATTGATTATGGGCTCAGATAGGCAGAGGCTTTGTAATACAGCCAGAGTTTTAAAAAGAAATGAAAATTATTATTTTCAGTATAAAAATTCTTCAGGTAAATAGTCAAGCAAAACTTCAGTTCTGAGGAAGCCTTTGGCGGTACAACTATCAATTAAAATCTGTATTCTAGATAATATGGTATAATCAGATTTTCATTTGTACTTGATGTATATATAACTTTATTTACCCTGAATGTGCAGTGTAGAAGAAGAATGTAAAATATTTATTAATAACTTATTTAAATATATTTACTTCTTTTTTTTTTTTTTTTTTGATGTAGCTTTCTTGTATTGGACTTTAGTTTCAAGGTATCCAGTTCTAATTTCAAACATTATCCTAATTGTTATTTTATAAATTATATACATCATCCTGCAATACATTCTTGAAAGCAATTGCACCTGACCACAAAAATAAAATAATGAACAGAATGTTGTGTCAAGGATTGCTGTACAGAAAGAGGTCAGTTCACATCCACCAGCTCAAATAAAGCTTAATAATGTGCAGTTGTTCCTATTGGTGTGCTTGTCTAATGGGACAGACTAAAGGTACTTTGCCTTGTAATGCCTGAACATCAGTCCTTCTGAAGAGGACAACTTTGATTCACTTGGTGTGTGCTCTGGCTACACTCTATTGCTTCCTGACAGTACTTTGAGTATTTTGCTGGCAACTTCTGAAATTTTTGGGGCATGGAGCATTTGGAATCTCTTTTTGCTTCCTTTTTGTGTACTTGCAATGCCTAACATTTATTTGTTAGTAGATCATGGATCCATTCCTGTATGCTGGCTATATTGCATGCCTAAAAGGGAAAAATAAAATGTTTTAACAAAATAATAGGGTGAAAGTCATAAGTGGTTCTTTTTATGTTACAGAGGCTTAGTAAAATAACTTGGGAAATTAGGCACAATTTTGAAATTTTTCCAAGTATTCATGAATTTACAGATATTCTTGTTTTGTTTAAGCAAAAATTGGTTTGTACAAAAAGTAATTCTAAATTATTCATTTACCAAACTGTATAACTGTGTGGGATCTTTTAAAAATTATATTCAAATTTCTTGTCAGAACATTTAAGGAAGGAGTGTTACAAGTCTGAATTTACTTTCACAGAAATCATTTTGTCTCCTTGTTCACAGTGTATCAGTTTATCACTAGCATAGGCCTAAATTTAAGTAAACGTGCTTGCTGGTATCAGGGTTACGGTTTCTCTTGGGGTTTTTTTTAGTGTTCATGTTGCTCAGTTTGACTTCTGTTCATGAGCTCATGTGGCTTTTGTTCATTTGGTTAATAGGATTTGGTTTGAGCCTTTGCAGCTTTCAGTAGTTCATGGCTTAAATCTCATGGAACTTGTAACTACTGAGCAGTTGCAGTGCACCTTTGGCTATGCAGTAGGTCCATTCTATATCTCCACAGAATCTTGTTTTCATAGTAAGCTCTGGTGTAATAAATTTTCTATGATTTAGGTTTGCACTGTGAAAAGAATAGCTTTCCATGAAAAATACATTTTTTTTTTCCCCATATGAAGCTTTTTATATGGCATTTTTCTCTGGTTTCACTGTGTTCTAGAAATGGAGGGCCCAATTCAATTACCTCAACATAGGTGCCTAATGCCATTTGAGACAGACCTAGTTTTTGCAATTCTGGCATAGCAGATAAGATATGGGACCTTGAAGAGACTCATCCTGGGGTGCCACCTGAATTCCAGGCAGGATTACCCAAAGGCCTTGCAAATGGCAGTTAACCTCATCAGAGGGGATGGTAACCCATGGTCACCTTTACTATAGTTTTTTTTGAATTGAGCATTGTGAGAAGGCAACATGAAAAATTAAGAACTGCTGTATTGGATCTGACAATTGCCAAAGGCAAATGATAGGAAAGGAAGGATCTGAACAAGGCAAGTGCACATTGCCTACCTTTTTAGCATGGTCCCGCAGTACTTTTCAGAAACAGTGTGGTTCTGTGGGTTTATTTAGTAATGTCAGTACATTTTTCTCATCTGAAACCATGTACACATTTAGCAACTGCAGGATTATTTCACAAGGATGTCAACAGCGCAATCCTGTACAAAAAGCCCCTTTTTTTTGTCGGAATGCAACTTCACTCAGTCACTTCATCTACTGATCCCGTTTGCTTTAATTCACCCTGCCTATGCTATCCAGGATTTTAGAGGTTTCTCATTTACCCCCTCAACTCTCTCTTTTCTGGACCAAACAGTTCTGGCAGGTGTCCTTGTTCCCTATGCCATTCATAGAATCATGGAATCATAGAATGGTTTTGGTTGGAAGGGACCCTTAAAGGTCATCTCGTCCAACCCCCCTGCAGTGAGCAGGGACATCATTAACTGGATTAAATTGCTCAGAGCCCTGTACAGTCTGACCTTGAATGTTTCTAGGGATGAGGCTTCTTTGCATCTGGTTGTTTCTGTTGCCCTTCCCTGCCTTTCCAATTCTCTGTATCCTTTTAATGAAGGGGAACTAGAGGTGCTCACAATATTCAAGATGCAGGGGAACAATTGCTGTTTATTGACCAGTCATTCAGTCTCATAAAGTCCTCTGCAGTTCTCCCTAATTGACCATTTTCTGTAATACTTTCAATTTAGTATCATTAGCAACTTTCATTGCCTCCTGTGGTGCAGAAAAGGGAATAAGCAGTATGAATGTGTTGAACACTCCAGCTTGCAACACAGATATCTCAGGGAATCTGTCAGTGATCTCCATTGGAAGAATTTACTCTCTGTACTTTCTTTTTTGTTCTATTTTATGTAATTAGTAATCACAAAGGGATTTCCCATCCTATGTAACATGTCTCTAGTTTGCCCAAGGTCTATCAATAAAGAACTTTAGAAAGGCTTTGGCACATGCTGCAGCAGCACCCTTGTATCCTTTTGGGATAGTACAGACCAGATGAGTGGTCTATTAGATGGATGGAAAACTGAATGGGGCGTCAGACCAGGTGTGTATCGTGTGCCCTTGTTTAATTCTTCATCAGTGGCATGGAGAAGGACATTCAAGGCACTCTCATCATGTCTGTGGAGGACAACAAGTTGTGGAGGAGAGGACTGACCGTGACCTCATGAAACTAGGTAGATAACATAGTCTTGAGCCTGGGGTGGACAAACTCCTGCCGTTGATACATCCTGGGCACTTTTGGCTGTGGAACAGCTCTTCTGAAACTTACTTGAAGGTCATGGTAGACAACAACCTGAATGTGAGCTAGCAGGATGGCTTGTCAGCCAACAGCATCCTGGGTTGCATTAATAGGAGCACAGCCAGTAGTTTGAGGGAAAAGTTTGTTCACATCAGTGCCCTTGGACTATGTCTAGACTACCATGCACAGGTTTGGGGGATACCCCAATACAGGAAAGACATTGAAAAACTGGGCCAAATTCAGCAGAGGGGTCTGCAGGCTGGTCAATGGCAGGAACAGTTGCTCTGTGAGGGGAGATTGAAAAATGGGGCTTGTTCAGCCTGGAAAAGAGATGACTTAGGAGGACCTAGCAGCCACCTTCTGTCTGTGAGGAAGTTACCAGGAAGACAAAGGCAGGCTCTTTTGCTGAGGTCTATTGCTGGAGGTGACTCATTAACTAAGAAGAGATATTTTGACTTGACTTAAAAAAAAGTTCACTGTAATGTAATTTAGCAGTGGAAAAGATTGCCTGGAGAGGCTGTAGGATCTTCATTCTTGGATGTTTCAAGAGCCATCTGGAGAAAACACTGAACAACCCGGTCTTGAATTTTGATCATCTGACTGAAGCAGATCATCCTGATCTGCTCCTTTAGTTTTACATAACTAAAGAACAGGTAAAATTAGTGTCATTTTTGTAGGGGTTTCTAGTTTGGAATAAATCCTTCTCCCCTGCACTGGAGGAGTATTATATCATCTTTTCAAAAGGAAAAAAAACAGTCAACTCTATCATAAATGCTACATACTTGTATAATTATTTTTGTACTGAATTTACATACACATATATTTCTGCTTAAAATAATATATGAAAAAAAATGTCAGATGATTCTTTATACGAAACCAAAAAGGTATAGGAAAATCTTGGATGTTTTCATGTCAGGGACAATTTATAGTACTGGATATTTATACTCTTCTTTCCAGAGGTTTTGAATAACCTTTTGATTATGTATCATTTCCCTGATGAGCTTGTTTGTTGGTATATTTATTCTGCATCTCAGACGCAATTCATCTTACCTAATTTTAGCTACCTGAGAAGGTAGTTATTTAGTTTAAAATAGTTGCCTAGGCACCCGCTACAGGTAATAGATATGATTCCTCCTCTCCCCAAATATGAGTCATTTTGTCTGCCTTAGAGGCTTGTCTTGTGATAGAATTAATCACTCTGCAGAAGCACCTATTTTACCCTACTACCTAGGAGGAGAACACAGGCAGCTAGCTCATACTGGACAACCAGTTTTATATGCTTATTTTGCAAATCTCTACATCCAAACTTATTCTGTATTTTGTTTCTCTTCTCATACATCACTGAAACACCTTGGAAGAAAATAAATGAGCCCAATGGAAAAATAAGTTAATCTTAAATTCCTTAAATCCATTTTATGGCTGTTTGTAGATGATGCAAAGTTCCATTTCTGCATGGCATTTTGGAATGTATCCCAGCTGGAGCCTGAAGTGCAGATATGTACCTGGGCATGATGACTCATTTGAACCATGAAATCAGTAACACAGGTCTCTCTCTTTTTCTAGATATACAGAGTGCCTTCTTTGCTGGGGTGGTGAAGTGGTGGTGCTGGGCTTTTGGTTGTGAGGTTTTTATGTGGTTTTCATCTTGCCCCTCTCTGGGTATCTCACAGGAGACATTACTTCTTACTTCAGTACTGGAGTCTAGTGACCACCTCAGAGTTGTCAACAAAAGACAGTGAAGCAACAGTTCATTGTGAGTCACGGGATTCTTCCAATATACTAAGAGCTGAATTACTGCAGGAAGTGCTTACACTTCTATTAAGCTTACTTCTGTCTTTTCTTTTGTAAGCAATGGTAAGAATCATAGTCTCATCCACATGCAGTATCTTTATTTCCTAGGTATCATTGGGAGACTATGTGGAAACAGTAGAAGTGATGTGTAAGTCTCCAAATGTGTTTTGGAATTTCCTTTGCTTTTGCCTCTTTTTCTTGATTACTATCAAGACCCAAGAGATAGATGTTGGATACATGCCTCTTTTTTTCTCCGTTGGAAATACACGAGTGTTCTTCAGGACAGGTCTGATACATGAGTTTGTATCCACTTCAGATGAAAGCAGATGATATCTCAAGTATTACTTCTTTCTTTTCTTTCAGAAAGTAATTGAAAGCAAGTTCTTTCTCCTAGCAGTGGAATTGAGCATACTTCACAGAAAAGTCATGTAATTCATAAGTCCAACTTGAACTCGTGGGCTAAAGGTGATGGTAACAATAATGCTTAGTGTTCAAAGACTGCCTGTAACTGAACAATGAAAGCAATACTGGATCAGCTCAATATATAGAATGTATCAGATGATTTAAGGTACAAGACAGGAAACAGCCATCTGTGTAGTTAAGATTTATCTTTGGTGGGTAGAAATGTAATAAGTGTTAAGTGAAGAGGATTCATTAGAATAACTTCTTTTGGGGTTGTATATTCAAAAATCTGTAGCAAATTCTAACACTGTTAATAAAGGAAATGGATAATCAACAATACAGCAAATGTGCATAGTTATTTCTAAACTTGTACAGTCTTTGTGTCTAGTATTTTCATTTGGTAAATATTGCAGATATTTTCAGATGATAATTATTTGTTGCCTATTTTAAATGACTTGTGGAGTTTGTTTTTTGTTGTTTGGGTTTTTTTGTTGTTTTGTGGGGTTTTTATTTGTTTTTTGTTTTGTGGGTTTGTTTTTTTGGTTTTTTTTTGAAAGTAAAGGGTGAAGGAGAAAACAATCTTCATTAAGAAATGGCCATAAAGACACTGTGAAGTTCAAACTACTTCAGTTTTAAGTCACTTTGAAGTGTATGAGGAGGCTTCAGAGCTGTGAGCATTCACTGCTTCTCCTAGCTGGCTTTACTGCAGGCTAGTAAACTCCCAGCTGAATTTCTTTTTTCTGTGCATGTTTGGACCAACAAGCCCAAAGTCTTTTATGAAATAACAGTATCAAATAACTTAGGAATAATGCTTTTGAATAATTTATTTTGCAGTCAGAAAATAATTGCATATGTTAAATTCTGTGCTTGTTTGATCAAGTATCTTGAATTCCCTAGAGATCTGTGTATTATGGTTTTATTAGATTTTTGCCTTGTCCTTTCTTAACTTGTACAGTCCTTAGGCCAGTGGATCCTCAGTTGCAGTTGAAGGCTCTAGGTGCTCCTATAATACAAATAATAATTTTGTTGACGTGCCCTATAGAATGTAAACATTTCCAGAGCTTCCGCTTTTTTGAGAGAATTTTTTATAATGCAAACAGAAAAAGATACTTTCCAGAAATACAGTTCTTGGAAATGCCTGAACTGTTTAAGACTGGGGGGGTGTGTGTTTAATTATGAGACAGCTGCTTGGATGGAGTATTTCAGCCCAAACAGTGAGCCTGTGAAAAGTGTTAAGTGGCTCAAAATAGGATCTTAAAATGAGAAGTGCTAAGCACTGCTAGCTCTGCCTGTAACTAAAAGAGAAATCTAGAAAGAAAATTGTGAAACTTCCTCACCAGCTTTACATTGTGAAATAAGTGAATTCCACCAGAGCTGTTTTTGAAAACTGCTTCCAGCAAACTTGAGTCCCTGCTGTTACTGTCTGAGTTCCTAGAAGCTGTGATGTCTCAGGTCTGCACTGCATGCCTTCCTCCTTCACACCAGCTGTTATGGGAGGCAGAACCTTTAACCTTGGTTGAGGGTGAGAGTGGGAAGAAGAGGCATATGGATGAGTGGCACCTTCCTTCTTGCTTTCCTGACCATGTCCTTGGTCTCCACAGTATCACTGAATATATCTCTGGCAGTACATCGCTGAATGCCACCTTTGTTTGACTTGTGCAAACTTTTTTTAGGATGAAGAAACCGGATGTGTAATTTGATGGAATGAGCTTGTAAATACAATCATAAATGAAATTTATATTCTGTAGGTAGAAGTAGACTAGCGTATCCTGGAAATACATTCATATAGCTTGTGTGTAGGTAGTTAAAGCTAGGTCATGCAGACAGCCGAAACAGACAGTGGAAAATGTGTATACCTTCTAGCAATTGTGTGCATGTCTTTGCACGTGCAGTGAAATTATCTGCTTTGAGTGGATAGTGCTGCTGTTCAAGCCATTTGACAGCGCAAAGGAATTCAGTGGCATCTTAAATCAACTTTACAATGAAAATGGGGAACAGCAATTGTTATACTGCTTCAGTTTACCCATCAAGGTTAACTTTAAAGACTTAGACATTGCAGTAATTTGGCACTAATTCTATAGAAGTTCTTGTTTGAAAATAATAATCTGAACAGAAGGAATGGTTTAAAAAGTCAGTCTGCATGAAGACTGGGATAGAATGGTACAGAAGGATATGTACTGAATTGAATATATTGATATTTTTTCTGTTACCACAAACTGATTTAGGAAAATATAATATAGTGTATAATAAAATCATAGTACAGATAAGTCACAGATAAGTTTCAGTTCTATGCAACTAGGTGGTTTAAACCTAAGAGTACTGATGGGAGGGCTGACTTGCTTCTTATGCCTATTTGCCACTACAGTGTCATTATTGCTTCTGTTATCTTAGCATGTCCTTTAATAATGGGCCTGTTTTTCAGCAGACAAATTGTTTTCAGGCATATGTTCTTGATAAATCCTGTCAGAGCAAACAGGCCCCTAAGAATTGCAAAAAAACTACCATAGCTTTAGGCTTTTTAAGAGAATTATTTCAAGTTCACTTGCCCAGAATACTTGTAGGTATAATAAAAAAGTAATCAGAATTAAAGGCCAATGTAAGGTTGATACGTTAGTTCAGATATTTATCCTCACTGAAGAAAGGGTCTAGTACCTCCTTTCTAGGAAAGTTTGTGGCTCTTCAGGCAACACATCCCTGATACTGAAATAAGAAATTTAACTGACTTCAGATAGTGCTATGGGACTGTTCCCTTATGTGAGTTACTATGCACTTCACTGTTTTCAGAATCACTTGACTAGTCTGTTGATGTCAGGAGAGGTTACTTTTCACTTGTGGTCTTGTAGGCAAAATGTCTGTATATAAGCAACACATGATGTACATTCTTCACAAATACAGTTCAAACCATTGTCTGAGTCTCCTTCACACTTAAGTCTATTCAGCTTGTGTTTGGAGAAATGTTGTATGTTTTCTTCTTAAGCAACAGCAGAATCCTTATGTTATGCTGCCTCCCATCTTTTGTCTCTTAGCAAAATTATTTAAGTGAATGTGTTCTACACTTCTTACATTGTACATTGTGACTGGCAGTTGTTATAATTACTAACTTCTCTCTGCCATTTCTATATGCCTATCTAAGCCTTCTTGTTGATATTTAAGATGCTATATGCTATGTTGCACTGTTTGGTCTTTCGTACACTTTGTAGTCTTCCTAAGTATTAACACGTACATTAGATTTTATTTTGTACATCCCAGATCAATTAGTTTCCTGAAAAAAAAGTTTCAAAGTCCCTTATCTGGCAGGACCAAAGGATGAGAATTTCCAAGCTGGTTGTGAAAGTGGGCAGGAGTTCTTAAATGAACCTTAAAACAGTTGGCTCTGAGGGAGTTATGCAAAGGCTTAGGTTTATCTGTACTTTTCCCCCACGATTTTTGCTATCATTTAACAGATTATCCACCTATATGTGTTAAAAATAGGAAGGAAAAGAAAGACTTAATATAGCCAATCTATTACAAGTCTTGCAAGTGATGTGTTTGTATCCAATATATTTTAAGAATGCACTCAATGTGTATAAATATAACACTGTAAATTGATACCCTTTTAGTGTGACAGAGTGAAGACGGAAACTATTAGAATAATTACAGTCTTATACAACCTAAATATACATATTTTTATTCTTTTCCGTCAATTAGCTTTCTCCTGGATAATATCATTTTGGCTAGAAAGAAACTAAAATAGAAGATATGTACTGTGTAGGGACACTGGGTTCAGTTGGAACAACTATGTGAAGAGATTATTAATTTCAAAACTTCTAGACAAACTGAAAGGAAAATGCAAATGACTTTTCTCTCTAAATCACAAAATATAACACACAAATAGACATATAATCTCTTACTTTATGTACTTTACTGTAAATTGATCAGTTAATTCCACAACACCTGGGTATAGGTTTTCAGACAAACATATTTAGAAGAGTTGTCGTCAAGTTCTTATAATGGTTGTCATTGTAAATGTAAGTGTATTTCAGTTACATCCAAACTTTAAAACTTGGTTTGTCTACGTAAAATATACTTTGTAAAAAATTATGCAATAATGCAAGGAAACCTCCCTTTGCTTTCTGGCAGTCAGACATCCAGAGACAGTTTTCTACTTTGCTGTCTTTTTTACAGTTGTTTTTCTAATGCACTTTGTTAGTTGACGTGTCAGCAGAAATTCCTTTCAGCATTTATTTCTACGAAGATCTAAATTCCATGCTCGGGAGAACATAGAATATTTGTCTGTGTGGAGTTTATAAAAATAGTTAGGACTGTATTAATGGAATCTCTGTTTTGTTTTCTCCATTAAATTGTATGTATAGATCAAAAAAGTTTGACTCTGGGGAGAGCTGGATTCAAGTCTGATTTTCTTTAGATTTCTATTGTATCTTAGGTGAGATACTTTGTCTCTTTCTTCCTCAGCACTCTGTAAAAAGGGAACAGTAGCATTTTCTTTACTAAGGAGGGCTGGCATGGCTGATACAGTAACACTCCTTAAACCCCCCCCTGCCCCCCTCAACTTTAAGATAAGGAGGTAGGGCATACAAATTACAGAAAGTTTTCTGGCATCTCAGCTGCACTCAGTTTCAGAAATGCTATTGAATTTTGTGAAGGAGCTAGACAGATCCTTACAAATGTGCCACCTTGTTTGAATGTTTGTTTTATTTTTGTTTGTTTGTTTTGTTTTAGGTAACAGAAGAAGTTTATTTTTCATGTTTATTTATCCACGAAGTTTTTATTTTAGCCTTTGTGCTTCTGTATACTTGTAATTTTAGCTGTATATTTCCCTTCTCTCGTCACTATTTTAGAAGTTACAGTTCTATGAGCAATCATGTACACAAATTAAACTACGGCATTGGTACTAAGTCCATGTATATCCTAAAGCAGAACTGTGTGCATAACATGTTAGTCTTCACTCTGACTTCATAGCCTTCTAGTTAACATTGCTTCCATATGAACATTTCACATGTCTTTTGATTTAAAGGCTTTTCTTATAATAGAAGTTCATTTTATTTACAGAAAAATAAAATCTATATACATTCACACTTATTGATACAAAATTAAAATTTATCACTCTTAGAGACTTTAACTAAAACCTCTTCGCTCCCCAATACTCAGTTGTGACTATTGAATAACTTGCTGATTAGGTGAGGGAAAATGAACTGTACTTATTATACCAAGCACAGAAAATGCAAATTGCTGTACAGATATGATTTTAGAATCCCTATATTTGCAGCAGTAAACCCCTCAGCTTTAAAAGCATATACAATCAAAACTGTTGTCAGGAAAGCAGGTACTAACCCACTTGCTTAATTCTAATTTTTCCACTGGTGATGTAATTGGCAGAGTCAAATTATCTGCCATACTGAGCTCAATTCCAGAAGGTCATGTGGAAAGAACATTTCTCAAGGAAGCAAAAAGTGGTCTCCAACAAGACTAATTCTTTGAAGGAGGCACAGAGATTACTTGAAGGACATGACTCTGGAGTAGTGAACAACTCAATACCACAAGAAAGCAGAAGACTGGTGTGGGTTTCCACTAGAATCAAGTGTTAAGGTGGAGTTCCCATGTAAGAAATAGAAAGGATTTCTCACTTTGGCAGGATAAATGTGAAAACATAGCAAGCAGATCAGAAAAAGCTTAAGAAACAAGAAAAGGCATAAAGATAAAACCTTTTTAATATGTGGAGCAAGAAGCTTGTCAGTGAGTCTGTAGCTTGCAAGTTATACTCAGTCCTATGGGATGGTTAGCAATTTTTTTTCCATTTATGACCAAATGACAGTATGGACACTAAATGGATTTGGATATCAAAACATTTTCAGCACACATATATGCAGTTTTAAGAATTACATTATTTCAGTGTTCCATGGGAGAGATGACTTGATCCAGGAGAAAAACTGGGTAGGTTAGTGTGGTGATTCCTCACTCACCTTCCCTTTTCTATGGGGGACAGAGCAAAGTCCAGGAGAGAAGTCAGGTTGGTCAGCACAAGCCTTCCAGTTGGGCTGTGTGCAGTCCTGGTGTGAGGTCATGGGGTCCTCTGGGTGCTTTCTGGTGCTATCAGGTCTTCTGAGTGTTGATGAGGTGGTTCCAAATTCTGATGCAGGGCCATGAGATTCTCAGATCTCTCTTTTTACTCTGGTTTCTCACAAAATTAAGTATCCTTAGTTACAGGGCTAAGTGGAGCATACCATGTTGGTGATTAGTCCTTTCAGGTGGC
This sequence comes from Todiramphus chloris collaris, assembly GCA_025345505.1. Taxonomy (NCBI): domain Eukaryota; kingdom Metazoa; phylum Chordata; class Aves; order Coraciiformes; family Alcedinidae; genus Todiramphus; species Todiramphus chloris. The sequence continues at coordinate 2,535,961 of JANVCC010000101.1, read as the reverse complement.
GATCTTTTCTGACTTGTGGATGCTGCTGTTACTGCTCACAATTTGCTTGTTCCAGATATTTCTGGACATGTTTGTACTTTTTGATCAATAGGCAGTTTTCATAGTTTTCCTATCTGTTTTCTTCAGCACACAAAAACTATTCTGTTCTTCAGGACAGGTGGTTGACTGTATTTCATCTGCTTTTGCCACAGTAAAGAGCTGGTTGACATTTACTGGCTTATGTTAACAGCTGTTCTGTCTAGACATAACTCAAGCTAACTGCTCCAGAGAGTGAAGAACAACTAAGGCTTTTTTCATTGTTCTTGGCTATGATGTATGTTCAGGGAGTGTTCCATACCACAACATTCTTTTTGGGGATGCCTTAGGGTCTCAAAATATTGTAAAGAGTTTATGAAGCCAAATAAACCCCATAAATAATGGATATTAAAAATCCATGTGAATAAATGTAAAATGATGTACTTATGGAGAAGAAGGAGCATACAACATTCCAACTTCACCTATAAAATGGTGGATTCTGAGCTCTTTTTACCACAGAGGAATCTGCTGTGGGATTTGGTACTTTTTGAGGGACCTGGACTGTATTCATAACCCTGTATCAAAAGAGTGAGGCGACAAGCAGAATGTTCCCTTTAGGAATGCTGCTTCCTGTCCACCAGACAGCTCTGCCAATATCACACCATCAGGATACTGTGTGTGAAGGCAGAGAAAAGCATGGCAGTCACTCTATCTGCAGACACACCTCAGCTGCTCAGGGATACATTAAGGAAATGTTTGATTGCTGTGCTCGTCCCAGGCTGGGGAGGTGGATCCAGCCATTTAAAAGTGAAGCCATCCTTACACCAGCAGGTCCTTTCTTCAGCATGTAGTGAAGAAGCAAGGGAATTTGTGCTTTTCTACCATTCCTCCATTTAAGGGGTACAATGATGACAGGAGTCCAAGAGTGACTAGCTCAGCCATAACTGCCAGACATCTTGTGTGCCTCTGGAGGTACATTGCACAGTGTTGCATGGGGCTTGGAAGTATGCCTTCTGCTGTCTGGCTCTAATACAAGAGTGAGATGTGAGGCAAAGAGGATCTGTGCAATTCAGTATGATATATATATAAGTAAGCTTCTTAACTGTAGGAATTAGTGAGGAAGTAGATTAGTCCTGAGATTACACCAATACCAGAACTGTCTATCCTCCTTCAGGTTCAGAGCCATGGAAACATTAAGAGTAGTCAGCATGAATCAATCTGCAATTTAAATTTAAAGTAGTAGTAATAAAAAGCCTATTTTGTCACAGAACCTTAGTGGATTACTTGCCTCAGACTCAAAGGGCTGTGCTTTTGCCTCGCTTTTTCTGTTCTTTGTAACGAACATGTGTCCTCAGGTGGTGTTGTTGTTAACCTCATCACTTACACTGCAAACATTTTTTTCTCTTACTGTTGGTGGAAATTGCTTAGTCATGATGTGTGGTGGATTGACCCTGGCCAGAAGCTAAGCCCCCACCTGCTTGCTCATTAACCCCCCAGAGCAGGACTGGGGAGAGAACTGGACTGTCATAAATGCGGAAAACACCTCTAGCAGGTCAAGATGAAGACAATTTAGTAAGTAAAAAAAGTAAAAAAAAAAAAGAAGTAAGCTGTGACACAAAAAGCACTTGCTCACCACCAGGAGACTGAAGTCCAGCCAATCCCCAAGCAACAGCTACTTTGGAGTAACTACCCCCAGTTTTATTGGTGAGCACGACATTCTGTGGTATGGAATATCCCTTTGGTCAGTTGGGGTGAGCTGTCCCAGCTGCATTCTCTCCCAGCCTTGCTCAGGGGCAGAGGGAGAAACACTGAAGTCCTCAGTGCAGGGCAAACACCATTCAGCAGGAGCTGCAACACTGTTTTCATGACAAATTTAAGCACAGCACCACCATATGAGCGTCTATAAAGAAAACTAACTCCATCAGAGCCGGACTTAGAGCATGACATCACTTAAATGTTTAAGTCACTCTACCCAATAAATGACCAGTGAACAAAACAAACCAAACAAACAAAAAAGGAAAGGAACACCCCCTATTACGTTAGTGTCACCTACTCGTATTGTATCTACATCATACAAGAGTTTAAAAACTCACTGTAGGAGTGTTTCTGGCTGTTGTTTGTAGATGTGCATTTTGCTCTGTATGCTTGAGGATATTGGCATTATCACTGAAATAAGAACTCCTGTTCCCTTGGTAACACAGGCAAACAATATTCTCTTATTGGATTCCATGAATGGAATGATTTTGCTTGATTTATGAATAGACTTTTCAACAAAACTGAAGTAAATTATTGTAAATCCTCATGCTGAGATCTCTAAAATATTGACAGAAGTACACATTTTTCTGCTGGTTTCTCTCTGTGATCGTGTTGCTGACTCCCAACTGTGAAATATTTTCAGCAGAATTTTAGAAGGTTGCTCAGTTTTCAGATGGTGCATGCTATCTGGTTAGGGTAAATTTGTACAGGTTAGGTAGGTGGTTTCAATCCCAGTGAAGTAGGAATATGTTTCAAGCCAGCATGTGGTTTATCTGTCCTGATGAATCACTTACTCAGTTGCTGTAATCTATTGACAGAGAAGGGTGATGGGAGCAGTTAACTGACAGATCACTCTCTTCACGGATTTGGTCTGATCTTTAAATCTTGGTTCATCCAGTAGTGGTACTGACTCAAGTTTGAGAGAAAAAAAGCAAGGGATGTACAGTTGAGACATCTTTCTCTTGCCTTTTTTTCATGCTGTAGCTTTTCTGTCGTAAGCAGTTCTTCTGCCTTTGAGTAATATCAATGCTAAAATAATTAAGAATATTTTAATACTTTGTTGCTGTTGTTTGATTTTAAGGAGGAAGGCTGTATGATAATTCAAAGAACTTGAAATTCTAACTATTATAGGGAAAAGCAAAATTGCCTCATGTTATGACCTATTACTTCATCAAACCAGTATTTATTAGGATCATATTGAACTAAAAAGTTTCAAAGTGTTGCAGATTTCTTAAGATCTAGGTGAGACTTCAGGTTTCATAAGGTTTCCAGTGTTCTTACAGTGGTTAAGGTAGATAGTGGTAGGAAAATATTTGATGCAGCCTGCACATGCCTCATACTGACTACTCTGTGCCTAGGACCCTTCGTTTTACTTCTTTTGGAGGGATTAAGAAAATAGACATGTTTTAATCATACTCAGGTCAGAACTAGAGAGTCTCTGAGAAGGAAACTTTTTTCCTATTGAGCTGTAGTCTTTGGATTGTTTCTGGAAATATCTTTTTCAGTAAGGCATCTATGAAAGAGAAGAGAATAGAAAATTTCATATATACTAAGTTTATATATGCCATATATATTGTGGTTTCCATTATATATATATATATTCCATATATATATTGTGGTTTCCATTTTAGGTATTACATATTTATGTGTAGGACCTTAGGGTAGGATAAGTCAAGGAGAGTGTTGGGAGAAGTTTGCCAATATAGCTTCTTTCCAATCAGAAGATGGTTGTCTATTCCTTTACTGTGACATTTGGGAACTTGTATATCTTCTACAGTGTTTCTGCAAAGAGCAGGGAAAAAAAAAAGGAAAGTTTATGGTTTACTGAACCTGAACTTTGCCTAAAATTTAAATTCTTTTTCATCCATTTAGAGGCCCTAATTGCCTAAACAGAATGCTTGAAATTACCAAACCATAGAATCACAGAACCCCTGGCTTGGAAGGGACCTCCAAAGGTCATCTAGTCCAACGCCCCCTGCAGTAAGCAGGGACGTCCTCAGCTAGATCAGGTTGCTCAGAGCCTCATCAAGCCTGAAATAACTGAGCATGCAGCAGTTCAAGTCAAAAAAGTAGCAAAGAGACAAGGTTGCCTGTCCTAGTGAACAGGGACCTAGATGAGTCTATGGGCAAAGAACAATCCCAGAAAGAAAACAAGAGCCCTTGCTCTTTGGAAAGCCCCTGTGATGGGTTAGCTAGAATAAGAAGAATGATGACTTGATCCCTCGTATTGTTGATTCTTAACTGAGCTTAAGCCTTTGCAAAGGTCTTTAAGATATGATGCCTCCTTTAATTAATCTGTTTTCCCTTCCAGTAATTTTAACATAAGAGGTATATGCTTTAGGATATTGTGATAACTACTTAATCAATCAGAAGACATTTTCCTTTTTGAGGTATTTGGCAGGATCTGGTATGTTTTCTTATCTTCCTGTTGACTCAGGAGATTATCAACCTATTTTTAAGAATACTTACCCAGCCAAAAATTGTATCAAACTGTAAGCAAAGATAGGACAGTAAAGGAAATCTACAGTTTCAATGGTTCTGTGTGCATGAGAAGGGAAGGCCCATCTTTACTTTGTTTGACTGTTGCACAGCTGAAGGATTCAGCTTCACTGCAGGGAAGTTTAATACAACATCAGTAGATACATGTCCTTCTTCCTAGAACCAATGCTGTCTCAGCCTTCAATCACCTCCATAGTTTGACATCATTGAAGGAATACAGTAGGTCCTCTTTCTGCTGAAGATAAGTCCTTGCATGTCTAAATTCTCTAGCAGTTTCCATTTCTATTTCTTCCAACTGTGATTTTGCTCCAAAAACCTACTGTAAACATCTTGGTTTCTCTAATAATCATATGTATGTGATAATGTTTGAATTGGCTTTGCAACATGCAATAATGAGAATTATTATTTTGGGCATTTTTTTCCCTCCATATCTGCACCAAATATGACTTCTGATATAGGTAATTATTTGCAAGAATGGCCAGGGCTATTGTATTCTATATTATTCTTGGCTCCTAATTTACACCCACTGAATTCTTAGCTTATCAGAATGACTTGATACATGGCATGAAAGCACGTGGTTTTCATGTTCACAGATATAATGTTAAACCTATTCCTTTTTTCTTGCTTATCACAGTTGTTAGAAGATGCACACAATTGTAGGCTTTCAAATAACAACTTTATATACTCAGGGAGAGACGTTCCCTATGGCAATCATGCAGTTATTATAATGATGAACATTGGAGTATTTTATGTATTTTTTAATTAAAACCAGCTAGAAACAGGATCAATATTAGCCCTTGCTTCTGGAATCTTGATATGAGTTATTAAAATCATAAACAGTAAATTTAAGTGTAGCCATAAACCTGCAGTTTTAGGGAATTTTGTGTTCAAGTATTTTCATTTTACAGGAAATCCCTGTAATTTTGAAACAATAGCAAAAAAAGGTATGAGCAATGTTAACAGGCATAATAGAAATGTGCATTATTAAATGGCAGTCATACTGTAATCTCTGTACAGCTTATCTAAGGTAAAGAAAGCAAAAAATACTTCCAGATGTGTAATTGCATATGAGGTTATTTTAAGTGATTGGTTTTTATCCAAGGCTACGTCAGTGTCATTCATGGTTCTCCAGATTAGCTCAGTAACAAGCCAAATTTGGTCGCTATCCAGTACGACAGCATGACTTCCACGTTTATAATGAACGCTCTCGCTGATTAATGTTTCATTGCACAGGGTAAACCCACTGGGGAGTATATATTCCTTACCGCAATGTCTTTTTATTAAAGAAACACATCTGGGGTTTCTGAATCACTTCAGTTGCCAGTGTAGTGGATAACTTGGCTTCTACCATAGATTTCCAGACATTGTGGAGATGGTTTTGTTGTTTGTTTGTTTGAGTTCTTTTAAGCTCTCTGCACTTTCTACCAATGAAAGGGTGATGTAACATTAAACTATGTAATCAGCATCAATAAAGTGACTTTTTAAGGAGTATCAATCTAATATTTAAAAATTAAAGTCTGCCTCTTTAAGCAATAATCCCCCTTTGTTTTTTTTAAGCATAGGCTATAAAAGAACTTATTAAAATAATGCAGTTTATGTTGTAAAAGAAATTAAATAAATGCTCAGTTTACAGTTGATGTTGCTGCTTTTTCCATTCTAGGGATTTTTTCAGTGTTCTACATGGATGCAGTGAATGAAGCATAATATTCCCGATGTGGAGGAGGAGGAGAGTAAGGTCATTGAAAGGTAGATGCAGCCACCCCATATGAGAAAGTGTGGCAACATCTCACTGGTGAACTGCTCTACCTAAATGCTTTTACCAGTGACATCCTCATGGCTATACATTATTAGCGCCCTACTTTAGGGAAGTTACTACTTAGTAAATTCCTACTTAGTAGAATTAAAAGCTATATAAAAGTGTGTGTGCAAAATTAAACTTTCAAGTGATTCCACAGCATTTAATATTCCCATTTCTGAATGTCATGGTATTATTGTTACTAGACATTTGTGGGATCTAGTCATAAAAAACTGTTTCCCTTTTTTTCACATGTTGCTAAATTGTCCAGGATGCATCTGTAAGAAAGGAATTAGATATATAAAGCAATTCATCATTCATTTACATTTGAATAGAATTTGCTGAGACCAAGAAAGGGCTACCAGCCCGCGCACCATGATCCAGAAGAGTCCCAGGAACTCACAGGAAAAAGTAAAATTGCTCATTTTCCAAAGAAATGCAAGAGAAATTAAAAATTAATTAAAAAATTTATATTGAGTGCTTAGTTTGAGTGAGCATTTAAATGTTAGTGAAACCTCATTTTTTTTATTGTGTGTGGAGGGCAAGACTTATGAGGAGTGCCTGACATCACATGGTTTGTTCAGCTTGGAGAAGGCTCAGGGGCAACTTCATGGCAGTCTATAACTTACTCAAGGAGGGCACTGGAGGGGGATCTGCTGATCTCCTCTCTCTGGTGACCAGTGAGAGGACACGAGGAGATGGAATGAAGCTGCATCAGAGGAAGCTAAGCCTGAACATTAGGAAAAGGTTCTTCACTGTGAGGAAGATTGGTTGCTGGAACAAGCTTCCCAGGGAAGCAGTCACGACACAAAGCCTGTTAGAGTTCAAGGAGAGCCTGGACAACACTACCAGTCAGATGGTTTCGGTTTAGGTAGTCCTGCAAGGAGCAGGGAGTTGGACTTGATGATCTTCATGGGTCTATTCCACTTTGAGATATTCTATGATTCTAAGGTAGTTTTAAAGAGAGGTCCTCCTTCTGTCCCCTTTTCTTCCTTTCCCACTTAAGCTTTATGAGTAGATATCATAGCTATAATTTAACATTTAAAATCATCAGATCATTTTTAAAAGTGCAATTACTTTGAACACGTGGTATTTCTATTGCAGCTCTTTGAAAAAGACCATCTTGAAATAATCTATACACATTTTTTTTGTTCCTGGGTTTTTTTCAACTCCTTAGCTGGAAAAATGAAAGTAGTCTCTTTTTACTGGTGGTCAATTTCTCTGACACTTATGACCATATCATGTTAAGGTTCCACTCATTGCAAAAATGTTTGTCTAGAAAAACATTTTTTACTGGTATTCTGTGAATTTTTCATCGTGATAGTTTGTGGGGCTTTTGTAGGTATTAATACAGGATACCTTTTGTGCTGGTATGGAAATGTGTGCCTATCCATCTAGAAGGTGCCTTAACAAGAGGAGGTACAAATATCTGTATATATTAATACTTAATCCATAACCAACTGTGAGGCATCCATCTCATTCCATATAGCAACTGATTTCAACAATTTTTTTTTTTTTTTTTAATTTCTTGACCTTTGTCGGTTTGTAAAGTTTGAATAAAATCAGTCAGCAGAAATAAAAATTATTTAACATCATTAGGAAAGCCACTACAGAAAACTTTGGAAAGGCAGGTCATGTAACTACTTAGCAAAAACTTAAAAATTGACCTGAGTCCTACTAGAAGAATTACTCCTAAGATAAACAGGAAAGAGAGAGTCAGTGGGTTAATTCTTGAGTCAGAAAGTAAAAATATAAGCTTCTTCCGTGGCAGTTAAATCCCACTTCTCTCCAAACTCAAGCTATGGCTTTTGCAGTTTGAGACACCTGGCAGTTGGTTCTGGGTAATAGAACTGTCGTTGGCAGATAGCAAAGAAGAAAGAAGTGTTGCTGAAGTTACTTTGAAGGGGAGTTAAAATAACCATTGTACCCACATAAGCTATTTGATTCAGTTCCTCACTGAGCAGTGTTTGCCCATCTGTATTCCAGACAATGAACTGGAATTCAATTACATAGTTTGGCTTTATTTTTACAGTGTTTATAGTATTGGTTTTCCATAGCTATATAGATTCTTGGGGTTTTTTCTTATGTTTCTTGTTTTGTCCAGTCAATTTATTTAAAGTACTTCCACCACTGTACTTAGTAGTGATTTAACAGTAATCTGATGAGGTTTTATATGGCGTTTGTTGGCTCATGAGATGATGACCATGGTAGTTGTCATCTCTATAGTGTACACAACTGTAGGTTATATTTATCTATTCAGGACTCCTTGTTGTCAGAAGATAAACCAAACCAAACCAAAAACCCAAGCCTTTTCTGTCTACTTTTCATGTTAAAGTCAAAACCATCTTGTGAGGTGTAGTGGGTTGACCTTGGCTGGTTGCTAGGCGTCACCCTGCTGCTCTCTCACTGCACCTCCTCAACAGCATCCAGGAGAAAATAAGATGCAAAAGCTCCTTGGGTCAAGATAAAGACAAAGATCACCAACCACTTATTGTCATGGGCAAAACAGACAAAACTTGGGAAAAAATAACTTAATTTATTGCCTGAACTGTGAAAAACAAAACCTAGAACAACTTCGCCACACCTCTTTTTTTTTCCCAGGCTCAGCTTCACCTTTGCTCCTGCCTTCTCTACCTCCTCCCCAGTGAGCAGCGCAGGGGGTGAGGAATGGGGGTGTGCTGCGAGCAGCCCCGAACAACTCCTCTCTGCCGCTCCTTCCTTCTCACACTTTTTCCTGCTCCAGAGTGGGGCCCTCCCATGGACTCTGACTTCCTTCAGGACATGTCCATCTTCTGCAGTGTGCGGTTCTGCTCTGATGTGGTCCTCTTGGGGCTTTAGGGAAACACCTGCCCCACCAGGGCCTCTCCCGGGGTCGTAGGGGCATCTCTGCTGGGGCACCTAGAGCTCCTCCCGCCCTCCCCCCGGGGCTCGCAGGGCTGTTTCTCACACCGCTCCTCAGCCCCGGCTGCCGGGCAGCGTTTTGCCCTTTCTTAGCCAGGCTTTCCCTGAGGCTCCCTCCCCATGGCCGAGGGGCTCAGCTGTGCCCTGCGGTGGGGCCGCTGGAGCCGCTGGGACCGGCTCTGTCCGGCACGGGGAAGCCCCGGGCTCTCCTCACAGGGGCTGCTCCTGCTGCCAGCACACGGGCACCTGCAGGCAGCCCCTGGGGTGAGGATGGTTTTGTTTGGATTTACAATGTTGGGGCTTTTTCATTAGAATGAGGTAAAGTTTTCAGATGCTCTTAGAACGACAACCAAAAAGTAAAAACAAAAGTCAAACTCCAGGTAAGATTTTGACAGAGTAGGGGAATGCATGAATTATTTATGTCTCACTTCCCAGTATGTTCCCAAAAGACTAGTAGTATTTTTCTTGTTCATCTGTCTGTGATCGTCTAAGACTTTAATTTGATTCTCTTAGGAGCATGTATATGCACTGACTTACAGAATCTCACTTGTATGTTTGTGACACTGATATTTTTGCTGTTGTGGAAATAAGGTGCAGCCAGTTTACTTTTGTGTTGTAGTTACTCAGCTATGGTGTACTCTGTTAAGATTTTGATTTTCATTTTCTCTTCTCATACTTGCACTAATTTTCCTTTTGATTTTAGTGCTAGGTTATCAAGAGTGTGGGTTAAAAGGCTGTCAGCCAGCTTATTTTATGAGGAAAAATGAAAAGAATTGGAGTAGCTTTTTTAGAGAAGAAAAGCCTGAGCAGAAGGAAAGGTACAGTGGTCACCAGCATCTGAGACAGTGCTTTTTCTGAAGAGGACTGAGGGCGTATTTAGGGATTTGTGTCTGTGCTTGATAGTACAGGAAATACAAAGCATAAATGTATTATATTAAACACTAAAGCAAGTTTTCTACTGGTAAGGCTGGGGGAGTCCCAGACAGAGGGAGGCGGCCAAGAGAGGCTGCAGCAAGGGAAGCTGTTACCTATACTAAATATCCAGAATGACTTAGGGAAAAAAAGCTGCCTTCTCTAGAGATTTGGTAGTAGTCTAGAGGCATGGAGGCACATTTCAGCCTTGTTTTCTGTAGTTCTATAGTATTGACAGTTCCAAGTCCCATTCAAACCCGAGAATGTTCAATTTCTTCCACTGAAGACCAAGCTAACTTAGAAGTCCATCTCTGAGCAGATGGACTAGTGCACATGACAGGCCTTTGCTATGTTGGTGTTTGCTGTTGAAACACTACTGCTCATTCATATATGGCTTTTAAAATACAACTATCTACGGTAGAGTAGATTTTCTGTTGCTCTGTGTTTCCTTTCTATGTGACATTTCTCATATGAATGTGTGTAATGAAAAATGTTGAAATACATGTTAACAGCTCAGCTGGATAACATCATGATGTATTCAATGATACTAATCTTACTAAATGCAATTGGCTGCTATGTTTCACCCTCAAACAACTGTGATAATAAACTAAACTAATGAGATAGAGATTATATTTTCTATCCAGAGGAAATATTTTAATAGGTGCACAAAACATTACTTCCAGTGTCAGAGTCGTTTCTTGTCATTTCTCTGTTTCTAGATGAAAAGGACATGCAGTGTGCCTTTTTCATCTCTATTTTTTCTCTTTCAAGATTATATCTTTTTAAAAAAAGCCCAAATCCTAGCAGCATACAGTGGGTGTAGAATATTAGCTACTGTTCTGACCAGTTTTTGAGCTTATTTAAAGCAAGTACAGTTTATTGCAGAAGTGGGTTGTGTAATCAGATTTTTGCTCCATGTAAACCGATACTTGCAAAATTGTATATTACTAAAGCAGTTTTTGAAATGTGTAGTTTTCCTTTCCTGAAAAACCAATGAAAACAGAAAGCCACCATGATTCAGTGGGCCTCCTTTGGATTTGCTCTCAGTGACTGTCACAAGTCAAAATTAGTCTTTGAGTCAGGAATTTTACATAATTAGATATACTGACAGTTAATGTAAACTTTAAATTACTGCTTTTGGTATTGAGAAACAAATAAGACAGCTGATTAAATGAATACACAGATAAGACACCTTGACCCATCCTGGTGTCCCATCCTCTTGCTGCATGTTAGACTTGGTCCCTTAGGTGAGGTAATGGGTGAGGTTCTCCAGCATAGGTCAGCCCTACAGCAACACCACCCCCACACACGCACACTTACCAAACCCCCACCAATACCTGATCTAGAAAGGTGCCATACAGAAGTGAGGGTCTCTTTGATTGCATCCAGAGGCTTTCCAGGCGGTGTTTGTGTCTTCCCAGTCAGACACAGTAACCGTGTGCTGTGGTAGGGAGCTGGGGGTGGAGGGAGCAGGTAAGTCCTCTTAATTTGTCAGGTGAAGAGAATTTAAGTGGATCTCAAATGACAATTACTTGTAGAGCTGGGAACAGGACCAAGGAGCACCTTGACTCCTAGTCTGGTATAATTTGCTGAGTTTTAGCTCCTTGGGCTAGTGTTTATGAAACGGTGGATTCAGCAAAGTCTTCCTCGTGAAGGACAGGCAGCCCTGGAGCAGCATGAGGACCAGCTAAACAGACAAAGAGCCTTTTTCCAGGAAGCTTCTTTGCAACTGCAGAGAATGCAGTCCTGTAGCAGCTCTCAGCCATTGTGTCTGAAATTATTTAGCTGATGTCTCATTGACAGCTCTGGTGTTTCTTCCTGGCCCAGTGGACTCTTGGGAAGGCAATATTTTGCACCTCATGCTGTTTATAGTTCCACATGTCTCCTTGGTGAGCCACTCTTGACTGGGAAGCCTGTCTCTGCACCACCCAGTGTGAGTGTCTACAGGGGTGGTAGGATGACCTGAACCAATCTGACATGAGATTTAGGAAGATTTCTCTTATGAGAAATAACTGATTTTTTTAATGAATAATCTGTATTTTCATGGTTTCATTTTATGTGTGTATGTCAGTGTCCTGAACTTTCCGAAGCTTTTGGAAAGGCCTGCCCAGCTGGGCTGAATGAGTGTTCTTGGGTAGCACTGTGACTTCAGTGCAAAGCCCTTATAGAATGTAATTTCTCCTTCTTATAGAGCCCTAATAGCCGTGGCAAACAGGTGCAGGGATCCTTGCTCTGGGTATTGAATTTCATATGTGCTTTGACCAACTGCCCTTTCAAGACTTCTTATTTCTTCCAGAAAAAGTTGTGTTTTATAAAAATGTGGGCATTGAAAAGCATAACAGAGCCAAGGCAGGAGTTTTGCCATTGCTGGGAATGGCGAGTGCTGTGACCCCTCTGATGACATCCCTCTGAACATCCCTTACTACGTTTTAGGAGGCCCATCCATCTGGCAGCCTGTGGGCTAGTTCTCTTGCACAGAATGATTCTGGCCAGCTCCCACATGAACGGGATCTTATCCTAAACTTAACACATAACCCTGCAAGCTGCCTCTCTGCTCCTTGACTTCTGCAATGTGGCTCTACTTGCCTACAGAGAAATGCCTAAGTGCCATTTAAACAGAGACGTTATGCTGTAGCTTAGCCTTCAGAACGATAAATCTTTCCACAGTCACCACCACCATTTTGCTCTTCAAAAAAGAATACTAGAGGTTCCTTCAAGTACCAAAAAGCTTTTTCTTCTTTAACAGGTCTCAAAAATGACTTAAGTGGTGTTGCTGTTTTTCTCAAAACCACTCTCTACAGAATATATATTTATTTAATATATATTAAATAATCACACACATCAGGAAGTCAACACTAAATGTTTTATATGTCTCTTATGTAATTTTTTGGTTTTCTGTTTGCAAAGCCTTTCATGATTCATTACTTTCCTGATACTGTAATTTCATGTTGGATGCTGCTAGTGTATTACTATACAAAAGTCACAGCTGTAAATGATTTGAACCCTTTCCAAATATACTGTGGTGAATATTTGGAGTAAGATTGGGAGTTAATTTAATATTTTTTTTAGAATTAATTTAGAACTTGTTTTAATTAAACAAGTGATATATTCTATATAACAGAACAGAAGCATATTCTACAGTCTTTTCCTTAAATTAGCATTATTATTCTTATATGCATATGACTTCTGATGTGTATCAGGTTTCTAATAATAAAATCATTCTTTTGTTTATTCCATAAACTACAGAAACTATGCCTGTTCCAGACCAGCCCTCGTCTTCTGACAAGACAAGTTCCCTTAGTCCTGTGTTGAACGCGTCCAATGGTGATGGCTCTGAAACTGAGACAACCTCTGCCATTCTAGCTTCAGTTAAAGAACAGGTATGTGAGTGCTGCTTCCACAAGCTAGAAAATAACGGTATGATTTAGTGTTTTTATAGCAAAGATTTCATAGGTGGTATCTGAATGATGTCATTCACAAATCATGCAAAGAATGTTGAATATTTCTTCATATTTTAGTATACTTCCATATGCTGTACTACAGTAAATTTAATATAATGTAATTGAATTGTTCATTTTATTCTCCACTTTTGTTTTTTACTGTGCATGGTGATTTTCAGAGTTCTCTCCTTGTTAGCAGTCTGCATGTGGAGTTACAGCATATAGCCATGGCACGTAAGAACTCTAGTACAGACAAATGAATAGCTGTGGAGAAGATGTGTTATTCTAGACTTTGTTAGTTAAAAGGATTCACAGGATTCCTAGGATTTTAAAATTTAACATATGTGTGGTTTTGGATTTTTTGTGTAAAACTTGCTGTGAGATTATTTTAGTGCAAAGTTGGGTAGGGACAAGAGGCTTTCAGCCTTGGGTGATTAAAATGAGAAGTTTTAGAAGTTTTTGAAAGAAATGTCTTTAGTGTGATTCTCTGCTCAATCCTAATATGATAGTTTTGGACCTTTTAATGTAAATTTGTGTGGGCTGAGTGTCTGAGGTTTTGCTTAGTGTCTCTTTGTACATCAGGAGATGGTTAATACTCCAGTTAATGAAAACACCTGCTCTCTGTCGCTACCTCATTTGGCTCAACTGCAGCAACAGATATCCCAAAGAGAGACATTAAAAGCTAGTTACTTTTAATGAGCTTTCTCCTCGCTGAAAGAGTCTAAATTGGTTCTCCAATTACAAAGCAGTGATCTTTCCCTGCATAAGACATTCACAGCTTCTTTAGTAAAATTAATGCATGAATTCAGCTTCTGATACCTAACACCATTGGAATAATAGCTGTTGAGTCATTGGACTTTTAGAAAAATTGTGACCTTGATCTTAATTTTTTCTTTTTGATATGTACTAGTTCTCTCTTTTGGATGTTAAAGGTTAGTCATATTTTCTGGTTCTGAAAAGAGCAGTGAAAGAACGAAAGGTTGTAATGTGGAGTTTTGTCTTAAGGTTTATGGCATGTCATTGTATTGGAGTTGCTCATGGTTTAGAGGTTTGTATGCATATTCTCTTCCAGGACCATGGCATTACTTGGGCATGTACCAGTGTTTCAGCCTTTTTTACTCTATTGTTTTGAAGAAAAATACCAGTCTTAGCTTTTGACTCTCTCATGCTGAAAAAAAATGTATAGGGAAAGAACACAGGTGGAAGATATCAGCCTGTTAGAATGTGAAGCACGATACTGAACATGAGAAGTCCTTCTCTCTTTCTGGGTATTGCTAGTTTATACTTGGTCATGTATTTTGCAACTGAACCTCCCACCTGCATAAATCAGTGAATTAAGTATGAGAGGGAATTGGTGCTAAATCCACTAGATGAAAAGGATTTTAAGTGGTAAAATATTAGCAAAGTTATTTCTGATTCCTGTGAACCACAGGAAAAAGAATCCTGTAATAAAGGAGTTCTGTGTTCCCTTATCACCAAGAACAGCCTAGACAGCTAACCTAAGCTACTGCTTACTAAAGGTAATCTCTTGAATTGTTGTGGTACAAGGCATCAAAATTCCACAGGTGTTTTGTTAAATAGATCTCTTTCTTGAAAAATAATCTCTAGTCAGACCTCTCTTGAAACTGGAAGACTCAAAAGCTCAAAAATGAAACTCGGATCTGAATGCATTCCTCAGAGTATATGGTGACTTCAGTAAATTAAGCTTAATGGCACACATTTATGCTTAGCCACACTCACAGCTGGGAAAGCCATGTAACTCCAAAATCTTCTTTTCTTTTGTAGTAAAGATTTGGAAAAAAAAAACAAACAAAAAACAAAACAAAACAAAACAAAAAAACCAAAAAAAAACCCCAAACAAACAAACAAAGACCAACAAAGAACAAACCAAAACAAAGAAGCAAAAGCCCCCAAACCTGCTTCTGGGCTATTCCCCACAATATTTTCTGTTTTCACAGACTTCCATTATTTTATATTCTGTTGGAAGTATTCTCATTAGGCACATGAAATACTGCGCTGATTCTGCATTGGGGGAATAAAGGAAGTTTCTGACGGTTCAGATGGGTAGCCCTCTGCTTGTTACAAGAAGGAATGAATTGTTTTACTTACTGGTATATGATTTTGCTTTATGTGCCCTTTGACTGTAGCTGAAAATATACCTAGAATTTTAGAAATCCAAACACAGACAATTATTCAAAAGTATTGCTAATAAAATAACCTGGAAGTATGAGTTCCTAATTAAGGTATGTTTGGATGAATCAGGTGTGTTATATTTTCTTCATCTGTGCTGATGCTTAACTTTAAAAAGTTTCCTTATCTTTTTAATTCTCTTTGGAAATCTGTGGGAACTTGATGTGTTACTTCTCATGAAATTGCTAGAACAGGGTCTCTGAGTGACTGCAACAGAGTAAACTGTAGGATTTATGGTATTGATGACTGTAATAGGTGTTTGCTTACTCTGAAGAGGGCAGGATACATGAAAGAAGGCAGAGAGAAGAAGCCATAGTGGTTATATTTATTTGCTCTAGTTAAATTTCCTATGCGAAACATAAATGATTCAGAAAATCTGAAGCTTTGCTGTGCTTAGTTTGAAGACCACATTTTCCTGCACTGTCCTGTTTTGAAGAGCAGAATTGTGTGGTCTAAAACAATCTGAATATATAGACACATGATTTTCAAGTTGAGGATTTCTGTCAAAATAGAAATTGAAGCCTGTATTTTGTTGTTGAAGAGTTAGACTGGTTTTAGGAAATTCAAATCCTGAACTCCTTGCCTTAACATATAAGCCATTTCATTTGTATTTTACCTCTGGACAAGTGCACTGAACCACTTCAGGGTTTCAGACTTCTGTGATGTAATTGAGAAGAAGTGATGGATAAAGAATATGTATCCTTTTTTTTCCCCTTGCTGCTAACTTTGAGGTCGGCAGGCACTTCTGGAGGAGAGGTCAGAATCATATATTAAGAAATCGTGAGGTGTCCAGCAGTAAGCTTTGGCTTAGGTGTTTTCTAACTGCCCTCATGAAGAGGAAGGGTTAATAACTTCTGTGCAAGTGAAAGCTGTTGTTTGTTTTGTTTGTTGGGTGTTTTTTTTATTGTTCTTTTGTTCATTTCTTTGTTTTTAGATAGAAGCAAGTTCTTTAAAGATAAATTATCAAATAGTGTTAAACTACTACACAAACAGTTTCAGTTTTCCATGCTCTATAAAATGTGGTTAAATACCTGTGTATGAAAGATTTTTTCTGTCTTATACACTGGCAAACATATTTGGCCCAATGCTTTATAGGTTTTAGAAAACCTATGGCAATTTCTGTTTCTGCTATGTCATCTGCTTTTGTATCTGTAAATATGGGAAAGATTCTTCAACAAACGAAGTGGGGTGTCAGGATTCTATGATTTCTGAGAATATATGTGATAGATACAACTATTTCTTCTGCAAAAAGCACAATGTTTCTGATTGGGAATTTCTACCTGTGCAAGTGACTTCTGATCCCACTCTGTGTTAAAAAATTCCTGCAAAGGAATCTATGGATAATGCTGTTTTGAAGGTTTAAAGAGATGCTGGAGAACCTCTTGAGTAAATCTGTAGTAAAGCTGATGCTTTCCTGGAAGTCTCCAGATGTGTGTGTTTCACAGGACTTTGGTTCTTGGCATATAGAAACTTCTCCCCTGGAAGCTGAGGAGGAATGTAGTTATACATGACCTAGCAGAGGCTTGTTTGGGCAGATTTTTTTAAAAATAAAACACCTTGAAGAACATAAGACAGAATAATTTCCTAAGAATGAGATCCATCTTGAAGCACTGACAACTATACTCAACTCAGAAATAGCATCATACTTTTATTTCAGTTTCTTTCTGACTCTAGTTTCTTTTACCATATTAGGTAGTGACCTATTTCAGAGAACAGCTCTTTTCCTTTCAGAAAACTGTTGCAAAGAACAAGTTATGTAATGTTTAATATTTCCTTTGAACACTTTTTAAATCTACCTGTTTCAGATTCTTGTTTCCAGATGCCTGACTTCATTCCCCCCTCACTCCAGGAACAGCTTGGGCTCTAAGACTTTTGGAATATCTCATAGTCATTCAAGTATTGAGCCCCAAGTCTGATCATAGAAAGAGTTCTGTAGCTCTTTTCCCTAATACGGTGTGTGCCGTGTTGTAATACATGATATTCACCAAAATAAAATCTTTTTCTTGCCTTATAGGAGCCAGTAATTACTGTAGTAAGCTTAAGTAGTCTGTAACTTTTCTAAATAGGTTTAATTACACTATATTCATGTTTTGCTTCCTCTCCAACATCAGTCTCTCTCTCTTTCTGCTTTGAAAGTTTTAGCAGCTCTATTTCAGACTCATGCTAATTATATTCAATCAATATATATTTCTTTCCTTGTCTCTCTAAGTAGCATATCAATATATTCACTTCCTTAGTTATACAACTCCCTTGTTTCCAATGAGGTTTTAAAATATTCCAGAGAGATATTACTCTTCCTTTTTGCCATCTTTTATTTTCATTACCATATTGATTTTAGATAAGAACTAGACTTGGCTGTATGATATGTTTTGAGTAGCAAAAGTCTATACAGTACTTCTAAGTTGCTGGATGGACCAACATATTATTGAAATACAAAGCTCTGTGAGTGCAGTTAGTGCTTCCCAGGTACATCCCCAAGTTGATAGGGATTGCTTTAGAGTTGTATGTTTACACTACTGGAAATGGGGAGGTGAGTGGAGAAGTTTGAAAAGCATCATCACAGTGTCTGGTGAGGAAGAAAATCGTTTAATATACTTATTATACACCCTGCTCTATAGGAATGTCAAGCTCTTGATTTAGTCTGGGACTGATTTCACATAGCTTTTTGAAGCAGCTGTAAGCATATTCATGTTGTGCTTCTCAGGAATCAATAGTTTACAAGAGTGGACCTAGATAAATAATTCCTATTCAGAACCCCACACCTTGTGAGTTATGCCAGAAACACAGTAACCATAGTAGATGCAGTATAAAGAAACTAAAAATTAGATATTTTATAAAAGGGCATAGTGATAATACAAAATATATATTTTTGGGATTGTTTGAAATAAACTGGAGAGGAAAAGCTTTCTGTGAAGAATTAGACTGAAAGAAGAGTATTGAGAGAATATCCCAGAAAAAACCATCTTTGAAGAGAGGGGAAAAAATGCCAATTATCAGAACCAAGTAAGAGTCAAGTATGATACTATTTTGACTTAAAGTAATGTTGAAAAATTTGGGGTTCAAGGCCAAGGATTTCAGAGAAGCTGGATAGAATGCCCCTTAGTGACAGCTCAGTCTAATGCTAATTTAAAGTACTGTTAAAGGCCATCACAAAGAAAGGCAAAATGTCCTTTTGTATCATGCAGCCAGTATATGAACACACTGTTGCTGATCCACAGACACTTTTGCCTTAACTTACTTTTTTGTCCATTAGTGGAAGAATTTCAAACTTGGAATAAAGGTACCCTAATGAAGTAATAATATTGATCTCAATGTCAATAGAATTTAAATTTTAATATATTAAATTTCTAACTTTTTAACATAATACATTTGTATCTTTTTAATATTACTATTTCTTTTTTCCCTGATATCATTTATTGGGGTTTTTATAAATGTAAACTATTTTCACAGATAAACTCGGTTTTTAACCAGCATTCTCATTCTCATCATAAAGTCTCTAGAGATGGAGATCTAAATGAACTTAAAATAGAGGCAAGTAGTGAAGTTGTGCTTTTTCCTGTACTGACGCAGCTCCCTCTATTGTACTGACAAACATAGCCATATGGGGAATGCTGCTGGGAAGTTGAGGGAGTTGAAAATAACCATCTGAGAAGATAAGAAGGCAGCTTGGTGTTATGGAGTGTTAAGTGTTTTCTTTTTTGGCAAAGGGCAGTTGGATAGGTTTGCCAACTTGTGTTCAAGGATTGGGCTTTTTAGCACAGCTTCTGTAAAAATAGACTTCAAGCCATGGGTTTAGTCAACTTTTTTTTTGTAGCATTTGGAATAATTCACCTAGCACTCTTATTTAAATGTACAGGGGAGCAGAGATTTTGGGTGTGTCTCTGTCTCACTTTTCTTGTATAAAAGGAAGTCATTTTTTGTGTATACTTTATGTTCCTGAGACTTAGCTGTCTTAATCTGTTTTCAGTATTTTTCTCTTTCTGTGCTTGGAGTAAGCAACATCCATCAATAGTAATTTTCATTTGTGTAGAAAATATATGAGACTGCAAGGCCTGTGGCTTTCAAAACCAGCTCTCTTACAGAGAAAAGAAAGTGTTGTTAAAAGACCACATTGTGAACAGTTTAGTTAGCAATTGCTTTTATTTCTTCTGTCTTCTCTGGAAATGAAAAAATCCCATTAAAGGCTCTCTTCAGATTCCACAATGACTCTTCTCCTTTAACTTGTCTTGCCAGTATTTTTCACACAGCTTGCTCCTACAGTTTCAATTTTGAAAGGAAATTTAAAAGATTTAATTTTGGTCATAGCTTTAGTAATTTTTCTTCTTTCTGTGTAATCTTGAAAACTTTAATACTGTCTTGGTTTGAAAGACAGGTGTCTGCCAAGAAAGGTAGGAGTCCCCCTTGGAATGGAAAGTGCAACCCCCTCCCCTTCGAATGCTTATAATTTTGAAATTAAGGGGCTTTCAGGCTAAGGTGAGGAAGAGGAATAACTGTTCTTTACTAAATATATATATAAAACAAGGCAAACAAACAACAATAACTATGGTAGTAACAACAGAGCCAGGAACCCAGTGCCAACCTCTTGGGCGGCTCCCCAAAACCCCAACAAATACTTTTATTGTGTTTTCCTATTGGTTTCTGTGATGTCATCTCATATGATGCTGTTTTCTACTCCAGATACATTTAGTGCTAAATGGAACTATATCTTTCCGTAGATAATTAAAATATTTTGTATTCCTAGAAAAAAAACCTACTTAATGGGTAGTTGAACGCTATGCAAGTTATGATTTGAGAAAACATGTTACAATTCTGTTTATCCCCTAACAAGAAAACTAGAACCCAGCAAATGCTAAGCTGAACTCTACGCCCGAGAGTCAAGGAACATTATTACACATATAAGTCATAACCTAGGCTGTGATAAATGTAGTAATGATAATACTAAAACAGTTTAGAATCACTCAAAAAATTGATTTTAGCAATGTGTAGTACTTTTTTCTTTTTTTTTTTTTCTTCCCCCTCTGTGATGAAAATGAAGTATTTGTGTCTGAAATTTAAAGTCATATAATGGTTTGGGTTGTAAAGGACCTTAAAGGTCACTCCAGTTTTTGGTAGAACCTCACTCACTTTTAGAGGGAGGCTTTGCACTTATAACCTTTAACATGTTCAACAGTGGAGCCAGACTTTTTGCATGGATTCCCTACTGTTTTTTATGTATACTTAATTTTTCTATACAAATGACAAATCCAAGTCATGTGGTACAAAGAACTTTTTGTCCTTTCTATTTTTAAACATATTTAAGTGGAAGGCTTTTTGTTGTTCTTTTTCTTGGGTGTTTTGTTTGGTTGTTTTTTCCTTTTTTTGGGGTTTATTGGTATGGTTGGTATGTGTGTGTCTGTTTCTATTTGGCTTTTAATTTAAGGAGTAGATATGATGAGATGATAGCATCTTAAATTTTGAAATATCTTTTCTAGGATGTTACCTTTTCTTATTGTTCAGACCTTGTCACAGTGCAATACTGTCTGACCATGTTCTTTTAGATAATTCCCCATGTGAAGGACTTAATATACAGCACAAATTTTAACGAATCTGATGTTACTTGCAGTTACAGGGGATTTTGATTTCTCACAGTGACAGAACAGTGCACTCAAATCACAACTTATTTAGAATTAACAGTTACTGGAATATAGTTACTGCACTGTACAGCTGACACAGTCTAAATGTAAATGGCATTATCTAGAATATGCTCCCCACTATGATGCTCAGCAAGCCCCAGCCACCAGAAAGGAATGTGTTTGTTGAAGTCAGCTCCCACAGCGCTCTTCAGAGCTCCTCTGGTTGTTGTTTGTGTTTTATGTTCGGCTCAGCCATATATACCCACCCCATGCTGGTCTGGCTGAGTTGTTTATAGCAATAGGGTCTTCCAAATTGGTGGTCCATCACTTTTCCTTTCATGCCTGTGCTATGCTACTCTGACTTCACTTCTGAAGACCACTGCTATCATGACAGACCTGTATCTTCTCATGTTAGTCGCATTAAATACCTCACTCTACACAGAAAGACTGCTTGATACTTTTTTTTGATACAAACTGTCGTTGTAACAAATTAGTTTTAGTCACCTGCTCGATTACAAAAATGCTATTACAACTAAATTAAGTGAAACAAAGTTGCAGGCAGATCAAGAAAAGTTCAGACAGAGAAAGCCTGGCAACACTCAGCCCAGAGGTTTTGCAAACATGGTACAAAGCTGAGCCATTACTTGGTTCATTAAGTGCTCCATATAATTCCTGTAAAGCTATCCAGCAAGCTCCACAATGGGGAACACAGTCCTCACTCCATCACTCTCTCAGGCCAATTGAGTGAGCTGTGTTGCACACCTAGAGCTCAAGGCTGGCAACCCCCAGGGAATGAGGGTCTTGCAGGAGGTGGATCCCAGCTCAGACCACTTGACTGGAGTCTATGTTGGTACGTTGAAACTTCATTAGTCATTTCACTAGCTCTAAGTGGAATTACAGCAAGCAAAGTCACTTGCTGAGGAAATGTCTGGGCTCTCCAGAAAAGCACAGAACAATATGCTAAATACCTATTACAGCTGAGTAAAAAATACTCTTGGTGAGAGTTTTAGGATCATGATTTAGAATCATAGAATAGTTTGGGTTGGAAGGGATCTTTAAAGGACTTCTAGTCCAGCTTCCCTGCAGTAAGCAGGGACATCTTTGACTAGATCAGGTTGCTCAGAGCCCCCTCCAACATGACCTTGAATGTTTCCAGGAATGGGTCATCTTTGCACTTTTCAGGGCAACTACCCTCTTTTACTTTAAAACCATAACCCCCTGAAAGGCACATCAGATTAAGCAAATCCAATGCATATAGAAGTCCTGTTAGTTGAACTGGAAGTGCCTCTAAAACTAGTTTTGTTTTGCTCTGTCTGCCTTCCTTTCATGCAGGGACAGGCAGTTATGCAAATGGTTGAAATGCTTTGCTGATATACTCAGTTTGTGTAAAACAAGGTATGCTTGGGTTTCCTTTGGTATTGAGATGCCTTTCCAACAGTTGTGATGATCATGCCATCATTCTCCTCTCAGCCTTCAGGTCATAGAGCCTCTATTTATTTCTTCAGAGCATTCCTTTATTGTGGGGGTGGGTGAGCAGTTGGGGGGCAACTTTGATCAGCCATAGTCCTTTGTCCTCTTATTTTACATAATGTGTTACGAAATCTTGTTTTCTCATGTGCAGAAATTTACCCTTGGGATAATAATTTATGCTTTTGTACTAATAGTAATAACTCAGCTTTTGTAGGTGAAAAAAACCCATCAGTGGTTATCTACTTGACAGCATACAAAAGTAGTATTTCTATCAGTATGCCCTCAATTTCTTTGGTCTGGACCATCTATAACAAATAGCTGCTTTCAGTCTCTTTCCTTAGTGTTTCAAAACATAAGATGAACTTCTGAAATGTCAGCTCTGTTTCTTCATCCACCACGTTTGTTTTTACTTGAGTAATTATATTTTTCTGTGCATTTTTTGGACAGCCTCATCTCTTAGGCATAACTGGTATCTGTGTACATTGAGCTTTCCGGTATAATGATCTGATTGATCTGGAGTGACATTTTGTTGATTAGTGTGGTGTTCTCTCATTCTAACCTGCAATTCACGTTGTGGTGTTATACCATATTCCTGATTATCCATCTACCCCAAGAGTAACACAGTGCAATTATATGCCTCAAATCAAGTCTGTTACCAGCCTCTTCACAAAGGAGGTCTTCTAGATTATGCTCACATTGCTTGTCATTTTTCAACAAAAAGTTTTCAGTGAAAAATAAAGAAAGGAAGAAAAAAAAGGAGAACGGGAGAAAACATTTACTTCATCTGTTCACTTTTATGTATTTCATAGCCTTCAGAGTCTTTCTGTAAATAGGTATATTTAGGAATCGTTCTTTATGCAGCCTTTAAATTGGCAAGTGGTTTTTCTTCACCCCCTGTCTTATTCCAACATAGCAACACACCTTGGTAAAATCCTGTTTATATTTTTAATGTATTGTTATTTACTGAAGCACATCTGTGCTTCAGGTGTTAGAACTGGTAGCTCTGGAAAATGCTATTTTCCTTTTTCAAAGTAGTTGAGAAAGTTGAGTAGGTCCCGTGTCGTCCCCTGTGTCGTTTTTTTACTCTTCTCTTAATACTCTCTTTCCTGAATGTAGTTACACCTGTCTTTGGTAGCGTCCTTGTCAAGCCAGGTTTTTATCTGAGGCTTTTGTTGACAGAGCATTTGAGAGTAAGTGCACCTGGCACTATAAATAGGCTTGATACTTCATAGTAAATCGCTAGATTCACTTGAAAATTCTCGGGTTTGTACGAGGTTTGATGAAATGGAAGATTTACTGGATTCTTCTGTCAACCAGTAGCATCACAATTTTTGATTAATTGATATCTTCAAACCATTGGCAGTCCAGAACTGAATAATTTGAAATTAACACAAGATTACTAAAATTGTTTGGAGGGGGAAAGAGGACCTCCTTTTTCCTTTTTCCTTGGTTTGGGTTTTTGTTTGTTAGTTTAGCACAAGTTGTGGCAGGAACCAACCCAACAGTATACATTATTGCCACAATGTAAGGCAGCTTCTGGTACAGCTTCAAGATGCTGTTCTACTGGGTAAAGATTTGCAGGCATGGAAAAACCGGGGATAGGTTGTGCTTTCTGTATGGCTGCAGCTGCCAGTCAGGTGCAGCTCTGGCTGTAATACGTGCATAGGCACCTTTCGGAAACCTTTAGCCACTATGTATGCTGCTGCACCTGTAAAATAACCACGTTATTCTTGCTTTCACATGCTCTAGTAAACTTCAAAGCCTTATACAAATAGTGGATGAATTCCTGAGATTAAATTAACAATGTTGTTTCATCGTGTGCCCTTTCTGTGTGCACAACAAATGTATTACACAACCAGGTATACCGGTAGGTAAATGCCTCTGACAGCAGGACTGGGTGTACCACTATGATGCATATTGGGATTAAAAGACATTATAAAATGAGTACATAACAGTGACTTCTCCCCACTGCAGTCTGTAAAGATTTGTGAGCACCCCACAGATTGTATGCAGCATCAGCATCCCCTTTAGAGTGTTTTCATGCTGTGGCTGAATGATGGAATGTGGAAAATGGACAGTTGTCCATAATAAATTTGATAGTCACTCAAACTGAGATTTGTCATCAAGCCTATTTGCTAATAAAGTCAGCATTGCTACTGGTTCTGTACTCTTGTGTGCCAGATTTACTGTCAGACATAGAAATATCAATTCATGGATAGCATATGCCACAGTGATGCCTACCTAAATGCAGAAGAGCTAAGTTAATGACTCAGATAAATATACTTATTTCTTTGGTAATAAGTGAATGTCTAAAGGCTGATGATAAGCCTTGTTGTTTAATTTTAGAATGTGAACTACAGTTTATTCCACAAATGTGTAAAAAACCAAAACAAAACAAAAACAACAAAAAAAAAAACAAATAAGAAAGCACTTTCTGCACGAGTGGTGTGTGGGTGATAGGCAGCTATGTTCCCTTGTTTGGTTTGACAATTGGTCCAATACTTAAAAGCTTCCTAAACTGTTTCTTTGTGTGAGCAGGTGAGAGGGAAAGCATTGCCACTGTCAGGTGGTTTTAGTGAACTTTGGTTTGCCAAGACTACACATACTTGTGTTTCTTTTGGGCATTAGGAATAAAAGGATTGAATGAAATCTGTCTGGTCATCATCAGTTTAGTCTGAACAGAAACCAATGTTCCTTCTGCTTTTCATTTATGATGAGATACATGCGAAGCTTACTCTTCTCAGTTTTCCCTGCCACATACAGTTTAGCTTTTGATTTTCTTTTGCTGACAACTGTATCTACTCCCTCTCAGTTTATCTGTGGTTATGCAAAGTGATACTTTATGGTTTCTTACTGTAAATTTGAATGGTGTATATAATGTCCCTTGATTTTTTTGTTGCCCTTTATTTAACAAAGTAGGCTGTTAGTTTGTAAGTTAGTTACGAACAGTTAGTTATAACAGACAATTTATTGGCATAGTTAATATTCTTTATTCATATCTGTTATGAGGCCAGCTTTTAAAGGGAAAAAATATACAAATTTTTCTGTGTGTCTGACTTTGGCACCTTAATCCTTTCACTTTTAACTTTTTCACCATTAGTTGTTCTAATAGCTTATGCTGCTTCTCATTACAATCCTTCCCTGATGTGAAGATGCCATATGGTAATAGTAGTTATGAAATTAAAATAATTTGGATTTTGATTTGAATGTTCTTGCTATATTCCTTCTTAGCTGAGTGTGTTTATTCTTATAATTTGTTTTTTCAGCATGTGCTTGAAAGAGTCATCAAATTATGGAATCAATATATCCTTGCAGTTGTGGTCTAATACTGCCTTTTTTCCCTGGAGTTCTAGATTAATTGGTGTGGATAGTACAGTACCTTGCATATTTCAAAATGTTTCTATTCATTACTGAAAAGCATAGTAAAAAAAAAAAAAAAAAGCTTACTTCAATGCCATTCAGTTTAGTAAGTCAATTAAAAAGGTCATCATCAGCTCTATTTCTCTTTTGTTGTTGTTGTTTTGTTTTTAATTACATATTAATTATTTTATATTATAGTAGGGAAAAAGTGATCTGTATCTTTTTCTGCAAAGCTTCCTGAGACTTTTCAGAAAGTTGTCGTCTGTATTCCACGTTGGATGAAAGTTTCAACATGCAGTGTCTTATGACAGTGCAGAAAAAGCCTACACCATTCCTTCAAAGAGTATAGAATTTGATTTCTAACCTAATGCATCTTCTGATCTAGAAGTTGGATGTAATTTTGCTTTAGTGCTTCATATGGTAACTTTAATTTCACCTTCGTTATTTCTGGAGAAGGAAGAATGAAATCAGGAAGGCCAAAGTCTATTTGGAGCTTGAACTTTTGGGGGAATAAACTAATAAAAAAGGATTCTTCAAGTATTTCCCTGATGGAACTCAGGGAAATGTGCGGCAATGGATGAATAGTGGAGGCAATCTAATGATGGACAACTTAGAAAAAGCAGAATTTTTCCATATGTTATTAATTGTTCCCAGACAAGGTACAGTAACATGGAGGAGCAACAGGTTAAGGACTGTTCAAATAAAGATGTATTCAGCTTCTTGGGGCTCTATGCCAAGGTTGACGAGCTCAATGAGGTGATAGGATTGCAAGGCAGCTGTCATTCAAGAAAAAAACCATGGTAATAATCCTAATGAGGAAAGTCTTGAGAACTAGAAGGATGCTAACCCTATACTTTAGGAAAGATAAGGAGAACAGTCCAGGGATCAACAGACTGTCTCAGGTCAGTGTCAGTCCCCAGAAAGATCATAGAACACATTGTCTTGCCAGTTGCTTCTAGACACATTGTCTTGCCAGTTGCTTCTAGACTCGTGAAGAACAAGAGGGTAAATAGGAAGAGTCAACACCAATCTCTGCAGTTAGTGTTTTGCTAATCTAATTGCCTTCTAGGATGAAATGTCTGACAACGTGAACAAGGTAAGTACATGTGATAGGGGATAACCATAACTTTATTAAGACTTCTGATACCTTCTCCTACACTGTTGTTAACAGTCAGCTGGAGCATGGGTTGGGTGTTGAGTGGGATGAAAATTGGCTGTACGTAGTACTGAAAGGGTAGTAATCCATAGTTTGACCAGTTAGCAGACAATAAGATGTGGAATACCTCAAAAGTTATTTCTGGTACTTGTGCTATTCAATTCTTCAGTGGTTTAGATGACATAACTGACAGAATGCACCCTCAGGAAATTTGTGAATGATACCTAATTAGGGTGATGCTTGGAACACTGAAGCAGAGGTTCAATCTTAAAGCATCTTGAGAACTTGAACAAACTGAGGACTGAGCTAAAAGAAAACTCATGTATTTGAAAAAGAGCAGACTGAAATTCTGCATCTGAGGTGGAATAACACCATGTATTAGTACAGACTAGGAAGCACCTGAGTCACAGCCCTGCTGAAAAGGACCACATTCAGCTTGACGTTAAGGATGTGAAGCTGAATATGAGCCAGTGGTGTGCTTTCACTGTGGCCAAAACAAACTGTACTTTGCTACATTAGAAGGAAGGAGGAACATGACTGGCAGACTGAAGGAAGCTGTTACTACCCCTACATGGAGCTGGTAGAGCTGCTTTGTAGACAACTATGTGTCATTTTGATAACCCCCAATATAAAGGTGATGTTAAGAAACTGGAGGTAGTTCAGTGGGGGGATATGAAACTGGTCAGAGGCTTAGACTGAATGATGTGATGGAAGCGATTAGGGAGCTGAGATTTGTAGTGAGCTGGATATGATGAAGAGGACGGTAAGGTAAGGAAGGTGGTCTTTGGTTAGCCCACTCCAAGGGGAGTGGCAAAGATGATGACACCAACTTTTCTCAGTAGTGGTATATAGTTTAGCAAGAGGCAAAATCCATAAATCACAGCTTGGAGAGTTCAGACTGGGGCAGGATAACTTTATGAAAAGGATACTGTAGCAATGGAAAAGGTGACCAGAAAGACTGTGAGTTTGATCTTTCCAGTCAACTGCACAAATGTAGGTTTTAGAAATTATCATATTTATAGTGGGAGGTGAGACTAGGTAACTTCCATCCAAAATTTCTATGGTTCTGTGATGATTCTATAGCAATTCATAGAATAGAATCATAGAACAGTTTGGGTTGGAAGGGACCTTAAAGATCATTTTGTTCCACCCCCCCCCCCCGCCATGGCAGGGACACTTTCCATTAGATCAAGTTTCTCAAAGCCCATTCCAACCCTGCCTTAACCACTGTCAAGCAGGGGGCACCCACAACTTCTCTGGACAGTCTGCACCAGTGCTTTCATAGGGCAGGTGCTCCAGCCCCCTGTTCATCTTCATGGCCCTCTTCTGGAACTGCTCCAATAGGTCCATGTCCTCCTTCTGTTGGGGCCCCAGAGCTGGACATGATACTCCAGGTGGGGTGTCAGGAGACCTTAGGGGCAGAATCACTGCCCTTGACCTGCTGGCCATGCTTCTTTTGATGCAGCTCGGGATATGGCTGGCCTTCTGGGCTGTGAGTGCACAGTGATGGCTCATGTCCACCTTTTCATCTGCCAGTACCCCCAAGTCCTTCTCTGCAGGGCTGCTCTCAATCCCATCATCCTCCAGCCTCTATTGATACTGGGGAGTGCCCTGACACAGAAGCAGGACATTCCAGCTGACATTGTTGAACCTGATGAGGTTTGCACAGGTCCACCCCTCAAGCGTGTCAAGGTACCTCTGGATGGCATCCCTTGCCTCCAGCATGTCAACTGCACCACACAGCTTGGTGTCATTAGCAAGCTTGCAAGGCTGCACTGGATCCTATTGTCCATGCCATTGACAAAGGTGTTAAATAGTGCCAGTCCCAATACCGATACCTGAGGAACACCACTTGTCACTGGTCTCCACTTGGACATTGAGCTGTTGACTGAAGCTCTTGGCTTGTGACCATCCAGCCAGTTAGTTATCCACCAAGTGGCCCACATGTCAAATCCATCTTTCTGTCAAATGCTTTGCACAGGTCCACATAGATGACATCAATGGCCCTTCCCAAATGTTGTAACAGTGTCCTAGAAGACCAGCAAATTTGTCAGGCATGATTTGCCCTTGGTGAAGACATGTTGACTGCCACCAAGCAGCTCCTCATTTTCCATGTGCCTTATCAGAACCTTGAGGAGTACCTGCCCCATGATCTTGTCAGACACAGAGGTGAGACTGACTGGCCTGTAGTTTCTCAGATCTTCCTTTTTTCCCTTTTTAAAAATGGGAGTTATGTTTCCCCTTTTCCAGCCAGTGGAAACTTCACCAGACTGACACAACTTCTCTAATACAATGATCTGTGGTTTAGCATCTTCATCCACCTCTTCCCTAAGGACCTGTGGATGCATCTCCTCAGGTTCCATGGACTTTCACACCTTCAGGTTCCTTAAATGGTCTCGAACCTGATCTTCTCCTGGGGTTGGTGATTCTTCATTCTGCTGGTCCCTGCCTTTTTCTCTGTGACCTGGGTGGTGTGGCTGGAGCACTGGCTGGTCAAGACTGAGGCAAAATGTCACGAGTAATTCTTTTTGTTAAACTGTATAGGACCAATCCATTCTCTTTAAAAATCCTTAGTGTCCTATTTTTAGGAAAAAATAGAAAAAAAATCCCTACATTTCAGATAGGTTGCATGTATACATACATGAAGAGAGTCAGTATAGGTCCCTTAAGGGGGGTGGGGTGTTTGCTTTTTTTTCAGTTGCTTGTAGCAGATTGAATACCTGGAGAACAGTCAAGTGGGAACAAAAATAATGTTACTCATTTTAATATGGTGAAGATTCCTATCTCATGAGGGCTGAGCCTTCCTTTCAGAGGTTTCAGATCTTTGTTTCTGACCATGTGATGTGGACCTCAAGTTGTATAAAGTAAGGTCAGGCAAGTCAGTTACGCCTTCAGCAGGAAAATTAATCACCTCATAGTCTGTGTATAGCACATAAATAAATAGACTGGAAATCAGGACAAGGTAGTCTCAATAAAAAACCCAAAGAGACTCTTCATGCTGCTGCACAAAGCTGGCTGTCTTTGGCTGCTTGATCTCAGTGGCATGGAGAACAGTCAATGCTTTTTGAACGCAGGATCAGGTCTGCAGGAGACTATTCTTTGGGTTAATCCTCAGATTCAGAAAGGTATTTCCTGGCGTTTGTTCAGCTCTCTCTAGAACTAAGGGAGAAATACAATGTAGGAGTTGAAATAATGGATTTTAAGGTATAGTACGTTGATTGTTATCTCTATAATACTGAATTGGTTGCCATGAAAATAAATGGTTGTTCAAGTCAGACACGGTTCTTTTAGGGGTTATGTAGAGGAAATGCCAGTATCAAAATGGCAGGTAGGGATTTCATGCAACACAAATGGGATTGTGGCCTGTTTCTGTCCACGTTATCTCACTAATTCTACAGTATCCATACACCAACGCCTATTCCCTCCCTTCTTCCTTCAGTGAAATCCTCAGAAATGCTTGGTGCTTTAAAGAAAATCCGTACTTGACCTGCTTTCAGGGGGCATCTTGTAGTTTACTGAGATGATATTCAGTATACTGTTCTAGATTTTATGCTATTTTTAATGGATGTTTTCTTTTAATTCTGTGCTGTGCCTTGTTGATTCCAATGTATTTAAGCAGTGCCTAGAAGGAGGAAGTAATAATAATTATGAAGTTTTCTGCAAAACCTGCTGCAGCTTGTATTTTCTGATGTACTATGTACCAGTGTTTTCTACCACAGTCTCTTTACAGTTAAAGTCTGATCTCTCCAGTTCCTTCTGTTGCATCCCTGTCAGTAAAACTGAAGGATATTCTGGAGTATCACATGCTTGTAAAGCTGTGTTGTTTTCAGTGACTTTATGCAATTTTGGCTGTTTAAAATAGTTTTGCAACAGTGGTTTCCACATGAATGAGTATGCTTTCTATCTATGATGCTGCCTAGATTTGATTACAGATGTCATCTGGCATGTTATTTTTTCACTAGGTTGTGCTATTCTGAACATATTTTAGACTAGTTGAATAAAGACCTGAAGCTTGTTAAAGGAAGGATTTTGTACCAGGGTTAGGCTTTCAAAGCTTGATAGTTATGAGATATTAGTTCTTGCTGCACTTTTTAATTTTAGCCCTAGTGAAGTCATAGTTCTGCAGCACAAGAATTGCAACCCAGTTACCAGTTCTGTGTCTTAATTTTGCTGAAGTGAGATTTATTTTATTGCATAAGGAAAATGTGTATTGTACAAAAAGCTCACTTTTCTGGAATAATATAGACAATACGGGTGTAGCTTTATCTCGGTGGCTCGGTAGCCAGTCTGTGTCTGGGAAGCCTAATGCTGAGCTTGTGCTAATGTGCCAAGTAAGACCTGAGCTGGTTTCATGTGATCAGATAAATTCACCATGTTTTTGAGCACCTGCAGTTTCAAATAAGAAAAGAGAAGAGAAAAGAAAAGAAAGGAGAAAAGGAAAGAGAAAATTAATTGCTTATAGATCCCAGCAGATGCTGAATGGCTCACAGAAGCTTGGTGCTGTACCTGAATGAATAAAATCCAGTTAGTCTGAACTCTTGACCTCTCACCTTTCTACAAATTCTTAGGTGCAAGACTTTATCTTGTTATATTTCTGTCTCCTGGGATTCAATTCCCTAAAACCTACTGTTTCTCCATACTCCAAAGTTGCTGTGGTGCCTTTGTTGGACCAAGCAATATTCAGCCTTCTGAGCAGTGAAAGGTACTAAAGGTCTCCAGCTATGGGGGGTGTTAGAAAAGAAAATGGGACAAAAAGAAATGATACAAAAAGAGGTCATAAAGCCTTTCTAGCTGTCTGGTTATGACAAGTATGAAATTATCTCACGTCTTGGTAAGGAAGGAGTTATTCAAGTCTTTGAGCTCCCTGTCATAGCCTTGCTATACTTGTGTACCTGGAAAATCCTTTCTCATGACAGAGAGTCAAAGGTAGATGTTGAATAAGTAGCTGTATTCATTTGAATAGCTAGAAGTTAACATTTTCAAGCTCTTTCTGTGTTAGATATAATTAGGAAAGGAGTCTAATCCTGCAGATTATTCAGCATGACTTACTATACTCACCTGAGCCTTGTATTACAACTAATGAAGTTATTCATACAAGTTATTTACAAGTCAGAGGGCTTAGAGATTTGAGGTGAATCCTGATTTTAATTCTGAAGAGTCGGCTTTGAAGGCTAGGATTCAAATAATGTTAAAGTCAATTATAAAAAAAGAATCCTTATATGAAAGTATAAAAGCAATTTTAATATATAAATTTCAGAAATTATCCTATAACTTCGTACCTCATCTTTCTTTCTTATTCTACTACCAGAACTTACTTTTATGTATGAAAAAGAAGTAGGCTACTGTATTTACTTAATTTTAAATACAGGAAATAACCTGCTTGTAAACATTTTATAGTGATAAGTTATGTTATATACCTTTAAGTAGGTAGTATGTTGTTTGGTTTTCAGAGAGGTTTTGTCTAGCTTTTCATATATTTCATACTTAAGACGGGTTTGGCAGTTAAGTCACCTGTATCAGTTAAGCTTACAGGGTACTTTGAACTGTTCTTATTCTTGGATATTTTAAAAGCCTAAAAAACCTATAGAATGTGAAAAGGCTGGTTTGCTGATGAAAAAGAAAAAAAAAAAAAGAAGAAATTAACTTAATGCCTGAACAGAGTTTTGAGAATGAGTACTCATTTTTCTCTTGGTAAAAATTACATTTGTTCTTGTGTCTGTCAAGGTTTGTTTGGGGTTTTTTAAGTTTGTTTTTTGCATTTTTTTCAATGTCTAGAAAGAAATACCTGAAAGACAGAGAAAGCAAAATATTAGTTAAGCATGCTTAATAATTTTAAAATGAAAATATGTTATAAATTTATATTACTTTAGCAGACTATTATTAACATATCCATGTATCAATATAGATTTAGTGTGCAGTTGATGACGTCGAGCAATGTGATGTGTAAGCTCAGCTGGTGTTTTGAGGATTGCTTGTCACTGAGTAACAAGATTAGTTTTCCTGGTTTATGATACAGTAAAACAGAATTAAACTCTGCACAGTCTTGTGCATTATATTTTGAGGTTCCAGTAGACTTTTACAAAAACCTGTTGTTTGGTTTTTGGGGTTTTTTTTTCTTCAAAACCAAACTACTATTTTTATTTTACAGAAGTGTTCCAGATGTAATGTTTTGGCCTTACTGAAATACTCATCCCTTCTTCCCCTCCCTTCCCACCCCAACCCTTGTCTTTCAAGGTAACATCTTGACTCTGACTAATAATCATTTCCTAAACAGAAAACATTTCAGTGGAATATTTTACAGTGAGTCTAATGATGAATACAGCTAAGATTCAAATGTTATCTGATCAGTTTGTGTAAGCAGTTCTAGACACAACCCAATTCCAATATGATAAGCAAGTGTAATATTATGAATACAAGTGAGGATCATAAATATTACCAACCTACTGATATATAAGAAGTTACAAGCTTTTATTTAACATGAAGATGAAATTGTTTTCTCATTAAATGCATTTCAAAATTTGACACACTTAGTAAAAACTGCAGAGTGATTTTTATCCCTGGTTGTGTAGTGTTGTTGTGGAAGAGCGAGCAAAATCCCTTTTGTTCTCATGCATCTTCTGTCTGATTTTTCTCCAGGTTCTGAGTGTTTGCATTTTGTCTTCACTTTCTGCTTTACAAACTTACTGAATTTTATTAGTTAATAGTGCAAACCAAATGAAATAAAAGGAGTTACACAGCTGCAGTGAAGTGTGTCTGAACG
This sequence comes from Todiramphus chloris collaris, assembly GCA_025345505.1. Lineage (NCBI taxonomy): Eukaryota > Metazoa > Chordata > Aves > Coraciiformes > Alcedinidae > Todiramphus > Todiramphus chloris. The sequence goes on along the minus strand of JANVCC010000101.1, from coordinate 2,502,096 downwards.
GCATCATCATCCTCACTTGCAGTAATATGCAAATGAGAAAAAAATGGGGTTGATTATAGATCTCAGAAACTGCCTGAACAAATATACAAGTGATTTCCTCAAAATGGAACCATTTTGCACTAGGAATCTTAAAAAAAAAACCCAGGGGAAAAAAAAAATAATCAATAAATAGCACCTTTTTTTTCTCAGACACTGTCATTCCTCGTCCTCTGAAGTCAATGAGGAGTGTAGGCTCCCATTGTCTTTTAAAAATCGGACCGCTATTCAGAAAGCTTTATTGATATTTAAGTTATCTTGCTGTAACAGAAGTGTATCTTAATGTGCTTTAGTTGAGCTTGTTAAATTGTGGCAGAAGTATCTGTGGCTGAAAATTGCTATTGGCTATCACAATAAAACCATTTGGTTTTGTGTACATAGAGGTACATAATTTAGGTTTTCAGAATGAGCTCTTCTTCACTCTGCAGTTAAGTAATTTAATTGCACAGTGTTACAGCAGACATAAAGACTGGAGTGGAGGGACATCTTGCCAGTGGGGTTGTACCTGTTCAACTGCTTGGAATTTGTATTTAGTGCAGGCAGCTACTAATATTTTCTTTTAGAAAAATAAACCTATCCATCAAAGATTATTTTGTGTATTTGTTTAGTAAATAATTTTTCCGCGGTTCCTGCTTCATAAGCTCACAAAAACTGTGTTTAAAGCTTGAAAAGCTGATACTCCCTGAGATTTTTAGCAGTTGTGCAGGTTGACTTAAGCAGCACAGATCAAGATAGTGTTGTAAGCAGGTGGCAGTGGTATGTCCTCCGAGAATGGAATTACTTAGGAGAGCTCAAAAGACAACGTATGCTTTCGCATGTGCAGCATGTCTGTGCCGACTTGTGTAGCAGCCTTGCTACTCCAGCAGAGGCACAAAATCACAGCTTAGGTTGGGCTTTACACATAGCTGACAGAGACGTGAAATGGCAACTGTATTAAAGGGAGTCACGGCCTTGGGTCTCTGCTATTAAGTACAGTTACCTTCAGCTTATATAGGCAGGAAGGACTGTATAGTCTATGTGGACACAAAAGGTTATCAGGTGCTTTTAGTGCAGAGCTATCCTAGGTTGAAGGTACTGAGAGACTAGTTAGCCCTAGAACAGCTGCAGTGATGTGCTATTCAGAACCATACCTCATATCTTGCCATCATTCCAAAAAAGTTTTTAAGTCTTATAAACAGTTTGTGTCTGTCAGAATGACATTGTGCAGCCTTTAAAAGATAAAATTCATACTTTCACCACTTCCTGTAATGTTGTGTTGCAACAATATTCAGTCTTGAAAAGTATTTCAGTTATATTTGTAAATTTGAGAATTTTCTTCCTTAGCTATGGTTTTCTTGTACAGTGAAATTATAGACATTCAAACTACTCTTGCTGGGCTATGACAGCATAATAATTTTTTTTAGTTGGCTTCTTTTCCAATCTTAGGCTTATTAAGACCAACGTACTTTTTTGAATCTGGGAAACATGGGTACATGCATGAAGTTATTGTGTGAACTATGCTAACAGTTTTTTAGCAAGCAAAAGAATTGAGTGAAATCCCTGTGTCTTCCTTCTTTCAAGACCATTTCTATAGATTTTGGACACGGCAGAACTATAATACGGTTTTTGAACATACATATATTTTGCATTTTAGCTTTAAACTCTCCAGAACACTACTAAGGATCAAATCTGACATGTTCATTTAGGAATATGTTTGTAAATACGAGAATTTATAACAATTTATTATTTGGTTTTTGGCCTTTCATTCCCACAGTAGTGAAATGAGTTTTTTGTTTCTTTAGTACTTTAAAGTAAACAAACAATTTGAGCAGCTGTTTATTAATTTTCCCTATTGATTCTGTTAATGGCACGTTTTGAAACTAAAGAGGATTGAAGGACCAGTATCTGCCATCCAAATCTTTTCAGTACTCTTGTTGCAGGTTTTTTTGGTTTCTTATGTATTTATACTTCATCTGCCTAGTATCAGTTTCAAAGAAACGAGCAAATATGGTAATAAACAAAAGAGGCATTTTGATATAACACCTAAATATTTTATCTTTGCTTTTAGTCAAACAAGAGAATTCAAATTATACATTCCCAGTTTGATTGTAATTTTTTACTGTTCTTGCCTGATATGCCTGTGTACCCTCCAAGTAAACCTGTCAATAGGTTTTAAAAATGCTTTCCTTCTACCTGTCAAATTTTAATGGGGTGAATGCTTTCAGTTGCTAAAATCAATCCTTGTTTGTTTGCTTTGTTAGAATAAGAACTTACTCCGTTGTAGGAAAAAGGCTGATGTATTCACTTGTTTGGAGAATAGTGTGATTTTATTCCTACATGGGTACATAAAGAAAAATAGAATTTTACGCAGATAATGTATTTTTGTCTCAAGAGGGGGGAAAAAATAGCTGTGCTTTTTTTTTTTTTTTTTTTAATTAACATATGTAATTTGGAATTTTATTCTTTGTTTGAAGTCTTTGAGTAAGGTTTGGTTGATGCCTCAACTCCTGTACGAATACCTGGTATAGTCCTCAACTCTGCTAGCTAAACCCATTATCTCTGTCTGTTGCTGATACGCTGTATGGTACTAACTGGTTTAACACTGAGAGCAGCATGTACCCGAGCACCTCTTACCTGGGAAAAGGAAGGAAGATAGTGCACATGTGCTTCTGACTCGGTGTCACACTAGGTGTTGTGCTTTCACTTTTAGCAATATAACGCATAGTACCATCTCTTTGGCTGACCTGTAAGGAACAACCCTCGTCTATCTGGGACACCAATATGCAGCTGCTCTCTGCATGATAAGGAGCACTGAAATGCTTGACTTGAGCTTTAAAATTAGTGAGTTTTAAAATATGCCTTAGGATTCCTAAGGGGCCTGCATGGTTTATTTCACAGTTCACACATACCTGTTTTGTTCTTACACTGAAACTACTGAATTTTCTGTGGTGATTCACATATGGAAACAGCTAATTTAATCTTTTGTTTCAAGAAACACTTCTATAGCATGGATACAATATATCAAGCAGAATGCTGTAGAAAGAATGTAAAATTTGCACTCTTGAGTATTTCTTTAAACTTGATTGGAAGAGACACACTGTTTTCAATGGCACTGGTAGTTTCTACAGTAGCTTGTAAAGAAACTTCTGCTTCTAGCTTCTGCAAGGCTGTTCAGTGTAAGGAAGGGAAGCACAATGGCCTCTTGCCTTATGTCACCATAGTGGTACTGCAGAAACCAGACTATTTCTTTTTCTGTATTGTGGAGGAGAGAGTCAGCTTCCCCCAGACAGGGTTTTCAGCACCAAGCATGCGACTCTTCCCAGACAGACCAACAAAATTCCTTGTATTTTATTTTGGATTGATTTTATTTAAGCTTTCAGATTTTGAATTTAAGTATTTGCATTTTCATGCTTCCACATAAACATAGGTGTGTTTTTTTTGACCAAAAATGAGATTTTCTTGCAAATACCAGAGAGCAAAGAAGACAGAGCTTTCAGGAAATGTGACACAAAATGACTGAAGGCTTCCATGACAATGACATGAAGGCTTCCTGAAGGCAGGGACAAAAAAATATTACCATGTCCATTAAAGAACAATAACAGTAGGATTTCTTAATATTCTTGATATTCTTCAGGAAGAATTCTGATTTACAATGCAAATAACTCTTCAGGGTTCATTACAGAAGCATAAACTAAAACATAGCCTAGAATGATGTCTTGATCTTAGCTAATGTTTCTCAAGTATTAGAATTCCTAGAATAACTGTCTGTGTTTATGATGATTTGTATACTAAATAAGCAGATACTGTATATTCAGGCTGTTAATGTGTGTGTTTAGCTTATTAAAATTATTCCTTTGAGGCAGAGGTTGAGTATTGTTGAGGTATAAGTGCACCACTTTTGTGTGATTCTTAAATGAACAATACATATAGACTGTACAAATGTACAGACAGTAAAAGCTTAATTCTCTAGATTAAACACAGAGGATGAAACACAGAGGATGAAATTAGTATTTATTTCAGTTAACAGTATGAGAAAACATTATTAAGTCTTTGTCAGAAATAACACTTATTTCTTTCCTGTTTGTGAAAAAAAATTCACAATAAAATAATTAATCTCAGAATGAGAAATAATTTCTAGTTTAGATTCAAATAAGTCTAACCAAACCCTTATCTCAGTTAAAGAATTAAGCATTTCTACATTTATTTTGAATTCCACTTATTTTGGTGTAAAAGTAAAATAAGGCAAAATATCTGCGTTTACTTGTGGAAGTTTTCTCAGAATATCCAGGGAAAGAAAGATAAAACAGTCACTGGAGCCACTGGTATTTTAAGTTGTTCTCTAGTCTCTCTGTTACTTTATAATGCTTTTAATAAACATGATCTTCAGTGAAGTGGGTGAAAGAATGCTCCCTTCCTTTTTATCACTGACCTAAATCTTTGTGTCATGAGAACACTGACAGTGGTACCACTCCTTAAGAAGTCAGTAACACTTCTTACACTGGGTAGTCAAACTGACATCCCAGTCTTGTAAATTCTTGAAGTGCAGAATCCATGATGCACTCGCAGCACTGAGCAATGTTGTGTACATGAAAGATGGTTGTAGCTTTTGGGGAATGTAAGAGTGAGACATTTTTGCTTCTACTAACTTTAGTAGTATTCCTTTTTCTTTGGACACAAACACACACACAATTTGTATGTGTATGTGTGCTGGGGTCTTCTTTTGTTTATCAAACTTAATATTGACCTACCAAATGAATCTTTGTGTGTGAAAAATAAATAATCTAATATCCAAGAGTGTTGGGACAGCTTGAAACTACCTATATTAAGCATCTATCACTAAAAGTCAATAATTCATACTTGAACGTTTTAGGGAATACAGTGGTTTGGTTTTTTTCTAATAGTAGTAGTAGCGGTATATGGCAACAGGAAGGATTGGCCTTAAACTCTTAAGTGACCCACAGAATTATTTTACAATATTCAGGGAGTTATTTAAAACAAAATATTAAAGACAACCTTTCAAATGTTGCGTCTGCTCAATCACTTTGTTTTCTTTCCTTTAGTAGTTAAAAAACTTCAAAAGATACTTCTGGTCATTTAACAACCTATGAGTCTTGTAAGGCTCATGTATGAGCTTGTAAGTTGGCATTTTTATAATGCCAAAAATTGCCTATAAACTTGTATCTACAAAGGAATTCTTTTTCCATTCAATCTGTTCCACTTTGTTTCAAGTTACAATTGCAAAAGATATCTTTTAAGCCTCTGTTAGAAATAAATTAAACCATCACTCAATAGCAAACATTCATTGCCCCTACTAGAAAATTTGATTTAGAGTGTAATTTGCAATTAAACTAATATTTAACTTGCTGTCAAAGCTAAATTTAAATAACAGCCTTATTAGAAATGCTGACAGGCCAGCACAGGTACAGTTTTTAATCTACTTTTCTGGATGCTGCTGTGCCTGTGCAGAAATTTCAAAACCTGAATGAAGTGGCATAGATTGCAGAATTTTAGCTGGGCAGAAAATAGCATCCTTCCCAATAGGCTAGAAAATAATTAAGCAAGCTGAAAATGGGTACAAATAGTTTCTGTTAATGTTTTATAGGAAACTGATAGCACAGTAAAGACTGGGAGGATTTCTGAGTGTCACTAAAATGAAAGTGTCTGAATCATTCTTAAAGTGAGCTTGATCCAGCTTAAAAACAATTTGCATTGTGTTAGATGGTGTTTTATCCCAGTCAACCAAGCAGCTGGAAGGGTGGAGTTTGGTAGTAATATCTGAAGTATAGGATTCTTGCTGAGATAGGGGAGTGGTACTGAATACTCCAGCTAGTTGCTTTTAAACATGTTCCATCCCCGTGCTAGTAAATGAATGGGAGAGTTGTCACCAGAAATACACCCCGTGGTGCATTACTCCTTAACTACTAAAATAGTCCACCAAAGGGGCATAAGCAAATAACTTGGAGAGACACTGGTGCTGCATTATGTTACATTGAAAGCTGAATGGATACCTTTTTTGGTCTAAACTGGTACCCATTCTGAACTAATAAGTATTAAAATGTGTGGAAACTTCGGGGAGCCTTGACGATGCAGTAGAATAGTTCAGATTTGATCCATCACGTCATCACAGTCACTAAAACTTTCAAATTCAGGCATAAATTACAAAAATAACTGAATGTAATATTTCTGAGAGGGAGAGAAGAGAAACAAATATGTGAAAATGGACATGGAACATGTAATCTTTCTTCTCTAAAAAATGTTATAATAAACTTTTGTGGTGCAGGGTTTTGGGGGATTTTGTTTGTTTGTTTTTCCTGTCCAACAGTCCTAAAATTCAGAGACTTGCTGTTAGCTCCTTCTCAGAGCTAGGAGAATGCATCAAGTTGTGTAGGATTCTATCTTAAGTTCCTTTAAGCACCAAACTACATCTGGTAAAAATGATGGGTAAGAATGAACAATTTAATATTGTGATTTTGACGCATACTATTTCTGATGACAGAATAAGGAGTGAAGTGCAAACTACTTCCAGCTGAAGTCCGTGGTCTGTCATAGTTAGAACTAATTAGGGAGAGTAGTTTTCTTGTAATACAACTCATACAAGCAAGCTGATACTTTGATTTGATAGATGATTCAATTTTCAATTTTGGTTTCCCCAGCCACAGCCAGCGCTGCAGGTGACTGAGGCTCAGAGGATATGAAATACTGTCACCTCATTCTTAATTAATGTGTTGCTCCTGTGTGTACTAACCCCTGTAGAGAAAACACTGAAAGTTCACAACAGATGTTTAATACACTTTTCCGCTTACTTCATTCCTGTCTGAAAATACATGTTGTATTATACTTCAAACAATATGTACTTTATTTATATAAGCTGGATCTTCACTGTGTAGTCTACTTACTATGTGACAGGCTTCATATTTTTCAGATGCTCTTATTCATGAAAACTTTTTCAAATGCCCATATTACCTCAAGGAAATCGCCAATTGCAAATACAAAAGCCTAATCAGTGTCTTTCAATATCTGTTGTTGCTCTGTGTTACTGTAACTCAGGAAAAAAAAATAGTTCTTTACTCTGGCAGTAAAGAACTGTGTATTTTAATGTAGGTCCACTCTGCTTTTTCTGCTTTTATACCTCCTCTTTAGTAAACGTATTTTGGAGGACACAGTTTTCCGTAATACAGTCAAGTTCTTGGTCTCTGAGATGTGATGGGACTATCCTGTGTTAGGCTACTCCTGAAAATTCAGCTGTCCCATGGAACAGCTGCAGAAATAGTCACATCCCAGTGACTGCACAGGAGTAGGGTAGCCCGTGTATAGTACAGTCTATCTTGAACAAGACAGCATAAATGGGTTGGTTAATTCTGAGGTGACTCCTACCTAACTTCTGTGATTTGGCAACCAAAGAAGTTTATTTGCACACACATGGCTTTTCAACCGAATTGCTCCCCTGGTCATGCAACAAGACTATTGTGATAAATCTCCATGGACACAAACTATCAGGTTCACGATTCAAATACCTAACTTGTTAATGAAGGCTTAGCCTGGCTACAAGCAACTTCATTGGCTCTGTTTCAGTGTTGACCATACTGGAGCAGAGCTAGGTTTGTAGAGGGGCCCTCAAGAATATTGACACCTCATTCCTGGTTCTCCACTATCTCTGTTAAGAGCTGCATATCTTAGTGCTGTTGTGCTCCTGGACACAGTTAAACCTGCCTGTAGAAAGCTGAGATTAGTTGGTAGGATGCTTACTCTCTTTGCAGCTTTAATAATTAAACATGTTCATATCTGCAAAAAGAATCCAGCAGCAGATCTCCCCCGTGTGTCTAGTTGCTCATGATGTATCACTGGGAAGCAGAGGAAGATTTGCATGGCTGTAGATTATAGATACAAAACTCAGATGGTGCTTAAATGGTTTTTGAAAGTCTCTGGAAGACTCTGGAAGTGCTAATAAGGAAATCTCATGTTGAAATGCAGATTTCATTACATAGCTCATAGATTTTTAAATGCTTGTGACTTCCTCAAGCACTTTCCAGGAGCTGAAATGATTCCAGGCTCTGTTTCAAATTCAGGACATTAATTTTTAAGATTTCTTAAAAGGGAGGGGAGATAAAAAAGGAACACCAAGACTCTTTAGTTTAAACTACAGCAGACAGATGCATTTTTTTAAAATAGTGCACTAAATGATAAAACTTTTGTTTAAACATTTTTTGTTTCATAGACAGTTTAGACCTTTGAAAACTAAGCATCACATAAAGAAAATGGGTGATATAACTTTGGGCTTTTCCTCTTAAAACACTGTATTTTATGAGATATTCATTTTTTAGCTAGTACATTGATTTGTAGGTAAATATTGCTGAAAGAGTTTTTGTGAAAAGCAGGCAAACCTAAAATACCAGTACAAAGCTGAACTACGAGTTCTGATTCCATGGTTTGACCTGTTTCATTCACAAGTACTTTGTTGTAAAAAACTTATACTCAAGCAGTTGGACTTGCAAGGCATGCAAATTTAATTTGCTCTTTGATACTCGGTTTTCTAGAAATGCATGGTAGAAAGGCAAAAATTATGATTATTAGTAAAATTATATTAATGATATTCAAAAGTTGTTTCTTTGAGTCTGTTGTCAGTTTGCTATATGAAATTGTCCCATCGTAATTATATAGTATCCTATATATTACAAGGTTTTCTGAATAAAATGAAGTCATCTTCGCACTTAACCTCTCTCAAGGATTTCAAACACGACCCATAGACTCTCACACTTTGGATTAAATGTAGAAGAGTTTGTCTCTTCCCCTTACTCAGGTTTACTTCATTGAAAACAATATTTCATTACCTTTTTTTTCCCCTAGGACAATGCTAAATGGATAGTACCTTTATTTTTGCCAAAGTCAGAATACAGCAAAACCACAACAAGCAAATGTACATAGAAGTTTTCTCTCGTAGTATGTTTTTTTTTTTACAATTTGGACATAGGTAGCCTTTTCCTTAGATATCGTGAGCAGTGATGTGAAAGTTAAATGAGGTTCTTAAGTGTAATGCTAGATAAGTACAAATACTGCGGTGGGTGGCATCACGTATACAGTAAGAGGGATTGCGTAAGCTGAAAACAGTGTAAGTGTAAGCAGATCGTTTTCTACATATAGAGTAAATTAGACATATCAGTCATTAATTCAGTGCAGCTTTATAGTAAAAATGTGTAGGTTTAGATCAGTCTTTGGAGAAGGGCTATCAGACAGGTAAGCTGAATGACAAATTTCTGAGTACACGAGTAATTGAATTTGGTTTGCAAAGACAATAGATAGCATTGACCGCATATCTCACCATTAATGGAAAATGTAATGCAAGTATTTCTTTCAGGAGGCCATGAGCACACAGGGCAGATTATGAGGATTGAAGCCAGAGGCTGTGGCAGTGCTCTCACCACGATTTAATCAAAGAAAATACACAATTACACAGGGCTTTTCCCTACTTCTCTGCACTGCCATGGGAGTGGCTGAAGCTGGAATTTTTCAGGCTAACTACTTAATGAGACTAGTGAATGAAGTCACAGTTTTGATTTCAGCCTTAACAGCTTAGACGTCTGGGGAAAAGTAATTTTAAGCATATAACTCTTAAATGTAAGATGATTAACTACTCTGCTCTACTCCCTAATCTCTCATCCCTTTCAACATATAGGCCATCACTTTTAATTTCTTCTTCACCTACACTTCAAAGTCATTTTAGAACTCATAATACTTGAAACATCGTAATTTTTCTTTTGTGCCCCTTTTTTTTCTCTGTGTGCACATTGCCACAGTGCATTATGTGGACAGCAAAAACTAGCTTGTCATTTAGCTCAGTTTGTATGTTAAATTATGCTCTCCCATTTTCTATGTCTTGGAGCCTAAATTTAAAATCTATTCATCTCTGTGACTGTTTTTTCCACTTTACTAAGTCCACAGATGATTATGATTGTCATACAGCAAGAAAGTAAAAGAAGAGAAAGGGTGACACTTGAGTCTTAGCCACATAGGAAAAGAGGAAGTGGAGCCTAAACATGAATCTGAGTGTAGTTAGTTCCCTCTGGTTCATAGGTCATATTTCTCTGTGGAATGCTCAGTCCTTAGAGTACTTGTATCATATTAGTCTCTGAAATATGTATCTAGTAATAAGAATGTGCTGAGAGCCTTTGCTTAAGCCTTCAGGCAAAACAAAGCTGCACAATCCTCCAAATGCAATAAACAAAACAATAAACAAGTAAAAAAACCCCAAACCACCAAACAGTAGAAAATTGATAACTTCTTGTCTCTCTTCCCTTCCTCCTTCCCTTCTTCCCTCTTTTTGCTGTGCCCCTCCCAAATCTGAATCACTGACATAATATTTTTGAATATTAATAAGCATGCAAATTTCAGAAGACTTATAAATCTTTACTAAATTTAATCTCGGCTCTAATAAAGACAGAGGCACAAAGGGTTCTCAGACAGATGAGAATGCTTTATCTAGAGATCTAGAAAGTGCAAAGGCTTATTCAGCTCTGTGATTTTCCATCTCCTTTCCCAGTGCTGGAGACACCTTTTTCAGGAGTCCCTTGAAACAGGTCATGCCTGTTTTCCATGCCTCATCCCAGCCTCCACCCAGAGTGCCCCTCAGTAGGCCTCTCATGCTCTGCCAACAGAGGTGCAGGGGTGGATGGATCTCAGGACTGCTGACACCTGAAGTATGATAGGGCAGTGTTCCCTCAAATGTGGAAGGACAAGAGGAAGAGTTCACCTTTCCAGTACACTCACAAGAACACTCTGCCTTTGGAGGACAGGGCTATCAGATCCAAGTCCCCTGAAGCAGAAATGAAAAGGGCTTAAAAACACTGATAGGTCTGAGACACTCCACTCCCCCACATGGGCACAAAACCAAGAATTGTACCCACTCTTTCTTTCCCATTAACTTGCAATCCATTATCCAGCCATCCTTATGGATCAGGGAATCAGATAGCTCTCAACATGCTTGGCTTTAAACCATTATGTCCCAAGTATGCGTCAAGATCTTTCTCTTATGTAATCATTGACTCAGTCCTCCCTCACTCCTCATATTTCCTCTCTTTTCCAAATCCTGCTTCTGGGCACAGAGGCCTGGGAGAACTTGTTGGTTCACCTGCAGGCTCAGGCAGAGAAGGCATCAGGTACTTCAGTATGTACCTCTATCTGCTGTCATTGAATCACCCACCCTATTCAATCACGGTTCCACATTTTGCGTGTTCCACTTTTTTGCTAAAAAGGCAGTGATCTTTCTGTTGTGTTGAATCTCTCTGCTGCAAATCTTATCTCTAGTTCAGTGTGGGCCTCTCCTAATGCCATATTTGTGTGCCTTTTACCAGGCAGTGTCATCAAACTCCTCCTTTGTAGCTTGTTTCTGTTTCCATCTCCTGCCAGAGCAGGGAGTTTTATTCTTCAAGTATTTATCTTTAGTTATGTGGATGCTCACTGCATGTGTGTGAAAACTGGGAAACCACATATAAGCTAGAGGCAGCTGCAGCTTGTGCTCTCCTTTGTGCAGAGGAGAACTGTAGATGGGCTTTCTCTCATTGGGTTTTATGTAATGTGACAAAACAGTATTAAATGCTTCTGTATGAAAGATGCGATATGTGCAATGTGTAATGTTTGCTTTCTATTCTCATTTACCCTCAGAATCACTGGAGTGACTGTAATTGAGCCCAGTTTATTTATAGACGCAGTACTGCAAAGCTGCATTTGACTAGTGCTTTTAGCATTCCAGTCAGTAATGAAAGTATTCAGAATCATAGTTCTGTTCTTTTTGGAACTTACTACTGATAATTATCTTGGAGAAAAATATGGCTTTCTTTGGATTCTATTTTCAAAAGTCCTACATGTGTGTTTTGTATTGGCAGACAGGGAAGTTGAGGTCTTGAGGGCAAGTGAATTTTTTCAATGTGATTTCTTCAGTTAGAAGTCTCATAGACTACAATGCTTTATGTATTGACATAGATGTGAAAATTTTACATAAAATAAAGATATTTCAGAAGGACAGCTACATAAGGGAACTGGAAAACCTGTGTACAAAGTGTTGAAAAATACTTTTTTTTTTTTTTTTTTTTACTGTTTGCATCTATATCACAAGTCTTTTATATATTGTATAATATCTTAAATATGGAGTAACACTGAAAAATAAGTTATGTGCATTTGTAGTTGTTTTGTGTTGTAACTTCTCAATCTGTCTCTACCTACCATTTCAGTAATACATTTATCTTAAGAATCACTAGTTATTCTGTTCCAAATATTTATTATACTAATCTAAGAGACGTTCATTACTATCTTGTGGCATTCAGTATGACTGTAATTAGAATCCTCATGGTGATCAAATATTTTTCTTTTAATAGCGTCTCTTTACTACCCATTCACAACAGAGCCAGTATGATGTTTATTTATACAGATACATATACAGATGTTTATAAATACAGATAACAATAAGCAATACTGAATAGTCCAGAATTCATAGTTTTAGGGGGGTTATGTAGTAATATAGTAGTTTAGAAGAGTTATTCAGGGAATCAAATCAAGCCCATTACATATGGCAAGATATGTGCCTTAATTAGATACATGAAGCCTTCAGCTATTTCTGTCTTTTCTAAAATGAGGTCAAACATACTGTGATATGAAAATATACATGTAGGGCACCCATATAACCTTACCAGCCCTATCACAAATGCCCACACAACCTTCAGTGCTTTATCACAGCTGCTTTCCAAATGCACACTTCCATTTCACTGAAATCTTTAAGGCAGAACATATTGGAGCGCAGGAATAATTCTATTTTTGTACAGCAAAGCTTATGTCAGACTTAGAATTCGGTTGTTGCAGAAATGAAAACATTTTGGTAGGTCACCATCATCTGTAGATCTTAAAAGGTATTCTGCTTTATGCTTTTAAAGACAGATTTTGAAACCTGACTGCAGTTTTCAATCTGCAGATAGCAGGGGTCGGTATTTACCATTACTGGTAATTGGGTATTGAAACACAAGCTCTGTGTGTTAGATGAAGCTTAGCTCACAGGTAGTTAAAAGTTTAGCTTTAAACATTAAAGGCACATTTATGTTGACTAGAAGCTCTGATGCTATGTTCTGTCCAGACAGATGGGGTGATGACATCCAGCACTGTTTAGAACATATGACCAGAGTACTGCAGAAGTAGAATAGATGTTGTAAAATAAAGGGCAAAGACTTTGTCCACGTGTGCCTCTTAAATGTCACACAGCTGTTAAGTAAAGAACACCGAGAGTGGCAGCGTGGTACCAAATGGTTCCAAGATCCCTACTTTCACTGCTGTTACCTCTGAGCAGCCACACTGCTGAGCAGCCAAGTGGATGTCACAGTCTATTTTAACAAAAACTGGTAACTTCACCCACAGAGCAGAGCGGGTGAGCAGATGTAAATACACAGTAAATGTTTTATATGGAAATGACCTGGGGAAGTGGGCTTAAAAGCAAGAAGGTGTGCAGGTAGATCCTTAGTATTGATACTCCCTAAGGATTTACTCATATTAATATTAGAACTGCAGAACATATGCCAATATTCTTGAAGTGCAATTATCAGCGATATGTCAGCTGTAGAATACCTTACGTTCCGTTGATAATTGATTCATCTGAAGTCTGTCATATTGTGGAGAAACGAGACCACTGCAGTTCTCTGCTGCCAAGCTCTGTGCCATTAAAAAGGCTGAGGAAACTGTTCGTGTTTTTGAAGTCAAAGGAGATATCAGATTTATTTTCCCGATGGATTTTAAAGTTTATTCATGGCTATTGGTAGCCATTAGATTGTGCAAATCTAGGTCAGGCCTCACAACATTCCCTTTTAAATTCCCAATACATGAAATATAATGTTGGCTTGTAAGTTTGGCATTTCTCTCCTAACACACCCACATTCAAATTGTAGATTTGGTTTTACATATGTCTGCTAAAACTTGCTGTTTAGTCTACATACAGGCAAAGCTTGGATGAGGGGTTATGTGCTTTTAGTTTGTAACTTTTCTTCCTATGCTTTGCCAATGAGGAAACAGAACTGTTATCCATAATACTCAAAAATATCTTGGATATTAAAAAAAAAGAGTAACTAGATGAATAAGAGCAAAATGAAATACTCATGTAACTGAGTGCATATTGTTTTGCAAAACTGAAGGAAACATAGAATTTTCAAACTTTATTTCTAAAGTCCTGATCCTCTGTGTAGGCACTGAAATATTTGCATCAAGAAAAGGATATTGGTTTTGGTTAGTGAACCTTCTGATTGTATTGATGTCAGTGGATACTGTGGGTGCTCCATATTTTAAAGGTAACCTATATACTTGGTGAATGAGTAAGGGTCTACAAAACTAAATTAAGACATCAACCTCCAAAAATTCTGAAAGAAAATATTATTGATTCTTTTCATATGTTGCACTTCTTGTGTAGCTACAGGCGTGTTCTGATAAAGCATACTCTTCAAATCCCACACTGGCCTCTGCTCCTTTCAGGTTCACTAGCCAAATGAATACCTCTTGTAGGACATTTCTTAGCTCCTGGTCTAGTTTCTGATTCCCTGCCCTGTCATTGAGTCTTCTGATAAAGGAAATCATCTGTTATTGAAAGGGGCTACAACTATACTTTATATGTTGATTTTCTAGCTTACATATTGAAGAGTATAACAAAATCATGTGACTAACTTAAAAAAAAAACCAAACAATACAATTCACTATTTTGACAGTAATTCAACAATTCTACAGATTCTGGTTATCAAAGTGTCTTCGTAGCAATATATTGCAAATTAGACCAGAATTAAACTGTGTAAAACCAGCAGACAGTTTTGAAAGCATTCATAGAGGGGTTAAATTTGTTGCTAAAAAGGGATAACACAAAAATTTGTGTAGAAGATTTTAAATTTAATGTCTTGAGCCAATCGTTCAAACTTGGCAAAGAAGATTATCTATACCCCTCCATAAAAGATGTTATATAGTCAGTCATGTACTAAAGTAAATGCTTCTGCTGCCTTATTGTGGATGATACCTTGATCTTGGATCTTAGCAAGTACGTTTCGACCCTCTGTGGGAACAGAGGATATAAAATATTTGTCAAAGAGTGGCACTGAGTAATTGTTTGGAGTAAAATAGGATTAGAGAGTAAATCCTACCTCTATAGCACTGACTGACAGACTTCATAGTGTGAGGAAATAAGATAAGGGGTAATGAAGAGAAAGTGTTATTCTCCTACATTGTGTTTTTCCTCAATGGTCAAGATATTTGATTTTTTATTTTTATATGGATTAATTTAACTCATTACTTAACTCCTTCTAGCAAAGAGGACTTAGTTCTGTGGCCAAAATGAAAGACCCGTATTCTCAGCTGGAAAGTTTAAATGACTCTTGCATCTGTTATTCCTCAAACATACTGTCTTTAAAGGCAGAAACATCAGTAGCTAAGAATGCTCATTCTCTTTCTTTGTTTGCACGCGATACATTTCCTTCATATAAAGAGCTTCAAAGTGGAGGTTAGGTAAGGTAAACAGTGGATATACTGCATCTAGGTTTAACAGGATGTCCAGTGCTAATGACAGGAGATATTTTTGTAGGGGATATGTTTAAGATAACTGTCTTCCTTGTGTTACAGGCTTCAAATAGTGTCATATTAGCAGTTTTCCAGAAGTTTTTATATGCATCTCAACTGTATTGAAAACACCAGGGTTATTTGGGGGTTTTTATTTGAAAACAATGTGTATTTAACTGGCTCTGGAAATGAAAACATGTTATCTATACTGCCTTCTTTTTATTTTGGTTTCTCTTGTAATCTTGTTGCTTTGTTAATGAATATCTTTAGAAGCTACACTGGATGCTCATTCAATATTCCTTAGATTACACTTTATCAACTAATGTTAGTAATACTGTACCACACTTAGACCACACTAGAGTTGGTATTATATCATGTTCTGCCCTCAAAGTATCTAGCTATATAAGTTTTATTGTTGCTGAGCATTTGTGGTTTATTTTGTTGCCTAGGAATGATTTTTGCATTATTTGTACATCTGAGATTGATCAGAAAGCGTTTTGATCAAGTCTTCCTAGTTTAAGTCATATCCTTACTATTTTTCTAAAGATTCAGAACTTCTGTTAGTAAGCTGTATTACAAACAGAGTTGAAGCTTGACTGGAATAGTAATTTCCATTGCTTTGATCACTTCCATTAGAAATGGTTTCTCAATGCCCTAGGTGTGAAAAGGCACAACTCTTTTAACTTTGAGAATTTGTATAGGGGTACCTTTCTTAATTCTTCTGGTTTTATCTGTTGTGGGGCTTTTTTGTTGTTGTTGTTTGCCTGTAATGATGTAACTGTGGTGAATACAATTTTCCTGAGATGAAACATGCCAGAGACTTCAGCTTTTTGGCTTCTGAAGAGGATTCATCAGAAAAAATCTCACTGCTTTCAGAATATTGTTGCCTCTTCTTTATTTTTGATATCTTTTGATGATTAAGATTATGATAGATTCATATTTTATCATAATCTAACATAATTCGCTGAACTTAAATTGCAGTATTAGTCCAAGAAAAAAATATTAAGCATTTTGTAAGCAACCAGTGGAGGTCTCAGGCCCAAGAGCGTGGCATGACAGGTGTGAGACAGACGTAGGTTTCCCACATGAGCTAAGGTGACTTTGCCTTTTGTTAACACTGGTCAGTACAGCACATGCCTCTGCATCGTGTGGCAGTCACGTGTCTGTGTAACCATCCTCTCGTATAAACTAGAGCTGCATCCTTCCATGTGGAATGCTAGTAGAGAAAACAACGCTTCTTTGTTCCTTTTATCTATCAGTTTGAATCCCATGAAACAGAGTTCAGTAGCTGTCGGTGTCTTACCTTCACTCTCTTTCTACCCAGAATTTACCAGAGTACAATGACATGTCTGAAGTGGGAAGAGGCCAATCTTTACTGTGTAATCTGTGTATAATACAAATAATCTGGAGAAGTCTTTCTTTCTGGTTTTGAAGTATCTCGGTATCCTAAGAATTTCTGTGTAATCTGAATCTTATCTTAAATAGAACATACTGAAAGGCAGTGGAAAGAAAGAAAGAATGGTTTTGTCCCAAAACCTTCCTGAACACTCTTCAATACAGTTCCCTTTTCTTGTGTACCAGCAAAAGGTATGCCCACTGGAAGTATACGTATTGGACTGACTGAATTGTTACACTAAATTACATGCCAGAATATGAGTCACATCTACTTCTTCCACTACACAATTTAAATATGTGTCCAGAGTAGTTAACCATGAAAGGGCTCAAAGTTAGGTCAGAATGTAACAAGATTAGATTGGTTACTTAGCAGTCAAAAATCAATAAAAGAGAATCTAATTATCACTTGAACTTTGTCCTTGTCAACCCAGCTGTGAATTAAAAAGGCCAATATCCTAAGAAACAGCATAATAAGTAAAATAAACTTTGAAACCTGTTTCAGGAAGGAAATACAATTTTCTTTCTACTTTCTTTCTTCTCTAAGACATGTGATATACATCCCCATTCTTTGTGTACATTGTAAACTAATGAAAGTAAGCAACGTATCAAAACATATATCAGTGTCAAAATTTATGCTTAATAAATCACCACTTTTATTCTCACATGATAATATTAAATTAATGAAGAAAGATGGGTCCAGAAAAATCCCCCAACACTAACAACATGTAGGAATCCTATCTGATTTTGATTGATTTTCAGGGATTCATTCTGCATACATTCAGGAAAGCCTGAAGTACTCTCTTCATTCCTAGCATTATATGGAAGAATGTGCACTTAATCTAAAAGAAATCCACTGTCTTTCTTACAGTGTTTCAACGTGTCATGACAAGGACAAGTCAAGGTCATTGGCATAGGGGATCTTTTTCAAGTTACAAATGTTCTGCATTTATTTAACTCATACTTTTGTTCCTTAAATTTTCTTGCTTCATCATGGAATTGAAGCTACTTATGCATTTTTTTGGAGGTATAGCTACCCTTTATTGTAGAAATTTTTGTTTGTAAGAACTATCTATGAGGAAAACTCAATTACTCAGGGTTCCTTAGGGGATGGGAAACAACCTTCTAATATTGAATATCTAAGATCACACAATAGAAAAACAGGAATAGAAATTCTTTTTTTTTTTCTTCTCTATACAAACCTTGTCTAAGATTTCATACCTAGAATTAAAATGGTGTTCTGATTTAGAGAGAGAACAAATTAAGTAGTTAAAGAAGAATAAAAGAATAAACTGAGATTTTTCTCTAAGTTTTTTGCTTGGTGATGTTTCTGACTTTGCAACCTCTTTGCATTTTGCTTAGGACCGATTTCCCCTAGATTTCTTCATGTTCTCTCTTTTTGTCACGTGTTCTATAGTAATAATCTTAGTAGCTTTGCATTTTTAATAGTACAGGCTTTAGTTTCAGAATGAGTTAAAAGTTATCCCACAGATAAACTTCCCTTTTATCTGACCTTACTGGAAGGCAGCTGACAAACTTCAAAGAAGTTCAGAGGAAACTTCTAAAGAGTGGGACACTTGATGGGGTTATAGGTGCCCATGTGCAGCATAACCATGACACATTTCTCCTGTTAGAAGAAGGGATGGCTTGGACACACCTGAAGTCTTCCAGCAGAGGAGACTGCTGCAGTCCTGCTATTTTGTAGCCCATATAAATGGCATTGTAAGGGGGTATTATGGAACATAGGTTGATTTTGTTTGTAACATAGAGCTAAAGGAGAATAGAAACCTAAGTGCCAACAATCATCCATAGAATTAAGTTAATAAATTAGCAAATAATGATAAAGAAAAATGCAACATTTATATCTCCCTTGAGCTTATTTTATTCTATTCTATAATGAGTAGATATTTTACATAACCGTAGGACTGGAGCCTGGAAAAGTGTGGAAAGAAGCAACAACCTTGACAAGTCTGCTTCATCTGTTCCATTTAAATTAAAACATCTAGTGTGAAGAAACAGTGAGGGAGTCTTTTAGGGATCATTGTTTTTTGCCTCTTTTCTTCTGAAAGATGTGTTCTAATTCTGACATTCAAGTGATCTGATGTTATCCTTACAAAATTTTCTTCTTAGAAAGATGACAGCATTCTAGCCTCAGAAATGTGAAGTACTATATTTTAAGGTGGTGTAAGATTTTTTTTTCCCCAGGTCTCCTGTAGGTAGAATTTTCTGAGGTTTGTTAAAAATAAGAAATCTTATTTTGTCAGAGGTGTTTCTTATCTCGCTCTTGTTTTTTCATTCTGTTTTTCATGGCCTTTGGTTCTCTTCTGGTCCTTTATAAACATCAGCCAGTTTAGGTTTTGGAGTTGTTTGGTAGATGTTTGATTCTCAAATCTATGCCTGCTTGTCAGTATTCAACAGTATTACTTCTGATCAGGTTGAGTTAGTACTCTTTGAACTTGGCTTAGGTGCCTCATATTTTACTCATCTTTTTTACATGTTTTGCATACATCAACCTCAGCACACCTTCCTGAATCTCACGCTATCAAACTTCATTAATAAGTATGACCCTTAACTTTTTTGAGTTGTTCAAGGTATTGTGATCCTTGTTCTTCTGTTAGGCTCACATAATTTGCCCGAAGTAATTGTCTTAGGCACTAATTATCTTCCTAAACACTTAGATAACGTTTTAGTTGCCCTTTGCAAGTATAAGTTTTTCAAATCAAATGCAGATTATATACATTGAAGCCAACCTGCTCATGTTTGGCCTGTAAACTATAATCGGAATCATAAATAGGGAGACTGTGAGAAGTTAAGAAAGCCTTTTATGGGCAAAGATTATTACAAAAACTGACTCAGAAGCAAGGTGATAAAATGGATGTGTTAATTTTAATAAAGATAGAAGGAACGTGTGTCATCTAAGAATTTTAACACATTCAGGAGAGAGCTGAATACAATTGCAAATGACAAAGTAGTCTGATAGAACAAGATAATAAAAGTGCTTCAGAATGGAGAAAAACGTAGCTTTTCAGATCAGCTCTAAGCAAGATGTCAAATCAAAGTGGGAGGCAAAATATCTCAGGATCACAAATTTATTAAAATCTACTTATATTATGTAAGTTTGGAAATTTCAGTTCCTAAATATGCAAATAAAAAGATTTGGTGGGTGACTTTATAGGTGGCTTAAATTTCAGCTTTAGAAGAGAAGAGCTTGATAAAGTGACTCAAAGGAATAAAAAGAAAACTGATTTCAAGCCCCATATGTGTAGTTCTAAAGTGTCTTAGATGTGGTAAAATTTATTAAAGCTTTCAGAATTTCTGAATTAAAGTAACTGTCCATTCTTGGTGTCATTTTAGCAGGGCTTCTAGAAAATGATGCCAGTCAAGTCCCGTAGTTAAGAAGAGTTTGCATAAGCCAGGACTAGATGGTTTGTAGATTCACTATGCGAAATTAAAAGCAGAAAATGTCTGGTTGTATCCTACTACACTGCTGAGTGGTAGTTCCTGCTGGAAGATCTTCTTGTGTTAAAAAAAAAAACCCCACAAACAAAAACAAGCCACTTTTTAGAACTTTGCAAAATGAATGGGAAGCTTCTTTCCTTTTCATGATTAAATGTGCTAATAAGTCAATGGGGATAAGGTTGGTGGATTTTTTTCCAGTTTTGTACTGGGAATAAGCAGTAAATTCAAGAGTCTATCTCTTAATTGTGTGGCCAGAGAGTTGCTTTATTTTTTTTTACGAAGCAAATTTATTTTAATGCAGTGAAGTACAAAGTTTGCTTTTTAACCACAAAGACTGTGGTTCAGTGTCAATTTTAAAAGTGAAAATTGATGTATGTGTTAAAAAAAATAAATATTATTATTATTACTATTATTATTATTATTAAGTAAGCTAGCCCAAGTATGTCCACAGCTTGCTTATCACTTTGTTGTTTTGTCACTTCACATAGCTAATCTGAACTCCTCTTAAGTATCATTTCAGGGAAAGAGTGAGCTACAAAAGCTCAAATCAGAAAAGGTATTAGTTTGTCATCTAATTCTGCTACAGTTTCTGACAGAGGCAGGGAGGCTGAGTGCTGGTACTGAGCGTGACACTGAGCTGCATCACACATGCAGGAGATGCCGCCTTGGTGGAATATGAGGTGAATACTGCTTCAGGGTGAATCTCTTTGCTTTCCTTTCTGCTGGACCTGAGCCCTGTCTCCACAAGTTACTGTCACAGATGTTCTGCAGAGGCATGTTGGTATACATAGCTTGGGTGGGAAAGTTGCTTGAGCTGGAGGTGTGTGAGAACAGTTGTGTTCCAGTGACTTCTACCAGCTGAGGACTGTTTTGAAACTAGGCAGCTGATGAACACACCTTCCAATCCTGGAAGCTTCAGTGTCCGAGTGAAATGTTTATTTTGGCCTGTACAAGAAGATTTGAAGTCACTTTATTTCCTGACATTACATGGACTTCTCCAGACCTCGATGTCCTTGTTACTGCTTCTGTTTCAGGAGTTGCTTTGCAGCATCATTACCATTGTGCAGCCTTCCTCTCCCCCTTTGGCTGTTCTGTTAGCTTTTCCCACTTCTGTGGACTACAGAAAGCTGGTGTTTATTGGCAGATGCGTGAGGAAAAGGAGTCACTAGCTCTTTATTGCCTTATCCATGTACATTCCCTGGGATTTTACATTTGAATTTGCTCACAGGCTAGTGGATCCTGGACATGTTTAGGTTGGTTGTTTGAGGTTGCCACTGATTGGCAGGAGGCTTTCTATTCGGAGGGAGTGAGGAAAAGAAGCTGAGGTAGACAGAAGTGTTTTCTCTTGCTGATCCCTACAGCACATGGGACAGAAGAGGAACCACAAGGAATCCATGGACTACAAGACTGAGTGTTCAGGACACTTTTTTGATTTGCTGAATGACACAGGAATGTGTGATACCTGACTCCAGGAAGGGCCAGGATGATAAAGCAAAAGTTAAGGAAAGAGCAGTCTGGTGCCCTGTAGGAATATAGAGCTGCTCTCTGAGTTTGCCAAGGTAGACTAGGACATGCATTGAATACTTTGAGCCTCTAGCAAAACAGTCCTTTCTCTTACTCACTTACCAGGTTATATTCTATAGATGTTGCTTCTCCAAAGTGCTGCAGGTGCATTGGACTCCTGTGTTTCCTTGGTATAACTATGTATTATCATTATGGGAAAAAGATCCAGTGCTCTTTCTGATCTTATTATTCTTCAGCTTTCAAGCTATTTATGTATACAGCTGATTAAAAAAAAAAGAACAAATACCATCCTCACTAAATAACCTAAAGCAAAACAAAAATGCCTAGCAGCAAAACAGGTTAAAGAAATGCATGTGCTAGAAAGCTTGTCTTGATAGATTTAAAATAGGGAGGAAATTAAATACTCCAACCTTGGCCTTATTAGCCTCTTTTTTTTTTTCTGGCCACTTCTGAGGTTTTTTTTTTTTTTTTCACCTTTTTTTGAAGAATATATATATATATATCTATCTTCAGCTGAAGGGTGCTGATCTCTTCTTTCTTCATGCTTGCTGTTTATCATATGAAAAACAAATGTTGGCTGTTTCCTTCAACTCCTTAAACAGGTTTCTGAAGTAAAGAAATGTCTGAAAGGAAAGGCCAGAGGGCAAGATTACCATTTTACACTAATGGATATTGGGTCAGGGAGGGTAGCTAAGGTGAGTGGAAAATATTAGTATAAAACCAGGATGAAATAAGTGTCCATATCAAAATCAGAAGCAACTTTTGAAAGTAAGCTGCAGGTACAAACAAATTCAGCTTTCTGTAGTGAATTCACATTGTCCTGAGAATATTACCAAGGTTTGGAAATGACTGTTACAAATTTTGTTTCTAATAGCTTAGGTTTGTGAAAGGAAATTTTGGATTCCTTTTTTGTTTATAGTTACACTTTTTAGGCGAGGTTTTTCTTTTTCTGGTTTCCTCTCCCTTTCTCCCTCCAGAGATGGTATTTAGAGGAATAGTACACTCTTCTGGTACTTTTAACAGGATGATTTAGGCTTGGCATCTGATACAGATATGAGGGCAGTGGGCTACTGTGAGAACTTACGTAGTTGTCTATGTGTTGTTTTGTATTTCACAGAATCACTCAGGTTGGGAAAGACCCTTGGGATCATCGTGTCCAACCATTAGCCCTACTCTACAAGTTCACCCCTAGACCATATCCCCCAACACCACATCCAAGTGATGCTTTAACACATCCAGGGATGGTGACTCAACCCCCTCCCTGAGCAACCTATTCCAATATCTCACCACTCTTTCCGTGAAGAATTTTTTCCTAGTGCCTAGTCTAAACCTGCCTTGTTTCAGCTTTAGGCCATTCCCTCTGGTTCTGCCCCTAATTACCTGAGAGAAGAGACCAGCACCAGCCTCTCTACAATGTCCTTTCAGGTAGTTGTAGAGAGTGAGGTCTCCCCTCAGCCTCCTCTTCCTCAAACTAGGAAGACCTAGCTAGAAAGACCTAGCTCTTTCAAACAATCCTCATATGATCTATTTTCCGATCCCTTGACCAGCTTTGTTGCCCTCCTCGGCTCCCGCTCCAGCAGCTTGATATCTCGTACTGAGGTGCCCAAAACTGGACACAGTACTTGAGGTGAGGCCTCACCAGTGCTGAGTACAGGGGGACAATCTTTTTTTTTTTTTTTTTTTTTTTTTCCCTTGCAAGGACATCCATGAAATTCCTGGTGACATAGGGGAAGTGCAATATAATCTCATTGCCATCAGGTTACTTATAGCAAATATGTACGTCTCTGTAGAAGCATCCTGTGATAAACTATGCTTCTGTTAAACAGGATTACGTTAGATTACTTCATAAACCTTCCTTTAAGTAGCATAAGGAGCATCCTCTCAGTTAGCCAGCTAGCTTTCTGAAATATTTGGTTTAGAATCTTTACGTTGTATTATATAGCACTGAGGTAATTCAAATGATGCATTAAGATGCAAGATGATTCACCAGCAGTGAGCTACAGATGGTCTGTTATTGAATTACAAAGTAACAGTGGGGAAGGCAGGGACAGTAATTATAGTATTTACCTGCACAGGGGCCAGCAAGCTGTTCAGAGTTAGTTGTGTATGAGGCAGCCTTACTGTTTTGCACACTAAAGGTTATTTTTTGGTTCACTTACTGGTAGTCAAGAGGCAACTGAGAAAAAGAAGCCCTTCTCAGGGTGGATGAGCATAGACCCCATTAAAGGCATTTTCCAAATTTCTGCTTCTATACCAAGGATTCCTGACAGTATGTATAGTTACAGCCAAAGCTAACATTATACACAAAAGAACACAGCCATGTATGTAGCGTCTCGGCATATGATGTGAAGAATCATGCGGAAAAATATATGAAACATGTGCTTTGCTACAGTTTAGCTCGGTATCTAACATACCAAATACATTTTGTCTTTTTTAACTTTTTTTTTTTTTAATATATTCTCATCTTGTGTGCTTTTGTATTTCTAATCTAACTGCAATATAAATGAGCACTTCACAAACACATTCATCATCAGAAGGATGAAACAAGTACATAGCAATGTATAGGTATTACCACAGAAAGTATAATTATTTGTACCCAATTTACAATTGAGTAGATAACTATTTTTGACAAAACAGCTGAACAGTTAGCTGGGAAGATGGTCTATCACATAATTTTAAATTCATTTTG
Source organism: Todiramphus chloris collaris (assembly GCA_025345505.1). NCBI lineage: Eukaryota > Metazoa > Chordata > Aves > Coraciiformes > Alcedinidae > Todiramphus > Todiramphus chloris. The sequence goes on along the minus strand of JANVCC010000101.1, from coordinate 2,477,459 downwards.
ATGACTGTGTCTTATAATTTTAATCCTTTTTATCTCAAAGTTCAGGTAGAAATGAGTTGCACACAGACTCATTTTCTTTGTAGCAGTCTGACTGCCTGTTTGAAAAAATGTCTATGGGAGAACAAACTTCCCAGGGCACTTTTCGGGATGTCTTCTGTGTGTGAAAACAGCAGAAAGCCTGATCATTCAGTAGTTTTTATTGGCTATTTGTGCAGTTCTGTCTCTCTTGGTGGAGGAATTTTGTCTCAGATTCCCTTGAATTTGCTCAAGTGGCAGAATTCCACAGTCCTGTTCAATGTTAACAGGTGCACCCAAATTTTCTCTCTGTAAGGAATTTATTGTGTTTTGAAACTCTTTTTGTAAACAACATCTGACAGTGCAAGACTGTTCATATTCTTTCTATGCTTTGCTTAGAAATGTCACTCAGTCACACATTTGATTTTGTAGATTGAATTTTATATTAAGCACATGCCCCAAATTTTGCTTTGTGCATAACATGTTGAGCCAAACAGATGCATATAGTATGTGCTTATGTTATTTTATTTCATTGGAACACAGTTACTAATATTTTACCCTAGATTAAAGCCTTTTGTTTTACTTTATTGTCTCAAAAATCACAGTTTAAGGCATGAAGACTTGGAGAGGATGAACAATTGAATGGCATATTAGCTGTGGCTAATGACTTTAAATGGAAGAGGCTTTTTAAAATGGTGAAAAATGACTGATGGAAAAGACAGCACATTCTTCTCACTTTTTTATCAGTAAAAATGCTCCCCTCAAGCTGCTGCAGATGGTTACGGTCTTTTTCAAACTTTTTGTGTCTTGCATTTCCACAGCATTAGGCTTGATTATTTCTGTTGAATTGCTTTAGGGAACCCAACATCAGCACTCATTTGCAATATCCAAGGCGATGCAGTACGATAGCTTGCTCTCCAAAGAAGGTCACTCTATTTTTTTTTTTTAACCCTTCCTGTAGGAATTCTGTAGCCAGTCCTGTTATCAATAATGCCAGAAGCTCCTTTTAGTAAGAGGGATGCTGCTGTTGGCAAGGGTTTAAAATTATAAGCTTTCATGCTGTATTTAGTTTATATGTCTTTTTCTGTATTAACATAATTCCATGCAATATTGGATACTGTTTCTATTGTTCATTTCAAGATTAGTATAATCTGTCATTTCACATTGTTTCATTTGGTTTGTTTTATAGAATCATTAAAAATTTGAGGTAGAGGGTACCTTTCTGGCAGAAAGGGACCTGATTGACCGCTGAACATGAGCCAGCAGTGTGCCCAGGTGGCCAAGAAGGCCAATGGCATCCTGGCCGTATCAGAAATGGTGTGGCCAGCAGGCCTAGGGAAGTGAATGTCCCCCTGTACTCGGCACTGGCGAGGCCGCACCTTGACAACTGTGTTCAGTTTTGGGCATCTTAATGTGAGAATTGAGGTGCTGGAGCAGGTCTGGTGTAGAGCCACAAAGCCAGTGAAGGGCCTGGAGAACAACTCTTATGAGGAGTGGCTGAGGGAACTGGGGCTATTTAGCCTGAAGGAGTCTGAGGGAAGACCTTATTGCTGGTCTCTTCTCCCAGGTAACTAGTGATAGAACTAGAGGAAATGGCCTCAAATTGTACCAGGGGAGCTTTAGGCTGGAAATTAGGAAAAAAAAAATTCCCTGAAAGGCTTGTCAGGCATTGGAGCAGGCTGCTCAGGCAGCTGATTGAGTCATCATCCCTGGATGCATTTAAAAGCCATTATAGATGTGGTGCCTGGGGACATGGCTTAGTGGTGGACTTGGCAGAGTAAGGTTAATGGTTGGATTTGATGATCTTAAAGGTTCTTTCCAACCTAGATGATTCTATGATTTTATGAGGTCATCTCATTCTTCCCTACAGCCCAAAGGTAGAAGAAGCTCTAGAAGTAAATTATTATTGCCATTATGTAAAATGTCTCTTTTCAATTGAAACTTACCCTGCCACAAATGTTTGATTAGCTTGATCATGACCAACTTTCATGTTCTTTCTCATATGTTACAGTATCAGCAGTACTGCAGTTTTGTTATTCTGCTTCAACTGTGTTTGCAGTGAGTACAGTGAGTGACAGAGACATTGCATCCTGTCTCTTTCTGTCTTCCTGTAAATTATTAGGGAGACAGAATTCATATGAGAATTAATATTTTTAGTACTTAGACAAATCTAAGCTGTTCAGTTATGCCATTTTAATAATAACATTAATATAAGAATTCAGTAGTCATAATTGCTTATAATAATCATTGTTTCACTG